>VXBA01000942.1:10731-30857 GCA_013399895.1 Serilophus lunatus | reverse complement strand
TCCAGCATGGAGGTTTTGTTGAACCTCCATTGCCCAAAAGTTTACTGCTGCTCCGAGCAAAAGAAGAAACTGTTCCTGGGCTTCTGCACCGAGCAGCAGCGACTCCTCCATGGCTGGAAGCTGGGGGCAACATGCCTCCCTCGGTACCTCCAAAGTCAGGAGGAGAAGAGACACAAGGGAATCACAGTGGAATTACAAAATCACATAAGCCACAGCTTGGAGATGAAGTGAAGGGAGTTAGCATGAAGAACTGAGGAATTAACAGGTGATGACAGTGTTTTATCTCCTGGCTTATCCACCTGTATGGAGTCAGGTAGGATTCCAGACACAGCCTGATCCTCTCTAGATGGTGCAGACGTGTTACTCCCGCTTTTTAAGCTGTTTCAGCAGCGCTTTTTTGCACTCTGCTGCTTGATGGTATGGACGCAGCCATGTTGTTTTGCTATGTGATTCTTGGAAGTGGCCATGTTGTTGTACGGCCAGTCCTAGGTACGAGGGAGGAGGCCGTCACCTCCTTCTCCTCAGAAGAGAAGGTAGGCATGGCCTGTCGTCATCTTGAGCACATGGCCGTTATCTCTCAAGCCATCTTTCAGGTTCCTTGTGGGTAAACTGGGGTGTACGGAAGTCCCAGAACCACAAAACCCAGGTCCTTTTATAGCAGAGAGATTCAGGAACACACCCATGCTGGCAAAAGTTGGCACGATGAAATTAAGCAGCCCTTTAGCAGGTACCTAATTTTGGCCTCTGGAAAAGCTCTTTAAAAAGGTATCTCATCTCCCTCCTAGCTGATAAAGGCCCCTTAAAACAGTCAGCCGAGTAGCCCTGGCTTTAGAGAGGTCCTAGGGCTTTGAAACTGTCAGCAAGCTAGCCCAAGGGCCAAATTTAATAAAGGAGCAAAAGCTCCAGTCCAAAACCAGTCTCTTATCCTAATATAAGGGTACTATCTCTACGAAAGAGTGTGGAATTCCTCTCAGCCAGGTGACCTTCAGTGAATACTCACCAGGTGCTGAAAAGATGTGTTTTCCTTGAGGATTCTTCTTTCTTCTTTTTTCTGGGTAGATTTCTTCAATGCAGCTGAGGTCCACCATGAAGCCACTGGTCCAAAATCTAGTCCCCGTATTGGGGGCCGCCAATGGTTGTTCAATTGTGTTTGTGATCCCTTAGAATAGAATCATCCATTTGGTGGCCTCAGGGATTGGGACTCTCTGAAACCACAACTGCCAACAAAACATACTGGCCTTGTGTGCATGGAGTTGATCCAGAGGATCCAGGAAAGAAAGACAGTCTATATACAAGCTGTACAAGGGCCAAAGTGGAGAAGCTAATGGAGTCTCCTCTTTATTGCAAATTCATCTGGTTTATAGTCCAAAGATTATTTTAGTTAATACAACCAATAGACAAAAGGAAAAGTGGTCACGTGTCACTGTCCCCGAGCCACAGGAAGTCACAAGATGATGTTTACATACCTAAGACATTATATCATAGTCTGACACGCTGTAATACAACCTAATATTCTGCTACACTCTTCCATTCTATACACTCTCTAATCTGTTTTTCCTCCTCCAGAACTGAATCTATCTCTCTAGACAGCACTTCTGCAGTATTGAATGGAATGGAATGGAATGGAATGGAAGCTCTCTAGACAGCTGTTTCCTTAATGCTTTCAAGGAGGAGGCGCTTTTCATTTTGCTCTGAGAACATCTTTTATTTGGACTTATTTTCTGTTCTATTGCAAACCCCAGATATTGTACCCCAGCCCTGCTGTCTTTCTAGATTTTCATTGGTATGTTTTTATTCAATAGTTTTCAGGGTAATATTTTCTAAATATCCGTATTAAATTTCATTTTGTTAGTTTCCTCAGTTCACCAAGATCCATGTTCCATTCCAAGCCCTCACTACAAAATATCCAAAGGAGGCTTTGGAGGAACCTAGATTGGTTAAATGTTCTTCTTTACTTCACCTTTGTTCTTTATTGTCTCTTTATTAATTTTTGGTACCTTAAAAGGAGGCATACAAGCTGGTCCATATCACTGTAGTTATAAGAACAGGCTGAAGTCCACATGTATCACCTACCTCCTTTTAGTCAGTTAGAAAATTAGATTGATGTGATGCAGTTGGCCCTTCACAAATCTGTGCCAGCTGTTTTTACCTCACTTTCTTTGAAGTTAGGCTGATGTATCTGTAATTTCACCTTTAAAAAAGTCAGAATTCTCTTTGATCTTCCAAATTCACAGTTGCCTTTCCCTGTTCTCCCTGAGCTCTCACAGATAATTGTTAATGCTTCAGAGGGTATTTCGGCCAGCCCTTTCAGATCTTAAGAGTAAATTTCATCAGCTCTGCTGAGTAGAATATGTCTTATCTACATTTCTTTAACCTGTTCGTCCCCTATTCTGCCATGAAGTCCTGCCACTGTGCAAGAATCAAGTGTTTGTGAAGAGTGAAGCACAGAGGGTGCAAGATAATGCAGCTTTCTGCACTCTGTTGTTTTCTTTCTTTCCACAGCAAGTGATGGGTCTAATCTTTTCTTTCTTCTTTCCTTGTTTTTATAAAATCTTTTCATTTTGCCTTCTATGTCTTTGATAATTATCATTAATTCTGCATTTAGTGTTTTCAGTTTTATTCCCTTTGTTTTGTATTGGGAACAAAACTGAGGATTGAGAACTGAAGACATGGATAAAGAGCGGATCAGAAGAGGAATGAAGGGTCTGAATTTTCTACATCTGGTTGAGAGACAGGGTATGTGAGGTGGTGTAGTCATGCAATACAGACCTTTAAATAGCCGCCACAGGCAAAGCTCTATAAGACAGGGAAACCCTCTATGGTTAATCTGTTCCCCAGAGACCCTCTGGAACAAGTCCACAGACCTTGCTCCTTTGAAGAATTCTTGTCATGATCTGGCTCATTACTGCCTTAATTTTCTCAGAATTTCTGGAAAAGCAAAAAATTTCTGTTTTCTTAGTTCCTTTCACCTGGTTTTTACTCTTAAGATCTCAACAAGTCATCTTCTACAAACCCCCTGAAACAACTTCTCCCCAGTGCCTTCCTCCAATGAAGAAGCAAACCCTGAGCTCCTCTGCACCCCAAGGGACTGCAGAATTCTTAAGTGAGGCCACCATTCCTGTTACAACAGATATCTGGATAAAAGATAACTTGATTTACACAGTAAGCTGCCTTATAATGACAGCTGCCCTAGAAAAGCCTCATTGTCTTCACTGTCTGGTTTTTAGATACAACCAATGTGACACTTTCGATCATTTTCTTTCTCCCTTTTCTCTGAGAAATCCAACACACTGCCTCTCACTTCTTTGGTGACATGGCAGCATGCAACCAACACATCTAAGTGCAGGCCAACAGTGTCTATGAGAAACTGAGATATTGGTCGAGGGTAATCTCTTCACTCTGGTGTAGGAACTTAATTATATATTCTGTGGGTTAAATTCAGCAAAAAAGATTATTTTTGTGTTGCCAGTTACTACATATTTTTCAAACATCAGCTTGCTTTTTCGTTTTTTGTTCTGTTTTGTTTATATTTTGTTACAGTGCAGATGAAAGGTTTGATGCA
Organism: Serilophus lunatus; assembly: GCA_013399895.1. Classification (NCBI taxonomy): domain Eukaryota; kingdom Metazoa; phylum Chordata; class Aves; order Passeriformes; family Eurylaimidae; genus Serilophus; species Serilophus lunatus. Next base: position 27,295 of record VXBA01000942.1, on the reverse strand, counting down.
ACATTTCACACAAATGTGTTGGTGAATTACTCTGGATCCTGCCAATATATTCCCCCAGGTAGGTCACAGAAAGCATTTCTTTGCTTTTAGTCAAATAAGTACAAACAGTTTTCTTTCATGAATGAAACCAAGGTGTTTGAAAGCAGTCTGTGGAAATTTTGCAAGCTGGGTAATTGCTGGAGAGACCCACTGAAATAATTTTAGATCCATTATCAGTGATGTATTTCCACTTCACAAATCAATAAAGCATTCTTCTGAGAAGTTTTCTTAGAACATCAATTGTCCACCTGAGATGTCATCCAAAGCAAGGTGGTGTGCACCATCACATCATGTTTCATTTGTAGTCCAGTTAGGTCTTCGTTAAGTAGGGGAGGGTGTGACGAGAGGAGGTCTTGAGAGCAGCATTCACTCTACGTTGCAAACCTCCCTGACAAGCTGAGGCTACAATTCCAGGTGAAAAGACAAATTGGGATTGCTCTCAGACAGCCCGGCCCAAGTCTCAGCTTCTTTTCCATCTGCATTGCTTATTCCATGCCTGCAGAATCCAGCAGTCAGGACACACCAGCAAACACCAGCTATTCCACAGTTGCTCACTGTGGTGGACAAAATATGCCCAAACTTCATGTCACAGCATAGCATAGTCCCCAAACATGTCCACAGGGCCCAGTGGGGAACAGCAGGGTCTTCTCTAATGGTGAATCTGCTGTTGTTCCCTACCTCTTAGACCCCTTAAAGCATCCCATAAAGTGGACTAAAACACATCCAGAGTGTAATTCAAGGCTCAGTTCAACATACAGACAATAAAGGCCAGCACAGAGCAAGGTTTAGCACAGCAATGTATTTTCAAGGGTCTGTGGGTCTAAGGCAGGGTCTGACCAGGAACTCCATTCAAAGAGCTGGTCACATTACAATCAGCTACTGCAAGTGTACATTTATTACTCTGTGCTCCTGTCATTCCTCACAGCACTGCCTGTAATGTGCTAGCACTTGGAGACAGGCTGGGCTTCTCCTGGGAACTGTAGTGTTCTGGGCAACCTACCTCAAGGATGCATTAAGAGTGGGGTCTTTACTGGCAGAAGAAGGGAGGTTATTCCACTCACGGCAGCATCCTCCACCTGTAATACTTGTTTGGTTACCCCATGACTATATCATCATGACTTTTTGGAGAGGAAACTTGGTCACAATCAATCAGACAGATAAGGGTAAGATGTAATGCACCCTGCACGTGCTTGATCGTGACTGATTTCTGTCCACAGGCATTTTGAAGAGCACCTGTTATATTGATGTCCGCTGGTTCCCTTTTGATGTGCAGAAGTGTGATTTGAAGTTTGGCTCCTGGACTCATAGTGGCTGGTTGATTGACCTGCAGATGCTTGAGGCTGATATTTCCAACTACATCTCAAATGGAGAATGGGATTTAGTGGGTAAATTGGCCAGCCTAAAAAGTTCCTGTAGTCTAATTTTCAAAGGCAAACCCTAAATATATAGGGGACATATCACACTGGGACATGAAATATAGGTATTAAAAATTTATATAAGAAGAAACAAAAAGAGATAAAAAAGAGAGAAAAAAATTATATCAGAGGCAGTCTTTCAGCCACATTCATCGAACTATGTCTGAAAATACTGTGTTCTGAAGGAAGTGCCTGCCACTGAGTACATAAATGACAGGTACTACTGCTGATGCACTCGAGCAGTTTGTCAGCACTAAACTTGGATGTGTCTCATGTAGGTCCATGGAACATGACTGCCACATTTACTCTAATAAATCAGCAAAATTGATTGGTATAAAAAAATACTTCAGCAAAACTTTTATATAAATTAATCTCTCTCACCCAGAAAACCATTGAAGTGTTTACCATCTCATAATAACTACAGATTGGTATGTCTCTCATCTCTTCTGTGATTCGGAGGACATATGTATTTTCAAAATAAGAATCTATTCCTAGAACCCAATATTCAGAGTGAGGGTCTAGTGAGATTATGTAGCTATAAGTCAGAAGCAATGCTAAGGAAATTGATGGAACTTAGACAACTTTAAGTAGAGATTGCAAAAAAGATATTTTATCTTCCACTCTGGATGTGTAGGCAAGGACATAACTGCCCTGAGCAACTACAAGCAATAGTTTGAATGTTCAGGGCATCTGAGAATTTATATACAGTTTCATGAAAAGCCAGAGGACTCCATAGTGAAGGCCTGCTAAAATCTAACTTAGTGCTTGAGTGCTTATTTCAGATCACTCATGACTGTCCCGGTCTCCTTTATAGTGGTTATGTCTGATCAACAACTTTGCGTATCTGATTAAAAGTCTTGGTTTATCTGCCTTCAACCCTTAGCAGGGGAGAACAAAACAAGGACATAATCTAACTCATATACCAAAAGCATTAAGTAACACCTCAGGCAAGCCATGACCATATTCTTTTTGAAGACTTTGCTAGGCCTCTGCCAAAATGTACGTGTTGTCACATCTTCTGCCATGTCCTAAGAAACAAAAAAGTGAGCAATTTTGGCAGTAAGGACACAACATGCTAAGGTCTTCCAGCTCCCTTGACACTTCCTGTACTGCTGCAGTCCCCATCAAGTAGCATGTCTGGTAATCTACTGGAGTAGGGTCACCATGGCCCAACCTGCAGTACAGATGTATTGGATAACTATCTCTTAACCTTCAGGTATGGCAGACTTTAAGCTTAACTTGACATCCTTTTTGAAAAATAAGCCATATCCTGGTTGTTTTTCAGCAAATGTGTATAAGCGAATGACAGAAAAATAAGAAGCAGTGGCACTTGTCACACAGAAAATCTGCTCTGTGTGCTAGTGAATATGACATTAGCAGTATGTCAACATTCACAGAATGTAGGAAGGCAGAATGCACATTTTTCTTGTTGAGGTTGGAATGCTCAGGACTGCTTTGCTCAGTCCCTAATGAGCTGTCTTGGATAAGCTATGTTCCAAGTGTCACTGAAGGCATGAAAGTAAACCCTAGAAAACACAAGAGGTGGACTAGGATGAGCAGATGGAGGTGACACACACTGGCTCATAAGACATCAGTTCTTGGTCCAGCCCAATGGGACAACTAGGAGTTTTGCACCCCTCTCCACTGCTCCTTCTCTGCAGGTGTCCCAGGAAAGAGGAATGAGATGTATTATGAATGCTGTAAAGAACCATACCCAGATGTGACATACACCATCACCATGCGTCGGCGCACCCTCTACTATGGCTTGAATCTACTCATTCCCTGCGTTCTAATATCTGGCTTGGCACTGCTTGTATTCCTTTTGCCAGCTGATTCAGGGGAGAAGATTTCTTTAGGTAAGTGCTAAACTATTAATTTATTTCATAAAAATCCTATAAAAGAGAAAATAAATAGCTGTACTGGTTTGGGGGGCTGGGATCGCTGAGGGTGGTTAAAGGGGGCTTTGGGGCTTGAGGATGTCTTTGGACTTTGGGAAAAGGAGTGTTAGAAAACCCCACTAACTTGTTCGTAAAATTCAGTTTCCCTTAAAAAAGCTGGGGGAGGGGGAAGCTGAGATCGAGGCTGGAGCCGGGATCGTCCTTGCTCCTGCCATTTCTCAGGGGTGCGGGCCGAGCTGGGGCCGATGGCGGTGGTTTCTTGTTTCCTCTTGGGGCCCATGGGGGCGGCAGCAGCCACGAGGGGGCCAATCACCAGCCGCTGGCACGCATGGCCCCAGGGCTGTTTCATGCCGCACATGGTCCCTTGGTCCCAGCAGCGCAGGGCCGGAGCGGGGACAGCAGCAGGCTGCTCCCCCTACCTCCACTGTTCCCGCCCCAGGGCAGGTGGGGGGAGTGTGGGATACATGATCGTCCCCTTGGTACCGGGCACAGGCAGCGGCCCCGGGCCAGCTCCAGCTGGAAACCTGAGCGTGGCCACTGCTTTTGGACAGCGACGGGGGGGCCAACACTGGCACCGTACTAGCGATAGAAGCAGCAGTGGCGCTGGGGCGTTCCCCGTGGTGCTGCAGCCATGAAAACAAAGATGGCGCGTGGGACCTGAACCTCGTGGATTGTCAGCGGGAAAACACCAGAAACAAGGTGGGGCTCAGCCCCACTAACCGGCTTGGCCAGGAGACGGCTTGGCCAGGAAGAGCGCAACGAGATCCACACAAGAACGAGAAGGCTTAAAAGCCAAAGCAACGGCCCACCCTGGGCTCTTCTTCGGCTGGTGCTGCGAGGGGAAGACCACAGCTGTTCTCCTCCTCAGTCGCAGGCCTCACAACGCAATTTAACCCATTTCTTTTAGCAACCAAGTAACCCTTTGGAGAGGTGGTGGGAGGGATTTGTTTTCACTTCTTTTTGTGTTTTTCAGAGGACCTGGAAGGGCCAGAAGTGCTTCCAGGAGAGAGGGAAGGGAGAGAGACAGCTTTTTCTACCCTTTCCCTGTTTTTGCAGCTAGCCATCTGGCTGAAAGAGCAGTTCCCTTTCTTTTTTTTGTTTTGTTTTGTTTTTTTTTTGTTTGTTTTTTTTTTTTTTTCCCCTTGTGTGTTTCTTTCCTGCGTGTCAGGTGTTCCTCTCTGCAATTTTGGGGTCCCTTTGGGGTATCCCGCCTTCCCTAATTTAAACCCCCTGTAATAAACTGTTCACCTGCTGCAAACTCTGTTCAGTTTTCCATCACCTTTATTGAACCTGCCCCTAGACGATAAAAGGTGGCTTAAACCGCCACAATACTTCATGGTGTTATGGTGCTTGATGAATAAAGATTTCACTAGAAGAGCAATAGAAGTGCTTGTTTGGTTGCAGAAAAAAGGATAACAGCTTTCTGTATGGCATTCACACATTCTATGATAAACAGTTCTAAAATCTTTTGGACTTCAACATGGGAGAAGGCTAAACAGTAAGCTGTTGGCACAAGCAGCACTGGTAGTATTCTGTTGTTCTTGTTTTGTCTCAATGTATTTCATAGCTGATTAACCTTGTAAAACATTTACAGGTAGGACATAATAAGATAAAAAGAGTGAAGGGGTTTGAGCAGCAGTAGCTAGCACTGGGTTTTTCACCTTCAAAGTTCAGCTCCCTAAGAACCTAGCCACGAGTACCCTATGCACGCAAAACAGTGACAGCCAAGGAAGGGCTAAATTATAAATATATCTATATATATCTGTTGACAAAAACAGGAAGGCTTCTTACAAGAGAAAACAGAGGAGAATTGGAAATGCATCAGATCGGCCCAGATGAGACCTTTAGAGATAATCATGCATGATTCTATCTCACGACAGAGTCTTTTCAATTGTATGAAGTGTGCTTAGTGTTAGTAAGAGAAACATGTATTTGAGCAGCCTGTCTTACAAGAAGTAAAACATAGGCTATGGGGGTTACAATTGGTGTCTGTGAAATACAAGGTAGAGACAAGAAAAGGGTTATTTGAGCTGGAGCAGACTGCTGACACAAAAATAGGAGCTAATGTTCTTGCATCGACCTTGTGATTTCTCAGTAACAGGACAGTTACGTTTAGCAACAACCTTTCCAGGCTGAACAAAGACCTCCTTTTAAAACAGGCTGCCTCTCTTCGAGGGTTGTTATATAACATGCAATAGCAAAACTTAAGACTCCTGTCTGTGCAAGTCTCTCCTAGCTCTTAACGACCATCTGGTCTTTGTTTTATGCTTTAGAAAAACAGTGTAGTTCACCATTTCTGCAAGCTTCATTTCACTCAGCAGGAAAGATTTCTCCACTACTTTAAGAGGAACAAAGATTGTATGTATTAGAGAAAAGTGAAAAAAACAGCATCCAAAATTGCTCAGTTTGGAAGTTCTCACCTACATTGACAGACAAGAGTTGTGGGTTTGGCTTAGCTGTAGATTAGGACAAAGCTCTATTTAATGGCAACGGCCACAGAGGAGCAGCTGCAGAGTTCATGTTGCTCATTCTTGATGAACATGTTCACTCCCTGCAGGTATCACTGTCCTTCTCTCCCTGACTGTATTCATGCTGCTTGTGGCTGAGATCATGCCTGCAACTTCAGACTCAGTCCCACTAATAGGTAAGTTGATTTTCTTCATTTGAGCACTGTCTCTTTTTGTTACTTTAGTCTTGCATTCAGCAGTGTCAGGAACTGAATGTCAAGCTAGACTTTATCATTTGCATATATGCAAAGAACCTACATGAGGGATACAAAAAGGCACAGAAATATCAGATAAGCTGGTAATGCAAGGATTGAGAGGGCACAGAAGCAACACTGGAGAAAATTCATCTTTCTTCTTCTGTACTGACCCGCTTCCCTGCTATTATCCAACTCTTCCCCACTTTTCCCCTTCTCCTCTCCTCTTTATCTGAAAAGCAACTCAGGATACAACAATCAAAATTCAAATATATTGCTGGAGCATTTTTAACATGTGCTGAAAACTATGAGACAGACCACCACCTTGGGAACTTAGACCAGACAAGCATTGTTATATCTTGTGTTTTTATAGGACCATCCCTCTACCCTGATCTCATGGGGCCTCAGTTTCTCAGCTGTGAGCTGGAGACATCATTGCAGGGTAGAGAAAATAAACATGTTCTTTGTTACAAAATAAAGAAGAACAAACATCACAGGAAAATCTATGAATGCAAATCATGACTAAAGTACACATTCTAGACAGTAGAAATTAATATAATATTCAACAATATATCTAGGTTGTGATGGAAGATGGACCTCACCATTGTATAATGAAAGCCACACAGAACTTATATCACAAATAGTACAAAAGACCATTTACTCAGCCAACCTCATTATCTCTCTTCAAGGATTTAAATCTAGACTTAACTTTGAGGAAGGAAGTTGAGCATGTAACAGTAAGGACAATCACTCCCACAGGCAAGAGTTTCTGAAAGCCTCCAAGAAACTTACACACCTTAGTGAAAATCAACTGGACTCTTGACTCTGAGTCATACAGGAGCTTCCAAAAAACTAACAAAACTCCTTTCTGAACAATATACCTAGGACACAATGGAGACAGATATAATTCTAAGAGAAACATTGTGTGTATGTAGGAGGCAGAAGGGATCTTGAAACACTGTTCATATAATTTTGCTTTGTGTAATAGCTAACAAAAACCATTTAGAATTGTTTATGCCAAGTCCATTAGCTTTAACCAGAAGTTTCTACTTTTACAGCCTGCTATCATGGAAGGCAAGATGTGAACCAAGAAAAGCTATGGATATTATATATCGTTACAATATTATAAATATTATGTATTGTTACAGGCTTTGATGGATTAATAACAGACAAATTTCTACTTATCAAAGCATTGCTAAAGTTGATGTAAATTACATCCACTGCTCTCTCATCTCTGCAAATATTGTAATTTATTATAGAAGGCAATCATGTTTGTGAGACATGATTTATCCTTGTTAAATGCTGGATGGCTGTTCCCAGTCCCCACCCTCTTCTTCAACAGCCCAGAATTATTCCCTAAGGATATGTTTCCTGATTTAACCAGGGACAAAGGTTATAATAACTGAACTGTAGTTCTTTGAATTGTCCTTTTGGACTCACAGGAGATGGATGCAACATCTTTCTGCAGTTCTCAGTGATCTAAACCCATGTTCATGGTCTTACAATGATACCTCTAGGAGTCTTGGTGGATCCCATGGATTTGGGCAGGTTTTCACAATCAATCCTTGATGCCTTCTTCATCCACTGCTGGTTGTTTTCCTCATCCTTGAATGACCACCAAACACAGAGACATAAGAGACCTTGATGGTGAAAACTGAGGCAAAGCACACACTGTTTTGGTGTTACCACTGTTTACTTTCTCTAAATAATCCCCTCCATTCAGTGGCAAACACATGTTTTCTTTGTTCAGCTGTTTGTGTAATGTTTGTGTAGTGATAGAACTGTTCTAGTTGCTCCTGTTTACCTCACCAGTCTCAAATTATGAGCTTTAACCTTCCATTATACCAACCATAATGCCCAGGCAATGCTTCCAGATTTTCCTATTGTAGCCTGTCCCTGCTTCCCACAATCCCCTCTCTTCTACACTGGAAACCTACCACAAGTTCCCAGCTTAGCCACACTCATCTTCTGGCGTGCTGATTTATTTCTTGTACTTGGAGACTGCAGTACTTTAAGCCCTTGCAGTTTTCCTGTGCTGCTTTATCTTTCAGAGCATCCTCTAGAGGGATCCCAGCTACTAATTTCCAAAAAAAATGAGAAGTCTGTTCATGTGAAGTCCAAGGTCTATACTCTGCTGTTCTCATTCCTTACTTGCTTCATGGTCTTGAACTTCACTATTTCATAGTAGCTCCAGCCTAGGTTGCCACTGATTATCATGTTCCCAAACAGTTCTTCATTGTTAGTGAAGTGCAGAGCCAACTGTGGACCACTTCTGATTGGTCTGCCCTGTACTTATATCAATAAATTATTTCTGACATCTGTCAGAAATCCTCTTGAATGCTTGCATTATATTAGTATACATATATATAAGCACATGTGTATACACTGCCTCCACATGATCATTCCTGTTGTCCACTTCACTGAATTTGACCTACAAGCTCTCCAGCAACTCTTGTCCATCCAAGACAGTAGCCCCTCACATCCAAATGGCTCCTTCACATTAGAGACATCTGGTGTTGTATTCACTATTACCCCTGAAGATATTGTACCTATACATCAGGGCATTCTTGTAGAGAGAAACATCCCTCCACATCTCAGTTTTCCAGAAACACTTTTTTTATGACTATGTGCACGGTTTCATTTCTTCCTACATATTTCCCAGACTTCTTGTATTTTCTCATTCTGGAAGTGAGATCCACCATCTTGTTTCACTATTTTTGACAACTTTCTTGCTCTTGCCACCCAAAACGTTTTTCTTTCCATCCTTGTCTGCTATTTCTGTGTTTACATTTGAATTGTTATCTCCCTTCTATAGTATCCAAGTTTAAAGCCTTGCTTCTAACTCCTTCTGCCACTCCAAATAGGCAGGGACACTGCTCGCCCATTTGGTTTCTGCACACAGCCATTGTTTAGCTAGTGCTCAAACCTGGGCTGTGTAGTTATACATGATCTCGAGTTCTGAAAACCTTATCCTTATTCTAAAAGGGTGACATAGCATAATCTCTCCACAGTGATCTCACAGATGTTCTCAAATGGGATATTTTAGCTTGTGAACCATCACAGTTTTTCAGTGTCATCTCTGGTCTAGAAATTAATGTGAAGGAAAGGATTATATTTGAACAGCTCATTCAATTTTTGGAGAATCAGTATGGTTAGTATGAGGTTACAGGAACAAACAAATCTTCTAAAGCACATGTTTAAAGAAGGATGCAAGTAACTTGATCTTGAAGTAGGAAAATTCACTGCTTGTCTGCAGAAAAGCCACTGTTGTTGGTCTTTATGCATGAGGGAGCAGAGACACTTTGAAAACCTGACTCCATAGACTTTAAAAATCTGCATTATATTCTTAGGGTCAGAGTTTGTAAAATAAACATGCATCCACACCTGGATGAACCCTTTCAGTCTTTGCTATTTCAAAACCACTAATGCCTAACATACTATACTTCTTATTTTCTCCTCTTTCTGACCTTAGCTTTAACTATTGAACTGTAATAGGATGGGAAATTCTCACAGCTGCTGGTCTCCCTTCCTTGGTATGCTGTCTTGTATTCTCTGTTTACAAAAGCTGCTCAAAGCAGACACTCTCTTACTCCATACATCCAACAGGCTCCCATTTCTCGGTAGCCTACTGACTGCTGTTAAAACCAAGTCAACTTCTTTTCTGTAAAGAACAAGTGACACAACTTGGCCTAGGAATAACTAACAGGCTGCTCAACACCTTTGACCCTGCTGTGCCTTCATGCAGGATTTATGGGTACAGCTTTCCATTCCACAGTGAGCCTTCCACTTTCTGTGCCAAGAAATGTTCCAGTTAGACTGGCTGCCCCGCTGGTCTCACTCAGATTTCTTGGGCTTTGCATTCACATCAGCAAGTAGCTGCTCCTTGACAACAGTATCTCTGCTCCCGTCCTTTTCCAGCACATTCTCCCTTTTGGGGGAACTAGATATTTTCAGAGTTTCTGCAGAAATGCCAAAGAAAGGAGAGGGCTGAACTAGAGAAAGATGCCTCTGTTCCCATTTAAAACATTAGCCACCCATACCACAACAATCAGCTCAACCATTTAAATCAAAATCACTGACATCTACACCTGACATCTACAAACAGTAGTTGGCCCAGAATCCAACACAAATCAACTTCATGACCAAAGCTTCTTTCTTTATAGAGTACTGGAAGTCTCTTCTGGCACTTGAAAACTCTAGACTGTATCTCCTAAAAAACTTGCTGACCATGGCTATACAGCAGTAGCTGTGCCCTAAACTAACCCTTCCTACTATAGCTTTATCATGCCTCATGGGAAGCATGTCCTGCTGCACTCACGATTTTACTCACTTTTAATTTTCTTTTAAAATTTCTTTTATCAAGAGTCTGTGTAAGTAGGCAGCTGGAGTTCATTACTTGAGGAAAGAGTATACAGAAGTACAGAGAATTCTGCACCTACAGGATAATAAGGAGATAAGATCCAATCAGCATGGATTCAGGAAGGGAAGGTCCTTCCTGACTAACATAATTTCCTTCTGTGGTTACCCGGTTGATGAGGGGAAAATTGTTGATGTACCTGGATTTTAGCAAATCCTTTCGTACTGCCTCCCATAGTAAACTCTGGGTGAAACTGGTGACTCAAGGCTTGGACAGGTTCACCCTGTGCTGGATTAAGAACTGGATAACTGAGCTCAGAGAGTTGTGGTGAATGGTGATGCAACCAGCTGGCAGCCGGTCACTAGCGGGGCCCCTCAGAGTTCAGTGTTGGGACCAGTCCTGTTCAATCGCTTTGCTGATGATCTGGATGAAGGGATGGAGTCCATCATTAGTAAGTTTGCAGATGACACCAAGCTGGGAGCAAGTGTTAATCTGTTAGAGGGTAGGAGGGCTCTGCAGAACGACCTTGACAGGCTGGATAGATGGGCTGAATCCAATAACATGAGGTTTATAAATGTGAGGAACTGTCACTTTATATGATTAACTTCCACATGGGACTTGACATTTTGACTGGATGTATCAAATGACGCAAAATAAAAATAAAGTTATCTTCCATTTAACGAAAGTGCGTTTCTCATTTTGCTAAGTTCCTCTGCCTGCTTCTTAAAAAACCAACACCACCTGCTTGCTGCTTAGGGCTCTGTTATGATGACATTTTTCAGCTGTGTCTCCTCCTTGCCATTCTACATCATGCCTACGTTATTTCAGTAAAGTAGAAGGTTTTACACTATGAATAAGTGAGTTTGCAACAGATGTTTGGAGTGATTTCTTGCATTTACTTATACAGTAAATGAGACTGCAAATTACTAAGACAGGGAAACAATGGGGTGCTTTGCCACCTCCAGGAATTACAGATTGTTTTAAGTTATGAACATAAGGCATTAGTGGTTCTGACTAGAGAGAGAAAATTAGATTAATCTTCTGTTAATCTTTCTGTCATCTTCCTATTTGTTCTCAGCTGATGCCACTTCATTTTACTCTATATCTTTTTGAGTTTTTGGAGAGTTTTTCTCCACTCTCTTTCATGGTCCTTCCTGGCACCTTGCTAGCATCAGGATCCTTCTCAGTCTTTCCCATTAAACAGAAATTCTCATTCACAGCAGCTCTTGCAGTTTCATGCCTCATGATCAATGGTGCAATTTCCAAAGCCAAGAATTTTGGATGCTTTTTATTTACTTAGGAGAAAAAGAGAACAGTTTTACTTTTTAAACATTGAGTTCTATTCTTCAAAGGTATGTGGGAGAAGAGTTTGAAAACACTGCAAAAACATTGCCCTTGTTCCCTCTGCAAGTACCATAATCAAAAGGCGGACACAGTGTCCAATCCTGAAATCTCTCATTCCTTTAAGATATCTCATGTTTATGAGGGACCCTCTGGACTGAGATGGTGCTCTTCACTTTCTACTGTCAGTAGGAGCTAATGGAGGACAAGGTGTGTCTGCCGCAGTGAACCTTGACAATGGAGGAAATTGTTTTCCTGCCTATGTCGTCTTCTCTCATTCTTTGTTGTTTGTGTACAACAGTAACTCTGCAAGAGAATTTCTCTTCTATCTTCTGATTTTCTTGATCTCTGAGTAGCTTTTCCATTGTCTGTTGTAGTCTGCCTCAGCATTGATCCACCACCAGGCCTGGTCCGTGGCACAGAAGAAAAGAAGAAGAGTGGTTGGAAGTCCTGCTGCTGGTGTCTGAGGTTTCTAGTATCCTCCATAGGCTTCAGTTCATTAAACATGGACTATTTCCAGAAATAAGAGCAGTTTCTTTCTGAGGTGACAAGAAGCGCAAAGCACTAACTTGTGAATGATTGAAATTACCCGACTTAGAACACCCCTAAACCGGTCCATCAGTTCATATGCAAAACCTGACATTTCCTGCAAACGTCGAATAGAAAAAGGAACATATATACAACTTGAGGTATCCAACTTGATCAGTGTGGGTAACTTTCTTCCTTCTCCCACTATTTCACAGGAACAAGACTGTAAATGATCACAATGGAGAAGCACTACCTTTCCTGTGATTGATGACGTTAACAAATCTGGATATGATAACTGCTTTCACAGTTAATGTTCAGTGATAAAATAACAAAGGAAAGCATCCATCTGGAATCATCTTTGTCCTCTTACGGATTCTGTTTTATTTACCCTGTTCCTAGTCAGCTCTTGAAGTAAACTCAGTTCCACTTCAGTAGCATGTCTTCCAATACCTCTAAAATATTCCTGAAGTCCTTATTTAACACCAAATAATGGCACAAAACATCCAAAAATGTTACTGAACACCCTTTAAGTTACAAATTGCAAGTCTTTGCTATCGTTTTGCTATGTGATATGAGAGTAAGCCTGCAAGAATAGCTGTTCTTGCTGACTTTTTAGAAGACTTTTGGCTGTCTGTGCTTTTATTAAATCTTTTTTCTATGACAACAACACCTGATCATCTTCTGATAATGCTGAGACAGAGGCTGACAAGTCCCAGATGTTAAACAGCTGTTCAAATAGTATATTATATCATTCCTTCTTTTGGCAAAGAAAGGGAAGAAAATAAATTGTAGAAGAGCAAATATTTCATACTGCTTGAAGGAGATCAATTGAGCATCCAAAACAGCTTTTCTGTTTACATACAACTGCTGAAGAAAGCATCGCACAGGTTTTAAAATATATGAAGAGCACTTAGAAGTGACCAGTATAGACTTCAGTACCCTGTTACTGTGTGAGTCAGGGATATTAAGAGGCTCCAAACACAGGCCTTATGGTCCATTTTTCTGTGCTGTGGCAGCTGTCCAGGGCAGAGTGCAAATGAGCCACATCTCCAGAATGGGTCAGTTGCTCCCCAGCCATGCCTCAGAGTAACAGCAGTCAGGTCACTGGTCTTTCAAATGCACTCTGGTTGAGGATTGGATTTTTCTGACACTTCCCACTGTGAAGTAATTTGCTAAAGACTCCAAACTGACCTAGTAACCAGAAGTAACAAGTTGGACACAGGGCACAGGAGTTTGCCTTACCAGTGCTCACTACTGAAGGAAGACCATGTTTTTCTTCTACCAGGAAAGAGAGATGTAGGATTAAACCTTGAAAGAAAAGATTGGAAAATGCCGAGTAGGTATGGATGCCATTACAGAGCCAGGAACACTCTGCCTAGTGGACATACCCATTTGGTTCTGGGGCCTAACAGGAGAACTGCCACTGAATTCAGACCCAGGATCTTGGCCATCACTACCTGGTTGTAGATTCTAAGGATAGTCATGTTTTCAATCAAAGAGACCCATGGGCACATGATCTAGTGATTCCTTTGTGACTAATGGCTATTAAGACTTCTCTTGTTGCAGAATAGGAGGCAACAGCCTTCATCACATCTCCAACTAGAGATGTGAAAAACTAACAGCTGTACTAGTCATTGCTACCTTTTTTCTCCCCTTTCACTGTTGGTTCTTCAGGTCTGGCGAATTCCAGCCTTAGTGTAGTTCTGGGTATTTCCAGGATTTTGTGACTTTCTCTTCTGGAAATGAATACAGGATCCTGCACCCTCCTGAAGGCCATAAATCTACCTGCCAGATTTCACAGATGTCTTGTGACATTTCATTGCCTGACACTAATATACAGGGCTGAAGTACCATGCTTTATGTTCTCCATCCTTACTTTCCAACTGAAAACTTCACTGTACCTTAAATAGAAGCACCCCACCTCATGCCTCAAAATGCAAATGATTCACACAAGACTCTTCCTTGCTTATCATCAGGCAAAACTATAAAACATCTTTCTTCATGGATCCCAGCTCTCTGTTGTTCCCAGTCTACTCCTGAGAGAACTGTTTTCCATGTACTAGTAGGTCTACACAGCAGTCCCCTGTTCCTAGGTTTACAGCATAAAAAAATACCCCAAGAGTGTCAATTCCTCTGCTAATCATTGTCCAGGATCTTGAATCAGATAATATCAGGTTGTTTCCAAGTTTAACCAGGTGACTTAATTTACCAAGGATATGTGAAACATCTTAGCTAAAGCCATTTTAAATGGACCACTTCAAACACTTGAAGTCTGGTGGCATCAAAACGCATAGAGTTTAAGGAAGTTATTCAATGACTCATGGCAGTAATTAAAAAACAGTGATATCAACTCTGCTGTGTTTTTGTTACATGGAGCGTGTAACAGCTTCCCTGAACCTGAGTTCCTCATTTGCTCTGCTTCTGCCTATTTGTTGAGTCTGTTCTGTCATTAATAAGTGCAACAGAGATCTTTTAATTCTCCTCACCCTTGAGACTATTCTTCTAATCTAGCTATTTAATTCATTTTGCCATTGAAAACCATATCCGCCCCTTGAAGCAACTGCAGCATTGTTTTCAGGAAGGCCTGATTACCTCATTATTATGAGCAAGATTTTTGCTGCTGAAGCAATGAGATTTGGTATTAAGAAGCACAGAACAAAACTTGCCTTGGAGCTTGTATTGAATTTTTGACTTTTCCTGCAAGCTGCAGGAAGGCTGGTAGTGGGAAAACGCTGCAATCTGGGGCAGTGTGACGTGTTCTCCCACAATGTACCATTGTATCAGCCAACAGTAATGCTCCCTGGTATTTCACCACTGAAACTTTCAAATGTCATTACCCCTGTGGGTAATTCTGCTTTACACTCCAGTGCATCAACCTAACTGTTGGCATGATGAAGCTGTACTGCCACTTAGGAGATATGGCTTCAAGTCTCAGTTCTGGCATTCAAGATCTTGATTCCTTTCCTGCACAACAGATTTAAATATAGCACTTGAAAAGGATGCAGTATGCTTTCATAGGAACCAGAAGAAGTGGTCTTGAGGGCTAAAAAGAGTATTGACAAATATGCCTAACAACTTGTAAGCACTAGTAGGACAAAAGCAGGGAACTAGTGACACTTTCCGAAAGGATCCAGTGACACCATGAGGACAGCATCTCCTTTCAGTACCTCTACTTGTACCGTGGGAGACCCAGGACTAGGAATGCTGGTGTTCAATAGGTGTTGTCAGCTCAACTTCTCGCTGCCTTGCCAGTGGGCATATAACTGTCCTTACCACGGGGTCCTACATTCCTCCCTGGGACAAAAATAAAGTAGTTTTCACCTTCCACTGCTTCTAGCCCTTTCCTGACTGGAGAGGATGGAGCTGAATAGATACACCAAAAACCTCAAGGCTCAAAAGCTCTACTGTAGCAGACTAGAGAAAAGGGTGTTCGGAAGTGATTTAATTCTTCTCAAATGTAAATATCAAGGCATGGCCAAGGAATAGTATTTGCCCTTTGTTTATATTTTCCCCTCCTTAACCAAGTCCTCCTTTTATTTGCAGCTCAGTATTTTGCTAGCATCATGGTCATCGTTGGTCTATCTGTGGTGGTAACAGTGCTGGTTCTGCAGTTTCACCATCATGACCCACAAGCGGGAAAGATGCCCAAATGGGTAAGCAGCTTTGGTGGTAAATATTCAACAGGCTACTACTGAAATTAAAAAAAAAAAAGCCAAAAGTTATAGTAAACTTGTTATTGGTGAGGGAAGAGCATACTTGACACTTATGTTTGCTAATGGAAGTAAAGAACAAACATACTAAATTTGCTTTTCCTTTAAAAACAGTTTTTCTTATTTGGGTTTCCTATTGCATTTACAAACGGGGTGGTTGAGTCATGACAAGGTGTCCTGGTTTGATGGACAAAATTATTGATTAATAATTCGTGGATACAGAGGTAGTAAAGAAAATAAGAATTTATGATGAGGAAAGAAAAAAAATTAACTTAAAAATATTAAAATACCAACCCCCCTCCCGAAGAAAGCCCAATAACCACCTCCCAAAAACCCCAAAATACCATCCACCAACACCCCCACCCCCACCGGTTCCACAAGTGAACAAACAACGAAAAGAAAAACAACTTATTCCTCGCTTCAATGTCCGAAAAGTCCAGTTAATCTGAAGTAGGTGGCAGGAGGCGCTGATGGCTGTGGCGGGGGGTGGAAAGAGCAGTAGCACAGGCAGGCACGTGGTGATTCCAAGATGGCAGAAAAGCACAGAGGCTGGCAGTGCTGCTTCTCTCAGCAAG
>VXBA01000938.1:0-11369 GCA_013399895.1 Serilophus lunatus | reverse complement strand
GGCCGCATTTGTTGTGGCCGGGGCGGGCGCTGCTCCCTCGGGAGCCCCGGCGAGGGGCGGGAGGGGCCCGGCGGCCTCAGCCCCGGGGGGGCCGCCCTTCGCCCCGGGCCGGGGCGGGCTCCGAGCGGCTCCCGGGCGGGGGGCGGGGCCGGGCTTTCCCCTCGCTTTTATTTGTTTTTATTCTTCTTTCAGCCGGTTGTTTTGGCGGCAGCCTGGAGCTGCGGACCTGGGAAGGGAAGGGATCCAGTATAGATTCAGCTACCAGGAGGCCAGGATTTGGCAGGGCTGTGACAACACGGAGACCACATATCTTTGGGTTTTTCTGTTCTGGTCCATTTTGGCCACCCCACCTGGGACAGGTGGGACTTCTGGCCCACTGGCCACTTTGGGGCTGGACTGGGACTCCAGTGGTGTGGTGTGGTGTGGGGCAGTGCTCCCAGTATACAGCCATTCTGAGGCTTGGTTAGAGGCTGCAGGGAGTCTGATCTGGGGAGGTGCATCCAGTGTGCCAGTGACTGCCAGCTGCTCTGGGACAGGCCAAGAAGGCTGAAATGGGCTGGGGTATGGAGTTGGACACCACACCACCTTTGTGAAATTCAGCCTCTCTCTTCCTCCACACACAGACAACTCGAGTTGGCCCAAGCCAATAATTGATGTAATAATCCAGTGTCTCACAACAGCACACATGTTCTTAGTCAGACTAGAGAATAAAGCAGGGGAAGTTTCTCTCCAAAGGACCTGATGAATGGGTAACTAACATGTGTGGCTGATAGAACAGCAATCACCAAAAATTACCCCTTTAACAAAGGAAAATATACTGTAGTGTGTCATGAATCATGGAATCATAGAATATCTCAAGTTAGAAGGGACACATAAAGACTGTTGAGATGAGTTTCCTCTCCTTATGCCCTGAACTAATGTGTCAGAAACTCCCAGTTTTCTTACATATTTGGTATTTCAGACAGTAGTTTTTCTTTTTAATGTATTATTTAACTGAGTATGCACTCTCTTCAGTACCTCCTAAAGAAAACAGTTCTGCCAAGTCTTCCTTCCATGCCTCAGCAGCTAACAAAAACTTGTAAATGGGAATAAAACATGATAAATGGGAAAAGTTTAATATGGGGTAAAATACATTCCCCTACTGAAAGGAGGTAAACCATGTTAGCTTGAACTTTACTAACCCAGGAACTTCTAACTTCGTTGTGTTGCTTAAAATCTGTGACTTTGTAGACAGATGATAGATAGTTGCTCGTCCTGACCTTTAGCTAAAGGAACTGGAGAGATCAATGCAGCTGTGGTTTGAATTTGTTTCAGTGGCCTATACACTCCAGAGAACTAAATCAATAGTGGATTGTTTAGGTAGAAGAGGTTTAGGTTATCTTTGACTAAAGATGGATGTTGAGGCCTTGTAACAATAAGATATGAAAATATTAGGTCAGCTCTTGTGAACTGCACATGTGTAAGGGACTGCCTACACAGAGAGTTCTCTGGTGAAGAGAATGATCAAGTAACGACTGACATTGTAGTTCCAGATAAAGGACACAAGATGCCAGACTTGCTCCATGGGAAACACAGACAAGAAAAATCCGAGAAAAACCTGGTGAGTGGGAGAGTGGGAGGAATTTGGGAGGAGCTTGGGAGGGGTTTGGGATGTTAAAGTTTATAAAACCCCACAAAATGTTTGTTTTGGTGGATGTGTTAATGGAGAGACACCCCCAGCGTGACCCTGACGTTGAATAAAGGAACACTTTGCTTAACAGTGTTGACTTGATTTCTTTGAATCAGGTCCCTGAATCATGGAATCATAAATAAATGGCAAACATTTGCTCAGCTGGTTGATTGTATAGGGATTTATCACCAGGACTGATACACCGACACTCTCCCTGCTGTCACTCAGCATTAATTCAAAGTCAGGTCAGAACAGGGGCCTCAGGTGGCACAAATAAACCTGAAGAGGATTTGGCTGACCATGTCTTCCATTTCAGGTAATAAAGCTTATACACTAATTCACTAGCTGAGAAATGGTATTTCACCTGTCCCAGTGGGCTGTTTTATGAAAATAAAAAGAGTTTCCCACGTGCCAGATTGTCTGAAAAGCAGGAGAACAGCCCTTTTCTCCTTTGTCTGGAACCCTCTTTCCATCAGTTCAGGTTCATCATCATCATGGCTACTTTATGCATCTTATGTGAAAGGGATACAGTAGTATAACTGTGAATTCACTTAGCATAGTTGACTGTGGGTAAGGTGAGTTTATTTTCCATCCTTCTCCTCTCAGACATTTTCTTGAGAAGAGCCAAGTCTGTATACAACCTTGGTAAGCATTAAATCAAAAACTTTTCTTCTTTGCTTTATGGCTGAGTAAGTTTCAATGACAATTGTTGGACCTTTTCTTAATATTTTTAACATTTTTTTATAAAAGAGTGCAGCCTTATGTCACTTCAGGATGATGTGAATACTGAGATTAAGAACTCTGACACTGGTTTAATAAACTCATGTACTACAGTTAGGATTAATTTTTGAGCAATGGTGCAAATAGTCTATAAGTTCTCTTGTTTCCAAAATCTGGGATCCCTAGCATTTCTTTTTCATTTTGTTTTGCTTCTTATACTTTGATTCTTTAAACTTTCAGTCTCCACACATTGTAGTTAGTGCAATAGAAGTTCAGTTATCTCTTCTTACATGCCATAGTGACTAATCAGTCAGGTAAGATCAATTCAGGTCTGGCTCAAGTACAACAAAGGTGGTTTACAAGGAGTAGCAGAATTTAAAGAACTGAGGATGTACCAGTATAGATATAAAAACATATATAATTCATTTTGAAGCAAGAATACTGTTAGGAGAAGGGCTTTGCTTCAAGCAGGGATTTGGTTACATCGGAAGGCCAGTAGTTCAACAGCTGGTTCACAGAAAACCTCTTAACAGCTCTGCTGTTCACTCAGAGAGCTCATAAAACTGAGTGCAAATAGACAGAGTACCTGATCCAGAAAATGCGTGGGGACCCCAAGGCAGATCTGCTGCCCAGGCTGCTTCTGAGTGAAGCCTAAAGACGTATGATTTCTCAAACATCATGACATCTTGCTTGACTCAGCTGCCAAGGAAACTGCTGCCAAAGCCACTGGGGAGTGTTCATGTAAAAGAGGAAGTGCACAGCGGGGAGTGTGCTGCACTCTGGAACCCTGCCAGCCACCTGGGCATACATCCAACACTGAGAGCAGGGGACACTGCTTACATCTCCTTGCTGCTACATGCAGGGTGCTTTTTCTTTGCAGTGGGGGTGCCTTTTTCTCATACACCTTGCAGTATAAAGCTAAACAGAAAAATTATGTTTGTTGATTTGATGTCTCGTGTTCTCTCTGTATATAATTTTTCCAGCAAAAAGCTTCCATTTCCATAAACCAGAGCCTAATTTTGGGCTTGTTTCTCTTTCTTTATTCTGATTTATTTGATAAGATGCAGGCACTACTGCTGATATATTAAATTCGAGCTTGTAAAATGAAATGTCGCCAGAACAAGATATATGCAAACCAGAATATTCTTTGGAAAATAAACAGTTTTGACAAGTTCTTGCAGAAGAGAGGGGGGAGATCATGTCTAGCAGTCTGCATTTTCAGTCAGGTGACTGGAGCCACATCAGGCAGAAAAGAAAACTGAACATGAACTTATACTTTGTATGTAAGTAATTTTGAATTTAAAAAAAAAAAACCAAACCCCAAACCAGCAAAAACTACAAATCCCAAAACAAACAAACAAAAACAAATAAAAGAAAACCTCAACCAAACCCCAACAAAATTCAAAAAATCCCCACAAGACTCAAAACCAACCCAACAAAAAAAACCCAACCCACTCCCCACAAAAGGAACCACCCCAAACTTTTGTTATTCCTCAATAAAAGAGACAGAGGTGAGTCTTAAGTCAGTGCTTTCACACTTCAGGTCTCCCAGAAGCATGCTGACATGTCTTGTTTCCTGAAAACATGAGAGGTTCTGGTTAGATGATAGGAGAGGGAGAAGTTGAAATGTCCAAAGCTTTAGGAAGATAATGCCTCTGCTTTCCAGTTAGTTTAGCTGAAATCAATGCAACATCCTTGTGCTCAGAAGACTTCAACCATTGTTGGCTTTGTGGTCGTATTTTCCAAAGAAGCAGCACGTGCCTTCCTCCAGCTGGTTGAGAGTTTGCAGGAAGGCTCCTACATACGTGCCCGTCGGGAACTCATGCATGGCACGTGGTGTTAGCAACAGGTGCAGTTAGTTTCAGTTTATGCTGAAGGTGATGCCTAGCTACTCAAAGCAAAGGTCTGAGGCACAGAAGGAGAATGGGAAACCTGGGAATAGTTTCTAGTACTGTTACCAGTGACCTTGCAGTTCATCTACTGCTGTGCCAGAAGAACATTTTTCTTGTACCAGGAGTGGAGGTGGCAGAGAAGAGGCTGCCCTGCTGTGCTCGTCTGTTGCTCTGACTATGTTGTTGTTCACTTCCCTTGCCCAGCCCTCCAGCATCAACATATTAATTGTTAACTTGCATTTAAGTCCCTCTTTCTAAGCCTTGTCTGAGGAGAAGGAATTATATGCTGTTAAATGAGAGATGCCTTTATGTGCCATTAAAATCTTGGGTTTCCTTCTCTCAGAGACTGTTCCTACAGTGGTTTTCTGCTTATTTCTCTGTCACTCTCTCTGGTAGTAGTAGCAGTCTCTCTCATGCTGGTAGATTTTTGCCATCTTAAATTCAAATCTCAAGTGTTCACAGGTTTTCTCCGTGAAGCCTGTCCCAGTTTATGCACATAATTTCTGGGAAAACGCAACATTTAATTGAGAGAAATATCATAAAACTCATGAGGTTTTTTTGATCTATCTGGAATTTACATTCATGTGAAGTTACTGCAAGAAGCTAGCAAGGACAGGGCTCCGTGTTTTAAGATATCTAGGCTAGAGAGTGTATCAAGTACATGAAACACCTGCATTACGAAAGTAAGAACAGCACGGACAAATCTGACAAGTCCGCCGTGCTTTGAGCAGTCTTGGTCTTTACCTCCTGTTCCACTGACCTGCCCTTAATCAATCATCATCCAGTAAGCAGATAGGAAATGAGCAGATGGAAGGAGGAGGCAGAAGGTTCTCCAGAAAATGTCTTAAGAAAAGCCCCAGGAGCTGCACTTAGTGCCAGATGCCCGTGCACTGGTAGCAAACATGATGGAGTGTATTGGCTGTGTTTTCTGGTCAATCCAATGCTGTACCTAGCAATTGCTGTATCTAGTATCTGGAAGCTCTTGTGAACAAAGCAGTTTTAAGCAAGCAGGGGGTCTGGGATCAAATGAAGAGGAATTAGGGGCAAAAAGAAACAGCTCATTTCTCTTGCACGCTGTGAGAGGAAAAATATGAAAAGCACAGGATGGTTTATTTTATCTTTTAATTTGCAAGCAGAAAAATATTTTAATATTTGCCTTCATAATCCATGTTGCTGAGATTGCTGCTTCGTTTGTTGCTAGCATCCCTGCAAACCAAGAGTGTCTATCTTATTTCCTCCTCCTCATAAGCATCACTTAGAATGTGGGTTACTGAAGTAATACAGGGATTACAAAATATTTAGATCTGTTTGGCTCTGTTTTCTGTCTGGCAAGTGTATGTATGTGCCACTGGCAACTTCTGGCTTTGGTGTGGTCAGAACATATGAGCAAGATCTGAAAAACCTGTGGAAAACAGCATATTAAAAAGGCTGTATGAGCATCATGAAGCTGAAAAACGGGCAAAACAACTGCTAACTTTTATAAAATTTTTATAAACCTTGAACAAATCCATGTCCATTAAATGACCTTTTTTCCTGAGACATACAGATTAGAGTAGCAAATTAATCAGTCCCTTACAGTAGTGCTACCAAAGTATTTGCAGGCACTTGGATAAGTTGTTGCTTTAACTTTCATTAGCATTTCCTGAATCTTCCAGACTTTACTGAGATTTCCTCAGTTTGCATATACACAATAGCTTCTGTCATGACTTAGAAAAACCAACACGACAAAACTTCAGATTCCTCCAGTATCATGGATTTCTCATAGACAGGAAAGCCTGCAGATATTTCTTACTTCACCTTACCACAGATAACCTAGGTATGAGGCAAATTTCAGAGGAGAAAATCCCAAAACAACACACGAGAGCAGTAATCACATTTGAGTGCTTACTGTCACCTTTTACAAAAATGGTAAGTAATATTTATAGTGGCAAGCAAGTCAGATCAGTGAGTTGAGATTTTGGCCTGTCAGATAAATGTAAAAATGTAAAGTTGTTAGAAGTGCTGTTGAAAGAAAGACTAGCACAGACTATATTCCCTGAATCAAATTCAGACAAGGAAAAGTCTACAAGTTTAACATGTGCACAATGAACCAAACTTAAAGAAGGATGCTACTGGTATCTGAATTTCATTCGAATATCTCACTCTGGATATTTTTGCCAAGTGAGGAAGGATAGGTATCACCTATCATGTTACAGATGCTGCTTAGCACGTGCTTTCTGAAAAGCTGAAGAACATCTAAACCCTGAAGTGGAGTATCAGATAAAACTAAAGTTGATATGGTGTCTTGTTTTTAAGACAATTGTGCAACTTACATTTGAAAACAAGAGACCACAAAATATAGGAAAAGGAAAAACAGATCTTTTATTAAAACAAACAAACAAACAAACCCTAAAAAGAGGTATATAATAAATATGCATATGTATATATGGATAAAACCCAGAACACAAAGAACTATCTCAAGTATTAACCTCCAGGTGTGAACCACTTTGCTTAAGGAGAATGTCCAAGCAATATCCAGCAAGAAAACATAAGTTTACCTGAATTTTTTCCAAGAATGTAGAAGCTTTTACACTTTTACAGAGAAAAAAAATCAAGATCAAGAAAAAAAAGACAAAACTCCTACAGTGTACTTAAACAGCCTTTCATGTCTTAGGGAAGGTTCTTAGCTTGGAATTGGCTTCAGCTACAGTGGAAATATGCATTTGAGTGTGTAGGAGGGCAAAAACATCCTGTTAAAAATTGGAAGAAAAGTGAACCTGCAAGAGCAGTACATAATCATAGAAAAAGATCATCTCCTAGTAAAACGGGCATCAGAAACTGCACTTTTGACTCATCGGATTTATATTTACACTAATATGAAAAGGTTCCACTGAACTGGTAAAATACACTCAGGGACAAGAAGGACACTTAGGAAGTATGACTATGGTCACTTATGAAGCATGACAGTCTTGCAGACTTACATATCAGGAAAAGGGATTCAGAAAGTTTTGTTGTACTTCACCTCCTTCTCCCCCACCCCATCCCCCCTCCCACCTTCCCAAATAAGACATCCACTCTTTTCTCATTTCACTTCTGGATTCTTTGACAGCAGATCAGCCAAATGTTATCACAGAATCTGATTGCACGGATTGCAACAAATACTGTAGCATTTGTGGAGAAAGACTGTATAATGTGAGTTCACAGTGCTGGCTTTGCAGTGATATTATGAACCTTTTTTTCTGAGTATATCTCTTAGTGAAAACAGAATAAAATCTCATCTACACTTGCACAAAACCCTTCCCCTAAACAGAAAACACCCCCACACACACACATCCTGNCGCCCACCCCCTTGTCTCCTCCCCCCCCCCCCCCAAATCCAAAACAAATTTGACATGCTCAGTTGTTGCATGCTGAAAGGTGTCTGGGGTGACTGACTCATCCTTCAAATACAGCAAGGACTGGTAAGACCAGGGAAAAGAGCAGAGAATATTCTACAGATTCTCCCTCTGAAGAAAAAATTGATATTAGGGAGAGATTTAGTGAGCCTGTACAAACACACAAGTCCCTGTACTCTAATGGTGTTCTCTTCATTCCCCCTTCCTAGGTCCATAACTTCACATCTGGCTTTCTTAAAAAACATAGCATTTGAACAATCCTCATAAATAAGAAATGGCATCATTATTTGCTGTTTTACAAGTTTGTTATTACACCCACAGGTCTGGTCAGTAGTGATTGTAAATCTTGATAAAGCTGTTTTTACACAGTTTTCAGCATTTAACAGACCTTTGTGAAAACAGACATTTTTCTGAGATGTGAGATAGACATACCTTGCATTATAATTGTATTTGAATCATGCAGCATTAAATGTTGTACTGCATGAAAATAGACATGCCATTTCTGAAAACAGGTCATCTTCACAAATAGCACCATCAGGTTTGATAAGACACTCATTTTAATGCTCTTTTGGTTTCACACTGCTGGAAAGCTCCATCATATAAAATTTCTGCAGTCTTACTGCAGGTATGTTGCTTTTGCTTCCTGTGTATGGACACATGAGTTTTCTTCCATCTGCCTGGAATTCTCTAGTGTTCAGGATTATGTTCCAGCTTTAAATACTCATCCTTAACAATGCTTATAGCCTTTCATACTAAGGAACTGGGAATACTTTGTTATCTGTATTAATGGCTTCTAGTATTAATTAATTATAATATTCATATTATCATTTTTCTTTTAGTAGCTGTCTTGGTTTTCCTGCATCTTGTGTTGTCTTTAGAATAAGACAGCCAACCTTGATATGTGTTCCTTAGAAAATTCATATTTGCCATGGTATACTTTTTTCACAAAAGGCCTCTGGATGAGAACACAAATATTAATATGTACTTAAGAAAATTACAGCAGAAAAGAATGTTTCTTTGAGACCTGTGGTGAAGCAGAGCTGTGCATTCCATCACCTGAAGGGGATATCTGTGTGCGTGGTCCTCCCGGAGGACGAGCGGGAAAGCATAAAACTATATGGCCTGCCTGTACCAGATTTGTGATGCCTGAAAAAGAACCAGCCAAACACTCCTTCTCACTTAGTCCTGTTAGAACCATCCATCCACTCCAGTGCAGAACATGCTAACTGTCTGCTGTATTAGGTCTGTGGCAAATTGTTGAATTTGGCTACAAAATTCAGGCAACTGAGAATGCAGTGATTTGACTTGTCTTGTCTACAAATTATATCTGTTCTGCCTTTAAAAATTATAACCAAGGCAACTTTCCAAGTTATTGGTAGACAGGAAATTAAATGAGCAGAAAGAATGTTTTTATCTGATTTTAATGAGGGGTATCTTGAAGTGTAAGGGAGCAGGAAACTACTAACTACAAATTTCAGCAAGTCCTGGCTCTTTCTTCTCTTTTCTGTTTCCTTCTTCATATCCCAGGCTAAACTTTTAAGGGGAAGAAAAAAAAAAGGCTTTTTTTGAAGAGTAATAGAAACACTATTATTGAATTCAGATCACATCTGGACATCTGGACCTCCACTTTGACTCTGGAAGTCTTGTTATTGGTAATACACTTAGTTACACATCTTGCTTTGCATTCACTGCCAGTTTAAATCACAAGAATACCATCTAACTAGTCAAAGAAATATTTGCCTATCTAGTGAAATGAAAGCAAACTATTGAAGGTTGTCTAACAGAATTTTGCAAAGTGCCTGGGTTTTTTTATCCAAATAAAAAGTTTTACTGCAATCACAGGGTATACACTGATGTAAACTAATGTGATTATATTTATTAAACTGCTCAATACAAGAAAATATTACATGTATTTTTATTAGGAGAAACAATCATTGTTCTACAGATAAAGCTTTGCTCTCTAGTATGTACATATTTTTACATTAGAGAGGCTAAGAAAAATCCAAGTCAAGAAATTCACTCATTTTATAGCAAGTAATATTTTTGTGGTATCTTATGCTGCATCCACAAACAGAAATTGGGAAATTGGGTGCAGCTCTTTAGCTTCAATTTTCTTGACTGCAGTTGCATTTGGCAAAGCCTGTCTGTGTAGTCACCATGCACAGACAGAAAGTTTGTTTGTACAGCACAGTGAGTAAGGTCTGATCAACACAGAAAACCCAATTGCAGAGAGGATGTAATGAGGTCTGCAGACTTGATATGGAAAGCAAAAGAATTCAGCTTTGCTCTTGAAATCGAAATAGGTATTAGACAAGTCCACTTGATAAGGTAATAAAGGTTGGGTCCATTTGGGTGGGCCAAGACTGATGTGTGATCAGATTTTAGAGCACAGCATGCAAGAAGTCACTAGTTTATGTAACTTTACTAGGCTTCACTAGGCTTAGTTTTTAATTTAATTTTTACCTTTTCCATAAAATTCAATACACTTTTTAACAGTGAGGATAAGGTACAGTGCACTTCAATCAGCCATCTAGTCCAAATGGAAAACTAAGCCTAACACAAGAATATTAAATTTCATTTAAGCTTTTGAAGTACTCAACTGAAGTTTAAAGAATAATAGGTCATAGGCTGCAGGCTCTGGTTTAACTCAGGTTATAGGTATGTCCAGGAAAAGTGCAAAGCCAGAGCTCACCTAATTGACATCTAGCAGCCCTTAAAATGGCAACATACCACTAATCTGGAGATTCTGTAAAATCATATGAGTAAAACTGGAATCTTTAAATCTTTAAAAAGTTAGAGAACTGTTGAAGCTGTCTCTGGTGTAGCCTGGCTTTGGTTAACACTGAATGGAAATGATTCCTACTTAAATACAAGCATCACCAGACCCTTTCATCCTGTTTTCTCCTGTATAATAATAGCTTCTCATCTCATTTATACTCATCATTCTTATTTAACTTGAAACGATCTTGTCACACCTACTGAAGGGATTCAAACACTTCCAAAACGAGTTGGAAGAAGCCTCCATAAACTGTTCATCTTCAGACATCTTCCTAATGATGAGAAAATATCTGCAGTGGTTCAGCCTCTGAAGCCTCTGATTTGAGCTTTTGACTCGTTTGACTGGAGAGCACTCTACAGTCTTCTAGCAAGATGAAATTTGGTCCATTTGTATCACTCCATGGCTGCTATTACTGCTGTAACTCCATGCGGAAACTATGTTTTGGGAAAGAACTTGTGGAATTATAACCAAATTTGCCACCTTCTCTGATCAAATGGGAGTTGTTAAAGCCAAAGTAAATGCTAGCTCAACCTTTTTGTCAACAAAACGTTTACTGTTCTTGCTTTCAGAGAAAGTGCATGTAGACCAGACATATTTTTATTCCTTGACTCCTTTTTTAAACTCATAGCTAGGCAGTTGAAACGTTTTAGCAAAATTGCTCAAAACAGAAATCTTAGGGAAAAGCATACAAGAGAAGTAAAAATTGGCAAATTATATGAAATGTACCATAACCTTACCTGCATTAGGGAAATTATAGAAGATAAAATTAAAGCCTTCAAGTCTGAGTAACTAACACTGTGAAACTACTTGTGTTACACAAGTCTGAACAGCAAAGGCACGTACAAATTTGACATAACTTTTGAGGCTTTGATTCTACGTTGGGCATCTCTAAAGATGGCTGAGGATTAGTTTCAGTATGTCCCTGTAGACATGAA
>VXBA01000936.1:316-41516 GCA_013399895.1 Serilophus lunatus | reverse complement strand
AGCCTTGGGGGCTGGGCCAGCAATGGAGGTGCAGGGTCTGTGCCACAACAATATCCTTCGATAATCCAGAGCAGCTGGGATACTCATGGCTTCACCCAGGGATAGAATCATGAGATCATTAACGTTGGAAAAGACCTTTAAGATCGTCAAGTCCAACCATCAGCCAGCACCACTTCCATTAAACCACGTCCTCAAGTGCCACCCTCTGCCCCACCTGAGCGTTTCTCCCCCTCTCTCTCCTGTCCCTGCACAGAAAAACCATGTTTACAAGAAGACCCTTCAAGCCTTAGTGTACCCCATCTCCTGCACGACGCCCCACAACTTCGAGGTGTGGACGGCCACCACCCCCACCTACTGCTACGAGTGTGAGGGGCTCCTATGGGGCATCGCCCGGCAGGGCATGCGCTGCGCCGAGTGCGGCGTCAAGTGCCACGAGAAGTGCCAGGACCTGCTCAACGCCGACTGCCTGCAGAGTAAGGACCTGGGCTCCACAGCCTCATCCCTTCTGCCCTTGGAGAGGGAGGGGGGAGCAGCCTGGGAGAGCTGGGCTCCCGCCTTGGGCCTGGAGGAAGTGGTGGATGGGGCAAACCTGTCCTGGGCAAGGGTTAGATCCCTCCAGGTTTGAATTAATTCATGCACAGAATCGTAGAATCATGGAAATGTTAAGGTTGGAAAAGACCTTTAAGATCAACAAGTCCAACCATCTATCCAGCATCATCATGGTCAGAACTAAACTGTGTCTTCAAATGCCACATCCACTGCTTTTTGAACACCTCCAGGGCTGATGGCTTCATTACTACCCTGGGAAGCCTGTTCCAATGCTTAACAACTCCTTCCATGAAGAAATTTTTCCCTAATATCCAACCTAAACCTTCCCTGGTACAACTTGAGGCTGTTTCCTCCTGTCCTGTCCTCAAGCCCATCACATCCACCTGAGAGAGCTCTCTGCTCTGTCCTGGATACCACCTATGCCCACTCCATCCCACCCATGTCTGTCCTCTCCCAGGAGCAGCAGAGAAGAGCTCCAAGCATGGAGCAGAGGACCGGACCCAGAACATCATCATGGTGCTCAAGGACCGTATGAAGATCCGGGAGCGCAACAAGCCAGAAATATTTGAGCTGATCCAGGAGGTGTTTGGGGTCACCAAGACAACACACACGCAGCAGATGAAGGCTGTGAAGCAGAGTGTCCTGGATGGCACCTCCAAATGGTCGGCCAAGATCAGCATCACGGGTAGGCGCCTGTCCGGTTTGACCATGGGGACTGTGGGGCAGAGGATGCTGCATGGCCAACCCCTCATCCTGCTGAGCAGCTTCAGCCCCTGGCACTCTGCAGGGGACACAGTTGCCTGTTTTGGGGGTCTCTGTGTGGTTGTGGCACTGATTTCTCTCTCTCTCTCTTCTCTGTGCTGTGTGTGCCATGCCTGTGCCATGTGTGGATGCACGTGTGCTGTGCTGTGCTGCAGTGGTTTGTGCCCAGGGCCTGCAAGCAAAGGATAAGACGGGTTCCAGTGACCCCTATGTCACTGTCCAGGTTGGAAAAACAAAAAAGAGGACTAAAACTATCTACGGCAATCTCAACCCAGTCTGGGAGGAGAATTTCCATTTGTAAGTTCACCCCCACCCCCAGCCCTGGTTACTCATGGTCATGCTGGGCTGTGCTGGCAGTCAGCATGTCTCTGTGGGGTGGGGGGGCCAGCTGGGCCTCATCCTGATCCCGCTGAGGGTGGAGGAGGGTGCTGGGGTCCCTTGGGGAGCTATTTTTGTGCCATGGAGGGTTTGGCTCCTGGGGCTGATCCTGGCTGTGTTTGGGCCGTGCAGAGCCCACCAGGGAGGGTTGGTGCCACCACATCTGCTCTTTCCCAGTTCCTGCCCCATGCTGGGATGGCCCCTCTTGTTTAGGGAAGCAAAGGATGGGGAGAAGCTGGAAAGGTTTCCCTGCTCATCCCAGGGCTTGCCCCTTCTCGCCTCCGCAGCGAGTGCCATAACTCCTCTGACCGCATCAAGGTCCGTGTGTGGGATGAGGATGATGACATCAAATCCCGCGTCAAGCAGCGCTTCAAGAGGGAATCCGACGACTTCCTGGGCCAGACCATCATCGAGGTCCGGACCCTGAGCGGGGAGATGGACGTCTGGTACAACCTCGGTAACCAGCTCCCTGACACAGCCTGGGACCCCTGGCCTCGGGCTCTGGGGGGATGACACAGCATGACTGGGCTGGGACCCCTGGCCCTGGGCTGTGGGGAGATGTGCTGCCATCCCTGGCCTGAAAGCTGTTGCAACAGGGTCTGCTCTTAAAAATATTTAATATCCAAAGCCATTGGGATCAAATGTTTTCCCAGTGTCATTTTTAGAGCTCTTTGCCCAGGAGTTCTGGAGCACTGGCCCTCTGCAGAGGGGAAACTGAGGCACAGAGAGGCCATGTCTCTAGTGTCTGGAGAGGTGGCCAAATCCCTCTCTGCAGTACCTTGGTGGCACTGTACCCCATCCTGGCTGCACATGGTGCTGGATGCCCCCCTGCCCTGGGCCTCAGAGACCCGCTGTGCCAGAGCATTCTGCCCCTCATTTGGGCCAGGAGTGAGCAGAATTGCTCCAGGGAAGTCTCATGCTTTGTTCCTCTCCCTGTACTTCACAGACAAGCGGACAGACAAGTCAGCAGTGTCAGGAGCCATCCGGCTGCACATCAGTGTGGAGATCAAAGGCGAGGAGAAGGTGGCTCCCTACCATGTTCAGTACACCTGCCTGCATGAGGTGAGCAGCCCAGGCAAACGTTGGGGGTACAACCTCCACCCCAGCAATGCCACCCTGTCACCACTGGCCCTGGGAACCTGATGGCACTCATTTCTACCTCTGGGACTCATTTATACCTCCAGAACTTGTTCCACTTTGTGACGGATTTGCAAAACAATGGGGTGGTGAAGATCCCCGATGCCAAGGGGGACGATGCCTGGAAGGTGTACTTTGATGAAACAGCACAGGAGATCGTGGATGAGTTTGCCATGCGCTATGGGGTGGAGTCCATCTACCAGGCCATGACGTGAGTCACCTGCCCCCTACCTGGCTCGGAGGGGCTGCACCAGCCCTGGGTGGGATTCACTGTTCCCATTGTCCTCCCATGCTGTCATTGGCACTTGCATCCCTGCCATGGGTACAGACTTGCCCTAAACCTGTGCACCCATCCCTTCCCTTGTCAATGCACTCTGGCGTGGCGTCACCTTGAGTCCTGAGGGCAGTTTGGGGGCCACTGTGTAAGAAGGATCTGGAGCTGTTGAAGAATGTCCAAAGGAGGGATATGGAGATGGGGAAGGATCTAGAGCGGAAGGGTCTGAGGAACAGCTGAGGGCACTTGGCTTATTCAGCTGGAGCAGAGGAGACTGAGAAGAGTTTCCTCAGGGGCTGCTCTTCCTGAGGGGCAGGCACTGATCTCTGCTCTGGGACCAGGGACAGGACCTCAGGGAACAACTGGAGCTGTGTCAGGGGGTTTGAGATGGATCTCAGGGAAAGGTTCTTGCCCCCCAGAGGGTAGTTTGGCATTGAACAGGCTCCCCAGGGTTTGATCACAGCCCCAAAGCTGCCAGAGCTCCAGGAGTGTTTGAGCAATGCTCTCAGGGACAGGGTGGGATTACTGGGGTGTCTGTGCAGGGCCAGAAGTTGGACTGGATGATCCTTGGGGGTCCTTTCCAACTCAGTATTCAACTCAGGATACTCTTGGATTCAATGACTCATGCACCCCAAACCCTTCATCCCCTCTCACGGCCCTGTGCCCTCACCCTCTCTCTCTCTGTAGGCATTTTGCCTGCCTCTCCTCCAAGTACATGTGCCCAGGGGTGCCGGCAGTGATGAGCACCCTGCTTGCCAACATCAATGCCTACTATGCCCACACCACGGCCTCCACCAATGTCTCTGCCTCCGACCGCTTTGCCGCGTCCAATTTCGGGGTAAGTCCGATGGTGCGTAAACACTCCTTCCTTTTTCTCTCTCTTCTTTGGGAGGGGGTGGGGGGCTCGGGGTGCAAAACGAGCCATGCAAAACACCCTGCTCCAAACTGCAGCCAGCCAGCAGTGGGGTCAACCCCTGCTTGCCCTGAAATTAATCCTGCTCCCATATTTCAGGAAGGGAAAAAGCCACCCCCCTTCCTGGGAGAAGGGCTAAATTTGCTCCCTGAATTATTAGGGGAGCCCAAGCAGATTGGGACTCCGGGTGACCATGTGGCAAAAGGGGAGACATCTTGGTGGCAAAATCAGAAGCAGGTGGCCAGGAGCCATCGCTGCAGCTCACAGGGAGTTTTGCACAGCCTCGTGCACTTGGGTGACCCCAGACCTGCCATGAACTGACCTGTCTGTGCCAGCACCCAAAGGTGCCTTGCAGGATGAGTTTGTGGCAAGACTGGGTGCCCCTCGGGGACATGGGCAAGGAGGGGCTGAGCTCTCACCTTGGCTCCCCCCGTGCCATCCCAGAGGCAGGAGCTGGTCGCTCTGGGTGCACACGGGTTGAGCCGGGGTCAGTGCACAGCCCGGGGTTCAGCAAGGTACTGGGGTAGCCAGGGACACAGCCAGGGTCGAGCACAGCTCCGGGCAGCTCTGGCTCACCTCCTCGTTCCCGTTGCAGGGGGTAGCTAGAGCCGAGCGAGCTGTGCCTCCGGGTCACGCAGGAGGAGGAAACTGTACCAAAAAAAAGCCTTTTCTCTAACATGGAGGGTTTTAAAAACTTGTTTCTTTCTCTTTTTTAGAGAGCCTAAGGTTGGGTCCTAAAGTGCCCGGCCGTGTCGCTTTAACCGCGAGTACCCGTCGTGTCCAGTGTTAGCGCTGCAGCCGTTCCTTGGGGACGCACGGTCCGGCCCCGGGCCTGGCTGGGCCGTCCCGGCGGGCGAGTGCCGAAGGTTTGCGGTGGCCAGCGCAGGCTGTGGGCACGGCCGAGCCGCAGCCGGGCCGGTGCGGGACTCACTGCCCCGTCCTGGCCCCGGGTCCTCTCCCTGAGGACTCGGGAGTGCTGCTCCAGGCTCTCCGGAGCCCTGCGGGTCAGACCTGACCCGGTACAGCCGGTGCTGTTGTGGGAGTCCCACGGGGTTGTCCAAAGCCTCCCCCCAGCAGGGATGTGAAGGGAAATGGCCCCCGACAGTGGTTTGGGGGCAGATATTGGGAAGAAATTCTTCCCTGTCAGGGTGGTGAGGAATTGGCACAGGTTGCCCAGAGAGGTTGTGATTTCCAGGGTTCCATCCCTGGAAGTGTTCTAGGCCAGGTTGGATGGGGCCCTGATAAACCTGATCTAGTGGATGGCATCCCTACCTATGGCAGGAGCTTGGAGCTGGATGGTCTTTAGGGTACCTCTCAACCCAAACCAGTCTGTGTTTCTATGATCTGTTGCTTTGCCCTCAGCTCTCATCCCCCATCTGATCCGCAACCCAAAATGGGATTTGTGTCCTCCTGCCCTGCACTCCCTGGATGGGAGCTGGGCTGAGCTGAACTAAAGCTCCTCAGCCCCAGTGCAGACCACCCACCTGAGGTGTTTGTTCCCTGCCCACATCTCTCATTGCAGCCCAGTAGGGTGAGTGAGGAGCTTGTGGAAATGTCCAACTCCTGGAGGCCACCCTGAAGACGAGCAACTACTGCAAACCCTTTCCCTGCCCTTTTTCCTGAGCTCTTGGAAAGCCTCAATCCGGGGGCTACAGATCCTTCCCCTTCTCTCCCAGCTATTGCGCTGAGCCCAGACTCAGAGGTGTTCCAGTGGTCAGGGAAGACAGAGCAGCCTGTCACCCCCTCAGCAGTGACCTCCAGCACAGAGGACACGTGGTGTCACCTCTCTGTCCTGCACCACACCTGGCATGGCCACACGTGCCCCGGGAGCTGCCGAGGGCTGTGACTGAGCCCCGGCCACCAGCGAGGACAGGCTCCTCTGTGCGGGCAACCCCTGCCCGTGCAGAGCTCCGGTGGAGGAAGAAGGAAGGACAATAGGACAGCAGGAAGGAGAGGGATGAGCTGGGGATAGTGGGGGCTGGGCTGGGAGCAGAGAGAGCCAGGGGCAGCGGGAGGGGGTCGGTCCCTGTCGCCTTTCCCCCGTTTACCTGCCCTGGGGCGTTTCTCCGCAGAAAGAACGTTTTGTCAAACTCCTGGACCAGCTGCACAACTCCCTGCGCATCGACCTCTCCATGTACCGGGTAAGGTGCCTCCTGTGCCTCAGTTTCCTCACTTGGCTAATAAGGTCTGAAGCAACAGGTGGCTGTTTCCTCCCCCTCACTCACCCCTGTGAGAGTTTTGTGGGCAACTCCCTCTCTTTTCTTCCCAGAACAACTTCCCTGCCAGCAGTCCCGAGCGGCTGCAGGATCTCAAGTCCACAGTGGATTTGCTGACCAGCATCACCTTCTTTCGGATGAAGGTACTGCTGGGGCCCCACTCACCCCATCCCTTGGGAGGACCTGCCTCTCTTTGGCCCTGATTCTTTGGGGGTTGGGGTTGTGCTGGCCCTTGGTGCCCCCAGGTGGGTGGCTGTGGGTGTGAGTCTGCTCTCAATGGTACTCCCTTCTTTGTACCCCAAGGTCCAGGAGCTGCAGAGCCCCCCACGAGCCAGCCAGGTGGTGAAGGACTGTGTGAAAGCCTGTCTCAACTCCACCTATGAATACATCTTCAACAACTGCCACGAGCTCTACAGCCGCGAGTACCAGACAGACCCGGTGTGTGGGGCAGGGGGGATGCTGGGCTTTGACCTCCCCATCCCCTGCCCCTCTCCTTTTCCCAGGGCTCCTGCTCTCTCCCCAGAACACTCAGGCCATGGAGAATGAGCCCCAAGCCTTTGGTAGAGCTGTGGGGTTGAGACTGGGACAGTCAAGAGAGGGCTGCATGGAGGCCTCCAGGGTGTTCCCTCCTTCCTCTTTGTTAGTCCTGACACAAAATTGAGTCCTGCTGTAAGGGTGACTGGAGTCTCCTCTGTGTCCCCACCCCTCCAGACTAAGAAAGGTGAGGTGCCTCCTGAGGAGCAGGGTCCCAGCATCAAAAACCTGGATTTCTGGTCCAAGCTCATCACCCTGATTGTCTCCATTATTGAGGAAGACAAGAACTCCTACACACCCTGCCTGAACCAGTGAGTAGGAGCTGGGGAAGGGGATCCTGCTGTGCCTGCAGGGGATGCCCACATGGAGGCAGTGGGAATCTGAGACCTTTGGGAGTGGATGTAACATCCTTTCTACAGATGGGAAAGCTGAGACCAGTGAGAGATGTGTGAGGGATATCTCTCCATGTGGAGGGCTGGTTCACCCTGTGCTCATAGCCTCAAGCTGTGCCAGGGGAGATTCAGGTTGAACATCAGGGAGAATTTACAGAAAAGATTGTTAATCATTGGAACTGCCTGCCCAGGGAGATGGTGGAGTCACCATCCCTGAAAGTGTTCAAGAAACAACTGTATGTGGCACTTAGTGCCATGGTCTAGTTGACAAGGTGGTGATCAGTCAAGGGTTGGACTTGATGATCTTGGGGGTCTTTTGCAACCTCAGAGATTTTGTGATTCACACTCTCCCCTCATCCCAGGTTCCCCCAGGAACTGAACGTGGGGAAGATCAGTGCTGAGGTGATGTGGAACCTTTTTGCTCAGGACATGAAGTACGCGATGGAGGGTGAGTCCCTTCACAGCACTTTGAGCCAGGTTGGGAACCAAACAGAAGCTGCCCTCTGCTCCCACCTTACCTATTTCCTGGGCAAACCCATCTCACTTCCTCATCAACACCATGCCCAGTTTAAATCCCACCCAGGAAGCACTTCCACCTTCACCTCATCCTGGCATCCCCGAAGCTGCCCCTGGGGAGTCACCCCCCAGATTTGGGCCTCAAAGTGACCCTCACACCATTTCCCTGTGCAGAGCATGACAAGCACCGCCTGTGCAAGAGTGCAGACTACATGAACCTGCACTTTAAGGTGAAGTGGTTGTACAACGAGTATGTCACGGAGCTGCCCTCCTTCAAGACCCGTGTGCCTGAGTACCCCGCGTAAGTGCAGCCCTGGGGCACGGAGGGAGTGGCACCCTGGGTGCTGGTGGCCTCACCATGGATGGCTCTCTCTTCCAGCTGGTTTGAGCCCTTTGTTATCCAGTGGCTGGATGAGAATGAAGAGGTGTCACGGGATTTCCTGCATGGAGCGCTGGAGAGGGACAAGAAGGACGGGGTAGGAGGAGGGCTGGAGACACAGTCATGGGGGAAAGGGGCTTGTCCCTTGGTGCCCAGTGTGTCCTCATAATGCCAAAATCTCCTCTCTGCCTCCTGCTGACACCATCTCTCATTCCCACAGTTCCAGCAGACATCGGAGCATGCGCTCTTCTCCTGCTCTGTGGTGGATGTCTTCTCCCAGCTCAACCAGAGCTTCGAGATCATCAAGAAGCTGGAGTGCCCTGACCCCCAAATTGTGGGGCATTACATGCGGAGGTTTGCTAAGGTGGGTGCCTTGGTGGGGGCCAACAGCACCCCTGGGACCTTGGTTCTAGCTCCTGGCTGGGCCTCCCGAGCTCTCTGTGCCACCTCCATCCAGCTGTGGGCAAGGCACAGGGCACATCCCTTCTGACTGCCAGAGTGCCACCAACACACTCTGAGACACTCTCAGCTTTGGTAACACAGGAGATTAATTAATTAAGAGCTAATTAATTACTTATTTAGTTAATTAATATAGACTATTTCAAATTGGCTCACTGCAATGTAGGAGGGAGTTGCATGCATGCTTGGTGGCTGATGCCTTCCCAGCTGTGCCATTGATGGAACTGCTTGTGGAAACCAGATGTGCTGGTTCTGGCTTCCAGTGGCTCTGGCCGTGTAGCTCCTGGTACAGGAAAATGAGCCAGGGGTGCCCAAGTGGGCAAGACACTTGGCCAAGGCCAAGGACAAGGACACCTGGCCTGTACCAGCAGTGTTGTGGCAGCAGGACCAGGGCAGTGACTGTTCCTCTGTGCTGGGCACTGATGAAGCCCCACCTTGAATCCTGAGGTCCTGAGAGACAGGAAAGGAGTGTGTCCAGAGAAGCACTTTGGATGCATGATGGAGCATGTCCAGAGAAAGGAACGGAGCTGGGGAAGGGTCTGGAGCACAAGTCTGATGGAGGAGCAGCTGAGGGAGCTGGAGGTGCTCAGCCTGGAGAAAAGGAGTGGGGCAGGCTCTGTTCCCAGGGAACAAGGGATAGGATGAGAGGAAGTGGCCTGAAGTTGTGCCAGAGAAGGTTTAGGTTGGATATGGGAAAAATGTATTGACTGAGAGGGTTTTTAAACACTGGCACAGGCTGCCCAGGGCAGTGGTGGAGTCGCCATCCCTGGAAGTGTTCAAACAATGTGTGGATGTGGCACTTGGGGACATAGTTTGGTGGTGAACATGGTGGTGGTGCTCAGTTATGATCAGGCTTGATGACCATGAGGGTTTTTCCAAACTTCATGATTCTGTGATTCTGTGATCCATGGGGCTAGAGAGTCTGGGCCTCCCAGAATGTATCCAGGCATCAAGTTGTTTTACTGCTGTGGGACTCACAGTTTCCTTCTCTCCCTCCTTCCCTTTTGTTGCTCCTGTGTGGGTGCCTTCTTTGCTGCCCTCTTTGGCTGCAGACCATCAGCAATGTGCTGCTTCAGTATGCTGAGATCATCTCCAAGGATTTCGCCTCATATTGCTCCAAGGAGAAGGAGAAAGTGGTGATGTATCTCCCCTCTGCTTGTCACCTACCTAGTGCAGCCCGGCGGGATTGTCCCCACACAGTGACCTCAGCTGTCCTGTCAGCCCCAGAGTGGGTCCCCTGGTGTGGCTCCTGCTCTCAGTCCTTTCCTGGCAGTCCCTGACATCGGCAGGCTCTGTGCCAGCACTGTCCTCTTGTCCCCCAGTGCAACGTGGGAGGGTCCTGGTGATATGGACACTGTCCCACCTACGTTGATACTGACCTCCTTCTCCATCCCACCCCTCCAGCCCTGCATCCTGATGAACAACATCCAGCAGCTCCGTGTCCAGCTCGAGAAGATGTTTGAAGCCATGGGTGGGAAGGAGGTGTGTATCAGGGGGCTCCAGGAGGGACCCCTATGGAGGGGCTGGATCAGTTCCTTCCCCCCAGAGACAGCCCCTTCCATGGTTCCCCAGTGCTGGGAGCAGATCCCAGTTCCTCACTCCTATGTGGGATCACAATGCCCCACCCCATGGCACTCTGCTTTCCCACCATGCCACACTGGAATGGGCTTTGCCCTATCCAGGCGTGCATTTGGAGTGCTGGGACCCCTCCCAGGGCTGGTCCAGGCACACTGTTAGCTTTTCCAACATGTCCCTCCTCCAGCTGGACACAGAAGCCAGTGATATCCTCAAGGAACTGCAGGTGAAACTCAACAACGTCCTGGATGATCTGAGCCGAGTCTTTGCCACCAGGTACACCTTGGGGAGAGGACACGGGTGCTGGGCCATGGGAAGGTCTGGGGGTCCAGGAGCTGGGGCCAGGCTGGAGGCTGTGTGGGGGATGCTGAGCCTGTGTGTTGTGGCCTCCAGTTTCCAGCCACACATTGAAGAGTGTGTGAAGCAGATGGGAGACATCCTGGGCCAGGTGAAGGGCACTGGCAACGTCCCCGCCAGCACCTGCAGCAGCGTCGCGCAGGACGCTGACAACGTCCTGCAGCCCATCATGGACCTCCTGGACAGCAAGTGAGTGTGGAGGGCTACAGGGATCCCCCACCCTCTCCATTTCTCCCCACCAGCCCCAGGAATGTGAGGGACCTGCAGGGTCAGGGTGACTGGGAAGAGGTGACACTGGGCACTGTGGGGTCCTCCAGCCCTGTCTCTTCTCCACAGCCTGACGCTCTTTGCCAAGATCTGTGAGAAGACGGTGCTGAAGCGGGTACTGAAGGAGCTTTGGAAGCTGGTGATGAACACAATGGAGAAGACTATCGTCCTGCCCCCCCTCACGGACCAGACGGTGAGTGGAGAGGGACCAGGGACCCTGAGGCACAGGTTACTGACTGGGCCCAGTGTGGGACATTGCTGGCCTCATGCCCTCACTGGCTGCTGAGGGGGTGAGCACTTCGTTGGTTCCCCAAACTTGTGCCCAGCTCCTGGCCAGGGAGGGGATGGAAGAGAGAAAGGTCATCCTTGCCCCAGCTACCCGGTGCAGCCCAGCCAGTACTTTGCTCTTGGCTGGCTTTGCCAAAGGACCTTCCTGCCACCTCCATTGTGGCAACAGGAGGGGACACTGGTCTTTTCCTCTCCATCCTCTCCCCAGAGCTGGGGCAGCATTCCGTCAGCACTGGCTTTGGGAATGATCCCTGTGCCAGGAGCTGACTCCAGAGGCTCCAGGAATGTGGGGGAGCCTGTTGGCTTTGCTGTGAGGCCGTGGGTTTCACTGGGATGGGGATGCTGTGGAGATGGGGGTCATGTTGCCCAGCAGGGCTGGACTCTTCCTTGCACCTGGAGGCTCTAGGGGAGCTGAGCAAACCCAGGGAATGGTGTCTCCTCAGAGGGATGATCTTACAGGCTTTGAGGCTCTGTATCACATTGCTGTTTGTCTGCCCCTACCCTGCACCTTGGAGCTTCCTGGGCTGATTCCCTTGAGATCAGGCAGGGAAGAGTGACACCAAGGGCTCTGAGCCTCTCCCTGTCACACTTTGGTGGCTTTTGTCACTGTTACAAAGCTCTGCTCAGGCTCTTCCTTGGTGTTTCTGGAGCCACCAACCTTCATGTTGCCTTTCTGTGGCTGTGGGGCTCCTGTGCTGTGTCTGTAAGGGACAGCACAATGGCGACCTGTCAGCCCTCAGTGGTGTCACCTCACTGGCACCTTGTCACAGGCCAGAGCCCAGCTCGAGTCAGTCCCACATTACTCCCAGCTGGGCCCACACACTTCTGTCCAAAGGTGGCCAAATGTCGCAGGAGTGCTGGTGCCACTGTCCCCATCCCAGTCCCCATCCCAGTCCTTTCCCAGCTGTGCTCGGGAGGCAGTGGGCCCTGTGCTGAGGGCACAGGATGGGGCATGGACATGTGGCTCTGCTGAGTTGGTTTTCCTGAGGGAAGGCAGGAAGCCTTAGAGTAAGCCGTGCTGGGGCTGGTCTCTAGGGCAGGACACAGCCTGCCCAGGTGGCCCTGAGTGCCAGTCTGCGGGGGGGCTGGACAGGTTGGCGATTTGGGGGGCACATGTCAGAGCTGAATGTTGAGTGGGGTCCCTGGAGCTGAGCCCCTCTGGGGCAAAGCCCTCCACACGCAGTCAGGAGGGACAGGGCAGAGGGGACTGGGGCCCCTTGGGGGCTGTGGAGACCTGTGGTGTGGTGGCAGGGCAGTGACACCAAGTGTTGTGGCAGCTCTGATGGGGGACACCCCTGGCTCTGGCGGGGGTGGGGAGCAGCCGGGGCTGGCACCTCGCTGTGGGGCAGCAGGGACTGGGGAGGATGGAGGAGGAGGGGGCCGACACTCACGTCACGGTTGTTCTCTCCAATTGCTCCTCTCGCCTCTCAATGGCAGATGATTGTAAGTACGGCAGCTCCCTGTCTGTCTGTCTGTCTGTCCGCTCTGTGTCGGTCCTGGCCTCGCCGGTTTTTGTCTTGTGTGGCTGCCCTTGCCCTGCCCACACCCTCCTTTGGCTCCTGACCTGGTCCAGCTCCGTGGTCCCCATCCCCGTGCTGCCCACTTGGCACTGGCTCCCCGCTGGCACAAGCCAGTGGCCCC
This sequence comes from Serilophus lunatus, assembly GCA_013399895.1. Taxonomy (NCBI): domain Eukaryota; kingdom Metazoa; phylum Chordata; class Aves; order Passeriformes; family Eurylaimidae; genus Serilophus; species Serilophus lunatus. Next base: position 28,879 of record VXBA01000936.1, on the reverse strand, counting down.
TCCGGGGTTTGGCGGGTGGAAAGGTCTTGGACAGATTCGCAGTGCCGGGATGCGGGGAGGTACAAGAGGTAGTGATGGGGTGGGAGGGGACGGTGATGGGCAGTGCCACGTAATCGGGGACAGCCGAACCCAGGCTGATCCCATCTTGCTCCGTGCTCAGGGGGGAAATGCCGCTGGAGGCACAAGCAGGGAGCGGTGCGTGCCTGGGGTCAGGGCCGCTCTTCCTTCCCCTCGCGCCTCAGTTTCCCCAGGCTGGGGTTTGGCTACGGTGGAGGTGGGGGCAGAGGAGGATATCGATGGGACATGGTGGTGGTCTCTGACCCGGGTGCTCGGCGGCAGGTCAGGCTGCTGGCACAAGTTGTGAGGCTCCTTCCCTGGTTGGGATATGGCCCTGAGACCTGGACTCCTGAACCCCTTCTTGGCATCGCTGCTGGGTCCTTGCATGGCTTTTACTGAGCAGTTTCTTTCTGTCCTCTTCTGACCAGTCTGTGGCCATGATATATGCCCCACAGGGCAAGAGAAGGGTGACTCCATCCCCAATCCTGCCCCCACACCTGCTGTGACACAGTCACCTCTGCAAGAAAAGCAGTGAGGTGGGAGCCAGTGGTTGGGTGCTGGTGCCAGTTCCTGAGGGGACACACACTCCTCTGCTGTCCCCCAACACCTTTTATGTCCAACAGCAGCATTTGGGGAAGCCCTGGGTATGGCCTGGGGATGAGCCTCCTTCATACCTTGTGGGGGCCTCATGGGGAGCTGAGGCTGCCAGGGGCAGGACAGTGTCAGCTCTGTGTACAACCTCCTCTTGTTTACCTGTGACCTTGTGCCAGGGCCAGAGCACCTCCTGGCAGCTCTGCTTGTCCCTACCTGTGCTGCTTGTCCCTCTTAAGACTTCCCGGCCAGCTGACTCCCTCTTCCCCCCTCCTGATTCTGACATGCCCCAGCCTACCCTGAGACCCTCCCCGTGGCACTGCTGCCTCATTTCACACCGTTTCTCTTGCCTGGGCCAGTGTGGGGTTGTCACTGTGCCCAGTCCTGTACGAACCAGAGCTCCGTGTGCCAAACCCAAACCCAGCTGTACCTACCTTGCTCCCTCCCCAGTGCTTGGAGCACCTGCCGGAGCTGGCATGGGATGTGGGGGCACCAGAGCCTGCCCACACATGGCTAGCTCCTGCCTCCTTATATGCCAGTGAGGACCATCCCTCCTGGGCTCGGCATCCCTGTATCCCAGCAGGGACCTGCTCCTGAGTGTGGGGACCAGTTCTCTTGCAGTGCAACATCTTGTATTCCATTGGGGACCAGTCCCCACGAGCCTCATATCCCCATGAGTTCCAGCAGGGCCCAGTCCCCTGCTGGCTGTCTTTCAGGAGCTCAGGATGTTTCTGCCACCAGCCTGTGGCCATCCCGTGTGCCCAGCCTTGCCCTGTCCCCCCTGTGTCCTGTCCCACGCTGTCCCCCCACCCCCCACTCAACCTCTGACATTGCTTCTACAGGGCACGCTCTTGAGAAAACATGGCAAGGGGACAGAGAAGGTAAATAGCTGTGGGCTCCGTGTGTGTCATCACCCTGGGGCCACACTTGTGGCCTGACATCTGCCTGCTGTGAAGGTCCAGGCTTGTCTGTGCTTCCTCTGTCGTGCTGTCTGGATGTGGTGTCGTGGTGGGGTGTGCTGTGTTGTGTACAGGTGGGGGACAGTCACCTGTTCTGTGTCACCCAGGGTAGGGAGTGGGTGCTGTGTGGTGTTTGCCCCTTGGAGGGGACGTGGGGTGTCACCCATCCCCATGATGGGGATGTGGGGTGTTCCCCATCCTCATGGGGAGGATGTGGGGTGTCACCTATCCCTGTGAGGGGATGTAGGGTGTCCCTGATCCCCGTGGGAGACACTGTCCCACAGCCCTCGTGACCCTCCAGCTGCCTGTCTGGAACAGTGAGGGGACGTGGCCCCCAGCATGAGAGAATCTGCTCCCAACCCTGTGCCACTGTGGAGAGCTCAGGAAGAGAAGTCCCCCCGTGCTGGGCCATGGTGGGCTCACTGGGGGCCCTGGAGCTGGTGAGATCACCCGAACAGAGATCAGAGGAGTTTGCTCCCCCTTCCTGCTCTCAGAGGGACTCAGCAAATCTTGCTTAGCCCCCAGCCTTGTTGCAGGGGCTTTCTCCAGCCCATAGGCTCTTGTCTGGTGACTCCTCATCATGTGGTGTGGGCCTAGCACTGCCCTCTGACTGCCTGCTCCCCAAATCCTGGGTCTTGGGAACAGCCATGCCAGCATCTGTCTGGCCAACGCTTGCAGCTGCCCCGGCTCCCCCTTCTCTCCTCCGGGGGACACTGGCTCCTGCCCAGTTTGCTAAGTGTGCTGGGTGAGCTGATTCTCTCTGATTTTGTACCCCCAAACAGTGAGCTGATTCCCTCTGATTTTCCAGCCCCAAACAGGGTGGGGAACAAATCTACCTGCCCTCAGAAGAGAACTGGCACGCTCATCACAGTTCACCAACGCAGGGCTGAGCCTTTGCAGGTGTGAAATGGTGCTGAACCAGTGGCACCAGCAGAGAATTTGGCACAGCCAGAGGAGAGCCCAGGGCCAGAGCCCAGGGCTGGGGATGTGGGGGGCCTGGAGCTGCGGCTGAATGCTGCTGGGGCCACCAGTAACTGTCCCTTGCTGTTCTCTTCCAGAGCAGGGTGAAGCTGCCCAGTCACACTGAAGTAAGGACATGGCTCTTCTGCTCCCCACTTGGCACTGCTCTTTCCTCTTGCCTCCTCCCCATCCCTTGTCCCCTGTGCTCTGGGTTGGGGGTCCCAGCTCAGTACAGTGACCTGTTGTGCTCTGTTTGGGGGACACCAGTGTCCCCAGCTCTCAGCCTGTCCACTGGCTGGAGGAGATGGGGGACATCGAGGGTGGGATTAATGGGACAGAACTGGGGGGGCTGGGCACAAAGGGTTTGTGGAAGGGGTACACAGTGAAGACATGGGGGGGGGCTGACCCCTGCAGAAAGTAATGGTCAGTGGGAAAGATGGTGGGATTTCTTTATTGGGAAAGACTGGAACTACTGGTCTTGGGAGAGGGATGGCAGTAGGAATTGCTGGGCTCCAGTTTACTCAGTTGCATTTGCACACTAAAGGAGTTGAGAAGGGAAGCTTGTGCTCAGCTTGGTAAGGGATGCCAACCCAGGGAGGTGAGCAGGATCTGCCTGTGCCAAAGGGCTACTGTGCCAGTGGGCCCCATGGAATGGCTTCATGGCCCCTGCTGTGGAGGGGGCACAGCGCAGGTGAAGGCAGCCCAGTAGCCTGGGGTGGCAAGGGGCTGGGAGCCTCCCTGGGGCTGGGGCTGGGCAGGGATCTGAGTGGCAGGGGGTGTTTGGTGGCTGGCAGCACTGTGGGGTTCAGGCTGTGTCCTTCCCGTGCCCGCTGTCCCTCGCACTCGCTCGCTGCTCCTGCCATGTCCAATGTCTGTGCAGTCAGTGCTGTGCCCTGCTGGGCTCTGCTGGATGCAGAAGCAGGTCCCTGGAGCAGGATAGGACCCTTGGGCCAAGCTTCTTGTGCTGAGCAGAGCATGAGGACCCCGATGATGGGGTGACATCCTGCCCTGGGGTCCACAAGCCCCCAGCCTGTGCTGAGAACTCGGGGGCTGAGACAGGGCTGCCAGTTCCACACACGTGTCATCTTCCTGGTCTGGGTGGTGGCACCTGGGACTCTCCAAGGAGCACCATCCACTCCCCTGGAGCATGGGGGAGGCCCCAGAGCTGCAACAAGCTTCTGGCACGACATGCCCAGTCTGGCCAAGGCACCCCAAGCCTGGCTGCTCACCAGGGCCGCCCCTGTCTCTTTGCTCTCCGCAGGGCACACAGATGATTTTCAACGCAGCCAAGGAGCTGGGGCAGCTCTCCAAGCTGAAGGTGAGGGCTAAGGGGCTGGACTGGGGGTCTCCAAACTAAAGGTGAGGATTGGGGGATCTGGTCTGGGTGTCACTAAGCTGAAAATGGCTGGAGCAGGCTGAGCTGGTGGGGCTGGCTTCCTCTCTGTGCTAGGGTGAGTGGCACTGCCCCTGCTGCAAGGAAACCCACCAGTGCCTACTTGCTGATATGTCTGGGATGGGGGCATTGGGGTCCTAATCCTCTGTTGAGAGCAGGATTCATGCCCTCCAGGACCACATGGTGCGTGAGGAAGCCAAGAGCCTGACCCCGAAGCAGTGTGCCGTGGTGGAGCTGGCACTGGACACCATCAAGGTGAGGACACTCAGGGAGGCTCGGGTTGCCCCCAGGGCTCTGACCCTGAGGCACAGACACAGGGAGCTATGGGGCACCCCAGCAGAACTGCTGAACACCCATCTCCCACTCCAGCAATACTTCCACGCCGGTGGTGTGGGGCTGAAGAAGACGTTCCTGGAGAAGAGCCCTGACCTGCAGTCGCTGCGCTACGCCCTGTCCCTCTACACCCAGGCCACGGACCTGCTCATCAAAACCTTCGTGCAGACGCAGTCGTCGCAGGGTAGGACACACTGCCCTGGCCCCCACCTGGGTCCCTGTGCCCCACATGGGCTTGGCTGCCCCATGGCCAGGGCTCCACCTTGCCTCAATCCCAGTGGGATTGGTGGTCACAGACAGGCTGAGAAGCAGGGAGGAATGGGTGGGTAGGGAAGAGGTTTTCCTTTCATGCTTTGCAGGTCAGGAGGGCCGCGGGTGCCCAGCAGAAGCCTGGCACTCCCCAGTCCCCACAAACAAGAAGAGTGTGTCTTCAGTGCCAGGGCATGGCTGGGCTGATACAGAAATGGGGTCTGTGGGTGGGGGAAGGTCACCCTCTGGCCAGATGTCACAGTGTTTGTTCCCTTCAGATGGCCCCAGTCACTCAGCACAGATCAACTGCAGGGTCTGCTGGATCCAGATGCTATGCCAGGGCCTGTGAGGGGCATGCTGGGTGCCCACATCCCCCTGATTTGGGATCTGGGGTGCTGGGTGTCTGTCAGGTGCTGCCCCTGTCCCTGTCCTGTGCCGTGCAGGGTGCTGGGTGCTCTCCAGGGCAGGATCACCCCTTGGCTCTAAACACTGTCCTTTATTTTATCCCTTGGCTGCTTGAGGAGGGGCCTGAGATGCTTGGTGGTGGTCTCGGGCCACTGCAGGGTGCCCCCAGCCAGGCTTGTCTGCGTCCTCGGACGTGCGTTTGCTGTCCGTGAGTCTCCTGCAAGGGACGTCTGTCCTGTCTGTGCCTCCTGTGCCAGCCATGTCAGGGGTATGGGGTTGGGTCTGGTGGGTGCCAGCACCCCTGAGTGTAACCTGGCCCCAGGAGCCCTGGATTCGGAGCTGGGGGTTGCCTGGCACTCCTGTGTTGCTGCAGTGTTGTCCGGGTACTTGGCCGTCCGTCTGTCTGCGAGATCTGATCTTTCTTTCTCTCTCTTTGTTTTCTCCCCCCTCCCTTACTGTTCCTGTTTCCCATACACTTCATCTGCTCCCTCCTCTCTTCCTCTTCATCTCCTCCCTCATTTCTTCTTCAACTACCTCCTCTCTTTGTTTTCATCTCCTGCCTCCTCTCTTTGTGTACTCCGTACTGTGTCTCTGTCTCTTTCTCTCTCCCTCCCACTAGTTCATGGTGGGAAAGGGATTAGGTTTACCCTTAGTGAAGAGATTTATCCTGAGAAGGGTACGTGTGCTACTTGCCCACCCTTGCCCCTGCCTGCCGCCGGCCTGGGCTAGTAACAGTCCCAGCACTGCGGGCCAGGGTGGCCCAGAGCCCCATCCCAGCATCCCTGGCCTTGGAGACCCCCAGTGGGGGCAGAGCTGGAGCCCCTTGCCCCCAGACTCCCACTCTCAGGGCTGCTTTGGGAGTGAATTTCGAGGAACCGTGCTCAGCCATATTGACCACCCCCAGAGCCGGATGGAGGTTGTCCCCATGGGAATGGGGCACTCTGGGCATCCCACATTATCCCCAGTGCTGCTGCCTGGGGGTGGGAGGGCACCCAGCATGACATCCCCTTGGGACATGTGGCCCTAGGGGAGGCCATGCCACATCCTTGTCCCCCTCCTGCCCACTCTGCTGCCAGAAGGACCATTACTAGCCTTGCTCCGGCGCGCTCCGTGTGCAGAATGAGCCCAACCCCACGGGCCCCGCTTGGCCTCCATCACACCCTGCCAGGGGGCCAGTTCTGCACCCCTTGCTTGGTCTCCATGCCCAGACAACCCCTCCCTGCCCTCCATTGCCTCCATTCTGGCTCAGCATGTGGCTCCAGGTGCCGGGGTGGGGATGGAGAGGAATGTGCCATCGCCAGCCTCCACTGCGGCCTGGCAACCTCAGTGACTCACGGGGACATGTCCTCCTTCCACTGGTATTCCCACCCTGGGAGCTTTCTGCTGAGCCCTGTCTGATCTCCATGGCCCTGTTTGACCCACAGAGCCTGTCCCTCTGCCTTGCACCCCATCCTTCACCCATGGGTGCATGCACAGCTCTTGAGGGGGTGGGATTGGGAGAACTGAGCTGTTGGTCGCAGGTCACCCAAAGTCCCCAGGCTTGGGGACCCCAGGGCTTGATGTGGTCCTTGGGATGGAGGGGTATGAGAGGGCAGGACAGCCTTGAGACCCTGGAAGGGCCGTGGCTGCCCTGGCTGGGTCTGTCCTGCCCAGTGTTGTGCCCATAATACTGTCACCCCTCTGTTCTGACAGCAGGAGTAGCTGGACCACTGTCCTCTGCCCCATCCCAGCCAGACTTCTCACCCTGCCTGGGCATGGAGGTTCCTGGACCCCACACAGGCTGGGATGGCAGAGTCAGCCTGGTGCTGGGGGTGTCCTGCCATGTCCATGTCCACACTGCTGTGCCCACAACCCTTTGGCAGGGGTTACTTTGGGGCAGACACTACTGCCACCCCCTCCTGCCCCTCGGTGGGTGACCTGCTTCCTCCAGTGGGTTTGGTGGTGGGCAGGGAATGTCAGGAACAAGGGGAAAATTGGCACTTACATCTCCCTCTGTCACACAGGCTCTGGTGTGGATGACCCAGTTGGGGAGGTGTCCATCCACGTGGAGCTCTTCACCCACCCCGGCACTGGTGAGCACAAAGTCACCGTCAAAGGTGGGTTCTGCTGGCTGGGGTGCTGGGTCTGGCAGGTGACAGTGCCCATGAACCTCACCTGTCCCCTCCTTGCAGTGGTGGCTGCAAACGACCTCAAGTGGCAAACGTCGGGCATCTTCCGGCCCTTCATAGAGGTCAACATCATCGGGCCCCACCTCAGTGACAAGAAGAGGAAATTTGCCACCAAATCCAAGAACAACAGCTGGGCCCCCAAGTACAATGAGAGCTTCCAGTTGTGAGTGGCACCACGGGCTGGGGATGTGGGGACAGGCTGGGGGACATGTTCCCTGCGTGTGGGGGGTCTGCCAGTAAGTTTGACCATCCCCCACCAGATGTTTTAGTGTTTTCTCGTTAATGAAAACAGGGAATGGAGAAAAGGAAAAAAAGGAAAAGGCTTTTTTTAGGAGCAGTGGTGGGGCAGCAGCTATGTAAGGGCTGTTATAGAACCAGGGGGCTTGTGGAACTGTGCCCCCCTGTGCCAATCCTGCCCATCCCTTCCCCACCCAGCACGCTGGGGACAGAGACAGGCCCCGAGTGCTACGAGCTGCAGGTGTGTGTGAAGGATTACTGCTTCGCCCGGGAGGACCGGACCGTGGGCATCGCCGTCCTGCAGCTCCGGGACATCCTGCAGAGGCCGGGCTGTGCCTGCTGGCTCCCCCTAGGCCGCCGCATCCACATGGACGACACCGGCCTCACCGTGCTCCGCATCCTGTCCCAGCGCAACAACGACGAGGTGGCCAAAGAGTTCGTCAAGCTCAAGTCGGACACGCGCTCAGCCGAGGAGGGCAGCAGTTAAACGCCTTTTGCCCCCTGCCAGCCCTCACCCCCCCACACCCCCGACCCCCTTAGAGCATCCTCCAGCCGTGTATAAGCCATAAGAGTGGTCACAGAGGAGTTGCCGTCCCGGCTCTGGGGAGGGGGAGATGTGGCTGCAGTGACAGACCCCCCCCTCCCTCCCTGGCCACGCTGGCTGGGTGACAGTGCAGAGCACAGTCAGGTCCCCATCCCACCCTGCAGGAAGGTGCTGGGGCTGGGGGGTGCTGCAGGGAAGGGCTGAACCCCAGCCTGGACGACGGGACCAATCTTCCTTTCCCCAGCCTGAGGTGGAGGAACCCCAATGGCCCATCCCTGAACCTGCACTGTCCCACCCAGCCCCAAACCTCACTGAGTAACACAAGGAAAAGCCTGGGGGGGGTGTGTGTGTCGGGGCGTGTGTGAGGGAGGTGTGTGTCTCATCCCATCCAGGGGGTGTTGGTGAGTGGCTGGCACAGTGTGATGGCCCCTTGTCCCCATCCCTGGTGCGCTCTGAGGGCAGGGCAGCTGCACCCCTGAGCACCTGTACATATGTAAATACCTGTACATACAGGGCAGCCGGCCAGGCTGTGTCCTGCACCCGGAAGGGCTACTGGGGCTGTTGGGTTGGCGGGTGCAGCCCCCACGTGCCCTGCACAGGGTCCCCTCCCTGGCTGGCAGCGGCATCACCGGGGCCGGGAGCAGCAGGGAGCAGCCCCCGGCCCGTATTCCTGTCTTCCCTGCCTTGCTGCCACGTGGGCTGCCCCACTGCCCCCCACAAGGTGCCAGGGCTTGGCGGGGGGCAAGGGCTGGGGGTACTGGAGCAGAGGGACCCAACCCCCTTTGCTCTGGCCAGTGGGGACCAGTGTCCCTGTGCAGTGCAGCCCATGGGACCTCCCTGGTGCAAGCAAGACCCTTCCCTCTCCACCCCAGAGGACCCCTCCCTCCAGTTCCCTATTAAGCACCAGTTCTGACCCGCCCCAGTTCCCCAGTAAGCACCATTTCTGTGTGGTAAGTGGTGTGTGCATGTCTCGTGCGAGTGCCTGGGAGGTCAGGGTGTGTGGTATTGGGGTGGCCACCCCAGCTGGCCAGTTTGCCCCGAGTACTGGGGCAGACAAGAGGCCTGACAACCCCACGAGTCAATATAGCTCAGCCCCCTCCCATCCCAAAACAGGGTACCCCGACTGGCCCCCACGCTCCTTTTTCTAGAGGGTTTGCCTGGGACCAAAGGGTTTCGCTTTCCTCTCTCGTTTCTGTTCAATGTTTACACCCTTTTTCTACAGCTGCTCCTGCACAGCCAGGCTGGGGCTTGACCCTGCACCCCTGACCATGGTGCCCCCGGCCCTGTGCCCCCTCCCCAAACTGTCCTGTTTGGCATGTGATTGAACTGACCAATTCTGCTCCTGTAGCACAGTGTCACCGATGCCTGTGTGTCTGTCCCGCCGGCGGCGGCGGCTGCCATGGATGCATGACAGTGAGATGTTTTGCACTATTTTGAATTTTTTGGGCTCTGTAAAAATATTTTATTATAACTGACATTAAAAAGCACACCCTTCACTGTGGCTCCTGTGGGGTGTAGGGGAGGCAGGAACCTGGGGGTTTTCCAGCCCTTCTCCCAAGGATATCCAACCCCAAGGACAGTCAGCTCCAAAGATCAATGGTCCAGGGATGCTGCAGTGACTCCCCCCTCAGCCCCTCTGAGGGGGCTCTCCAGTGCACCCACCCTTTGCAAAGCCAAGGGCATCAGTGACAGGGGTTAAAGGGAATCATAGATCATGGAATCCTAGAATATCCTTAATTAGAAAGGACCCCAAAGGATTATCCAGTCCCCAGCCCTGGCCCTGCACAGACACCCCAACAATCCCACCCTCTGACCCCAAAGGATCATCCAGTCCCCAGCCCTGGCCCTGCACAGACACCCCAACAATCCCACCCTGTTCCTCAGAGCCTTGTCCAAACCCTCCTGGAGCTCTGGCAGCCTTGGGGCCGTGACCAAACCCTGGGGAGACTGGGCAGTGCCCACCCCCCTCTGGGGGAAGAACCTTTCCCTGAGATCCATCCCAAGCCCTGACACAGCTCCAGCCCTTCCCTGGGCTCCTGTCCCTGGTCCCAGAGCAGAGCTCAGCCCCTGCCCCTCCGCCTTCCCTCAGGAGGAGCTGCAGAGCAAACCTTTCCTGGGAGATGACACTATTCCCAACCACTGTGCTGCTGTATGGATTTGATTAGAGACAGCCAACAGGATCTCACCAAGGGCAAACCCAGCCCTTGCTGGTCTAGTGGCCTTCCACACTGGAGTGACTAACCCCAGTGTCTCATCAGCCAAATAAATCCTGGTGAGTTTGGAAGCTTGAGTGCCAAATGCTGCCCCTCACTCCAATGCAGAGTGCTTCCCTGAAGCCATAAAAGGTATTTTGGAGTCTGGACTCTGAGATATACAGTCTGAAACACATGGACATGGAGTCTTCATCATGCTTCTTTAAGTATCTTATAGGTCCAACCATGATTTTATAAACTAGTTAGGACCTGAGGCACATAAAAATCACTTACATTGTAATACAGATCATGTTCTTAAATATTACAAAGTATTTATGAGTAAGAAAAACAGGGTTTTTTAAAAATAACTTATTTATGTACCAGCTGCTCACTGTGAGCAGGGCAATATTGCGTTCAGAGATCAAATGAGTTCCTGTCGTTACAGTCCGTGAGAGCCACCCTCTGAGACCCTGAGCAGTGATTCCAAATTGAGCTCTGAGTGAGGCCAATGGCCACTTTGGCTGGGAGCTCTCTGATGCTCTGCTGGACACAGGAAAAAGTGAAGGGTGGCCTTTGTCAATGTGAACAGCACCCCTCTGTGGAGTCCCCCACACCCAGGGGAAACTGATGTAACCAAACTCAGTTCAGCCTGGAGAAGAGAAGGCTCTGGGGAGACCTTAGAACCCCTTCCAGGGCCTAAAGGAGCTCCAGGAGAGCTGGAGAGGGACTTGGGACAAGGGATGGAGGGACAGGCCAAAGCGGAATAGCTTCAAACTGACAGAGGACAGGGTTAGATGGGATAACCATCTCCCCCCCACACCAAATCTCACCCCAGTTATAGTGTGAAAAATAGTTGGATTCTTGCATTTAAATTCAAGTCTCTCCAAGTCGTGACTCTCATGACAGATCATCCTACCACCTCTCAATCCTAAGGATCCCAAAGCCATTATAATTCAAGACCAGGTCACAACACTTGCATGGAATTAGTTCACCTGCTCCTGAAATAGATCCTGGAAAGGGGGAGGCTGTCTTCAGCAGATACTGCAATTCCCCAGGTCTTGAGAGGATGCTGAGAGATAGTTCACTTCAACTGCACAGGTACTTTAGGGCAGAGCATGCAATTATTTACCCCTTCTCAAGAAGAGCCCAACTTCACTAAACTTCCTTTCCATAAATGCTGTGACACTACTCATGCCAACACTCCTAACCCTGACAGGCTGAGGAATCTTAAAGTCTGTGGGCCATCAGCTAAGCCAGGTCATTCAAAAGAAACCCTCACTGTCTCCACAGAAAGCAGATAACTCTGTTCAAAGCTTCCTGGTCACCCTTGTTTAGGGAATAAAGAGCTCCCTCACACATCTGTGCCTCCCTCCTTGAGCTTCCTCCCACCACCCTGCAAACAGCCTCAACACCAAAGTTACTTGCACAGACTTTTATTAACTTCAAAGGATTAAAAAGTGGCCAAATCCGCCAGTGCAGGATTACCAGGGTTGTGGTCATGCCACAAACAAGGCACCCAAATTTCAATAAATAAATAACTTCACAGAACTTCACACACGATGTGCTGCACACCCTCTGAAATTTGGGAAGGCCATGAGAGGGTGGGTACCGACACCCCTCGAGAGGGCACTGCAAGTGGCCCAGAGGCAGCCCCAGGCTCAGAGGTGGACAAGGAACGGCAGGTTGAGGGTGTCAGGGATGTGGAGCTCATCCAGGTGCAGTGAGGAGGCCGTGAAGGGCAGGTGCACAGGGAAGAGGTGGCTGGTGTCCACCAGGAGCTGGCCGGGTTCCTCTCCATACTGGTCCTGCAGCTGCCTCTGTGGGGAAAACACTCACATCAGGACTGCTCCAGGGAGGGGGGCCAAGCAGGACAGCCCCCTCCGCATGCACCCAGGGCCCACTCACCTCCACGATGCTGATGAAGTGGGGGCTCACACGTTCCTCCAGCCCCACAGCCGGGGTGTACGCCCGGAGAATCTTCACAACCTGCAGGAGAGGGTGGGGACTATGAACAAGGAATGGCTGAGCACACCCTGGTGCTTCTCATCCCCACCCAGGGCATCCCTGGTGCACCCAGGAAGGCCAAGGAGCCCCAGGATCAGTCAGTGCCCAGACAACGAGCCCCAACCCTCCCAGTACCTGCTGGGGTGTGAGCACTGTGCACAGGCTGCAGAGAGCTCCAGCATCCTCCTCTGTCACCTTCTTCACCTGCAGCAGTTGTGCAGCCTGGACCAGGGGCTCCAGCACCTCAAAGGCCCCGCTCTGCTGCAGCCCCTCCGCCCGCAGCCACTGCTCCACCTGGCTGATGTTGTACCTGCCAGGGAGGGGGGCAGGTGAGGGGAAGCACAGGCCACACCTCCCACCTCCCCCAGGGACACCCATCCCACCCAGGGACACCCATCCCACCCAGGGACTGACCGGAGCTGGATGCCACAGCTCCAGGAGCACGTGTCCTTCCTCAGCAGCAGGTAGTTGAGGGTGGTGCCGCTGATGAGGAAGAGGAGCTGGCGCAGGGCCTGGTGGCCCACGCTGGGGGCCAGCCCGTGGTGGTCCAGAGTGGCACAGAAGGAGCCCAAGTGCTGCAGCAGCTCGGGCAGGGTGTGGGCAGGGGCTGACGAGGAGCGGCGATGGCCAGGGGGGCAGGAGGATGATAAGCCCTGGATGGGCTCACTCTCCAGCATTGCAGCAACTGCAGGGCAGAAAAAGCTCATCATAACAAGACATAGACACTGTGTGCTGTCTCAAAGAGCTCCAAGGTGCTGTGCCCCAAGTGAGAATGCAAGGCCTGATGACACCCCCAGGAGAGCAGTCCCAGGCCAGCCAAGGGCTGACACGGCTCCTTGGGGAACAGAGCTCCCCATGGATGCGTCCCAAGCTTCCCAAGGCACCCTTTATCTCCCCAGCCACTCCTCCAAGCCAGGGTGCTCAAGAAGCATGTGTTCCCTCATAGAGGGGAGCTACCAACTCAGATGCTTTCCCCACCAGGTCCAGCCTCTGTCACAGAGCAGGCAGGTCACAGCTGAGCACAGCTCCCCAAACCAGCATCCCCTGAGCACCCCCCAAGCCCCGGCCGTACCGATCATGGGTTTGAGGCCCTTCTCGGCCGTGCGGATGAGCTGCTGGTAGAGCTGCACAGCCAGAACCCCCAGACTGCGGCAGCAGCTCCGGGAGTCCATGTTCCTGAGGCGATGCTCGTTCTGCCGCGCTGTGTTCCCTTTCCAGTAGCTCTGTGGGGACAGAGGGGTCAGGGCCAGCAGCACCAGGGGACACAGTGGGGTCCCCAGGTGAGCAGTGTCAGCCCAGCTCACCTGGGTGGGGGTAAAGAGGATATAACCCCTGGTGGGGATGGTCGCAGGGTTTGTCAAAGCTCCCACTCTTCCCATGGAAGTGACAGACCCCCCTCTGCAGCCCACCCCACCCTACCTCATCCTGGCCGTACTGGCGCAGGCAGTTCTGGAGCCGGCAGGTGTTGGAAAGCCACAGAGCCACCGTGTCAAAGTCACTGCTGTGCTTCTGCAGGAGGGGGCAGAGAGCACTGGGGTCAGCAGGGTGAGAACATGAGCAGGCCCTTTTTCAGCTCTATGAGGCACACAGAGCCTGATGGGGGCTGTGAGGGTGCAGGGCTGTCAGATCCCCCAGGAGCCCAGCAGTACCCAGGGACACCCCACCCCAGCCAGGCACACACTGTGGCCACAGAGGACAAGGCTGCTGCCTCAGTGCCACCACACCATGGCCAGCAAAGCTCCCCTTCTCAGCTCAGCACCTTCATGACCCTTTTGATGGCATCAATGGCAGCATCCAGGAGGGAGCGGGCCCGTGGCTCGTCATGGCACCAATCCGCGTGCCGCAAGCACAGGAACAGGATGTGGGCTGGCAGGTCTGGGAGCGCCCCAGGACCGCTCTGGGGTTTGTAGTCTGCAGGGAAAAAAGCATGGTTGGGATGCAGCTATGGGTCCTGAGCCAGACAGGGTGCTGCCCCAGCAACACTGGAAGGATGAGCTCACACAGAGGGTGTCAAGAAACCCCAGCAGGGACCAAGCTGGGGCAGGGAGTCTCCATCTCCCCAAACAGTACCTGTGATGATAGCCTTGATAATGCGCCCCTCATCCTCCTTCTTCCATGCCAGCATGGCCATGGATGGGGCTGCAGTGGACTGCGACAGGACTGCAGTGGGTGTTGCCAACACTGATGCTGCTCCAGGGGCCTCTCTGTTTGCTAAGGGAGAGGAGCACAGGTCAGATCCTGCTTTGTTCTGGGCTGTGGGACCCAGGTCAGGTGCCCTTGGCTCAGTTCAAGCAGATACTCCCTAGCAACTTTGTTTGGGGGAGGCTCTGCTCCCCATAGTGAAGCTGAGTGATGCTCCAAGCTGAGTATCCCAAACCAGCTCCATCCCTCCCTCCCACACAGGCACTTACTTGCCAGCTCCTGGATCTGCTTTGCATAGGATCTCAGCTGCTTCTGGAGCTTCAGGGTGGTCCTCTCCTGCTTCTCCAGCTTCTGGGCCAACTCCTGGGCAGGGACAGCCCCAGAGGGGTTCAGCCACATCCCCCAGCTGGACACACTCACCAGCCCCCAGTTGGGGGGTGCAGCAGGACTCCCATGGAGGAGCTACTGCAGCTCATTCTGGGGGAAGGGAGAGGGCCCTGTCCCCAGCCCCAACCCAGTCCTGTCCCCACAGGCCCCCTTACCCAGTTCTCCTCCTTAAGCTTCAGGATGTGGTACTGCAGCCCCTCCTGCCCCTGCTGCCGCTGCAGGTCCTGGATGAGGGCTGCCTGCTGCTGGCTCAGCTCTTTCAGAGAGCAGATGTCAAGGTGCAGCCCTTGGACCTCCTCCTCGTGGTGCTGCTTTTCCTCTCGCAGTTGAGTCACCAGCAACCTGCACACAGGGACTGGGAAACTGGCACCAACCTCCTGTAGCTGCTCCCCAGCTTTGGGAATATCTTCCTTCCTGAAATTGCAGATCTGGGGACCCTTAACCAGCACAGCACCAGCATCTCCCCTGTGAGCATACAGCACAGCCTGGGAACAGGCTCCACTAGCCCTCAGGAGGCTCCTGTTGAACCCAGGACATCCTGTTGCTCACAGAGGTGTGTGTGCTCCAAGCACAGTGAGCTGCTTCAGCCCCCTAGGAAAACACAGCTGGGTACGCTGGATGGAAGGAAAGGAGAGCCAGGGGTACCTGGCAGGGACTCTCCCAACCCACCCTCACAAGGGTGATGCCCCTCACAAGGGAGGAGGTGGCTGCTCCAAAGAGGATTTACAGCTGCCCAGCACCACAGGCAGCCACAACCCAAGCTGTGGCTGTTAAACACCAGAAAAAGCACCACCAGCAGCACGGGGGAACCAGCCTCACCAGAAACCCCCTCCCTGGGACCACACTCACCTGTTGGCAACCTGCACTGCATCGTAGGCATGTTTCAAGTCATCATCCACTGCTGCCCGCTCTGGGCTCCTGCCCAGCCCCAGCAGCTCTGCTATGTTCTGCAAGGAGGAGAGAGGATGAGGCCAGCCCTGACAGCTTGGAGCCAGCCCTGACAGCTTGGAGCCAGCCCTGCTCACAGTAGCAGGGCAGCAGCTCACCCTGTACTTGAGGAATTCCAAGGGTTTCTTCTCCAGTTCCACAGAGCCCTTGAGCCTCCATGGCTCCTCCCGTGTCTGAGCCAGCTCCTCACTGGGAAGAGGATATGCCTTCTCCAAGGGGTCCTGGCACCCTCCACTATTCAGCAGCATCTCACTGTCAGGCTGTGGCTCCTCTGGCCCCTGGGCACAGAGACAGGGTCTGCAACAGCGGCCAGCGAACCACTGCAGACATCCCAGCCAGGACTCCCCAGGGCATAGTTGACCCTAAAGTCAGGAGAAAGGACAGTCCACTTGCTCCCCCCCCACCCACTGCCCCCACTCATGTCCCCACTGACCTCAGCTTGCTGATCAGAGCTGTCTCGTGAAGGAGCTGTGGACATGGAGGAGGACAGGCAGCTGCTCTCAGAGCCCAGGAAGCTCTCAGTCGAAGGGGACCGTCTCATGGTGCTTTGCTAAGGTAGGGTGAAAGAGAAGAACAAGTTTATTCTCCTATTGACACATCACCCACAGCAGTGCCAACCCCATGACATCTCGTCTTGGGGGCCCCCAGCAGATGAACAGGGAACTTCTCTCACAGAAGAGGCCAGCGAGTGCTGCCCACTCCCCACAGGAAGCCAACAAAGAGGCTGCCCCTCACCTCCCTGTTTCCCTGTCAGCCTCTCACCCTGTGGAAGGCCACCTCATCCTGCAGGTTCTCATAGTCCTGCTCCAGCCGAGCATATTCCTGCTCCAGGCTCCGGTAGCGCTCCCGCTCCTCCTCCAGCTCCCGCAGCAGCCCCCGGCTCTCCCGTGCTGCCCGCTGGTGCTGCTCTGTGGGGATGGACACAGCAGGGGGAGGGGACAGCTGGGCCAGGGCTCCTTGGAAAGGGGATGTGCAGACACACCAAGCCTGCAGGATCTACCTATACCCAGGGGAGTGGGATGAGGGGATCAGAGCACCCCCCTTTTACCTTCCAGATCCTGCGATTGCTCCAATGTGCGCTGCCTCAGGGCATCCCTCTCCTCCCCCAGCTGCAGCTTCACAGCCTCCACCTCCACCAAGCGCTGTGGGAAGGCAGAAGGGCACATACAGCCAGAGCTATTCCTGGGGCAGCTCTGGCTGCCAGTGGTCTCCTTCAGGAACCACATGTTTGCAGGTCTCTGGAGAGCCCTGTGGAGCCCCAGAAGACCAAGAGTATCCCCCAACAGACCTGTCTGAGCTCCTCGACCTCCCGGCCCAGGCAGCTCTCCATGCTGTGCCTCTCCAGCTCAGCCAGCTGCTGGACTTGGGCCTCACGGGCTGCGTCCTCCCGCAGGCGCTGCATCTCGGCCCGCAGGTGCTGCACCTCCTCGGTGTGGGCAGCCTGCAGCCCCGAGAGCTGCTCCTGCAGCCCTGCCAGCTGTTCTGCCAGCTGCTGCTTCTCCTGGGCCTGGGGTGAGAGGCAAGGCATCAGGCAGGGCCAGGAGCAAGGGAACAGCCCCCTATGTCACATCACAGAGTCCACATGCACTCGGGTTGCCCAACTGCAAAGAGACCTTAATTCCCAACAACTCTTTCAAGTCCCGAGTGTTGGGATCCCCCAGGAAAGAGAGCTCAGGCCTGAGAGAGCAGCTTTCCATGACACAGCACCCATACAGGTTCTAAAGCTATAGAGAAGCTCACAGGTGGGTCCATTCCCCACTTCTTGGCTGGTCTCCACAGCAAGATATTCCAGTCCTGCTTCCTCCACCCCCCTCAGAGATCATACCCCAGGAGCCCTTCCTCCTCCTCCAGCAACATCCCCAGAACTGGCGCAGTGGCAGCTGGAGCAGAGGCATCCAGATGGGATGGGGAAAATGGACAATGGCAGCAGCACAGTGGAACGTGTCACAGCAGAACTGTCCCCAGGACATGACACTGCTGCAAGGCTGCACCCGGGGGGTTCCCTGACCCATCCCAGGACCACCAGCCCCGTCCCCACGAGGAACACTGAAAGCTCGGGAACGAAGCCCAGGCCGGGTCAGCTCCTGCCCCAGGGCCAGGGGACAGCTGGGACAAGGGCAGTGTGCACAGAGCACCTGGCACCCACCTGCTCATCCAGCCTGCACTGCAGCTGGATCACCTTGATCTCCATGCCCTTGTGCAGCTGCTTGTAGTGCTCGACCGAGCGCGCCTCGATCCGCAGGCGCCGCAGCTCCCGGCGCGCCCGCGCCCGGCGGAGGCAGCACTGCAGGTACAGCACAGCCCCGCGCAGGCGGAGGTAGCGCCTCCGGGCCAGCCAGCCCCGCACGGCAGCCTGGATCACCACAGCCTTGCGGTGCCACACCATCTGCAGAGGCAAAGACGGGGCGGTGGCACCACCGGCACCCCCCCCCC
Source organism: Serilophus lunatus (assembly GCA_013399895.1). NCBI lineage: Eukaryota > Metazoa > Chordata > Aves > Passeriformes > Eurylaimidae > Serilophus > Serilophus lunatus. The sequence goes on along the minus strand of VXBA01000936.1, from coordinate 10,877 downwards.
AGAGGGGAATCGGGGCACCCACGGCCCTGCCAGGCTCCCACCTGTTGGTAAAGGCGCCGGGCAAACGTGCCCCGAGCGAAGGCTTGGATGGTGATGGCAGCCTGGCGCAGGTGCAGGTAGGAGCGCCGGGCCAGGACCATCCTCAGGGTCTTCTGCAGCACCACGGCTGCCCTGGTCCTCCGCAGCATCCTCACAAACCTGCGGGGAGGGCAGAGAGCCAGGCAGAGCCTCAGGGGTGCACAGTGCTGGGCAGGGGGTGGTAAAGCCCACAGGGAAGACAAAGCCCTGGACAGCGAGTAGAAAAGCCTTGGAAGGGGGTGGCAAAGCCCAGAGGGAGGGCAGAGCTTCGCAGAGTACCGAGGCAGAACAGAGCTGGGCAAGAGGTGGCAAAGCTCACAGGGAGGACAAAGCCGTGGGCAGGGGTTGGCAAAGCCACACTCAGCCCATCCCACATGGGCACCAAGATCCAATCCCAGCCCGGAGCCTGGAACACTTCCAGTTCCCCCCAGGGCTGGGCTGTGCTCACCTGCGGGCCAGCAGGCCCCGGGCATGGCGCTGCAGGCACAGCACCGCAGCACGAGCCCGGCTGAAGCTCCTCCGTGCCAACCAGCCCCGCAGGTGCCTCTGGAGCAGGGTACAGGCTGCCCTCAGACACTGGTACCGCAGCTCCTCCAGACGAGCCACTTGGCCAGCCCGGAAAAACACCTTGGTCTTCCCACACCGGTACTTGCTGGGGTCCTGCAGCAAGGGAGGAGTCAGTGCTAGGACAGAGCAGATTCCAGCCAGGCTCCTCCCAGGGGGATCCTTCCCATCCGACCTCCCTGAAGGCAGAGTTCCCTCCACAGCTCACCCATTTCACTAGGCACCCACACACAGGGAGAAGCACCTGCAACAAACACTCTGGTGCCACAGCTGCATCCCCAAAGCAGGACCTTACTTGGAACAATCTTCCAAGGGCAAGGCTGCAGATCTGCTTCATGTCAGTGCCCGTCAGCTCCTCTCTGCTCATCAGAGCCCTGTACCTCTCCAAGAACTCCTGGTACGTCCACCTGTGGGGGACACAGTGGGGTCAGAGGTGCTGGGGCTGGAGAGGGAGCCTGAGGAGCACCCAGGGCAGGGGGGTACCTGGAGGGGTAGCCTGAGGCACTGATCTGGATGGTCTCCAGGACCCCACAGGCTCGGAGCTGCTCCACTGCTCTCCTGGAGTCAAACCTGGGGCAGAGAGGGGCTGATCCAGAATGGGTGCCAGCCAGCTTGGCACACCCCAAGCCGTGTAGAGCCAGGGCCAGAGACTGAAGAGACAGCAGTATCCCAGTGTCCCCAGCCCCATCCCCTCCAGCCAGGCACTCACACAAAGGGCTGCTTCTCATCGTTGGGTTTGATGCAACGGATGTAGTGGGGCGTGGTGCTGCCCAGCAGCTCCATCAACCGGTTCAGGGAGGCTTTGAACTGCAGGAGACAAGGCAAGGGCTGGTCAGGACCAGCACAAATACCCAGGGGCTCAGGGAAGTCCTCAGGACAGGGCACACAGGGCTCCTGGACCAGTTGTCCAGGGCCAGAACACCTTCACCCCCTGCCCATACCTGGCTGGCAATGGACTTCTTGCTCTTCTGAGTCTTGGTGAGTGACCTGCGGCCGGAGCGGCCGGACATCCTGGCCCCGCCAGACCTGCGGGACGTGGGGCCATCCCCCTCCTCCAGGAAGAGCTCAGTGAGGAGGGCAGACTGCAGAGAGCAGAACTGTGAGGGCCAGGCAGCCCCTGCAGAGCCATCACCATCCAGAGACAGTCCCAGAACCCACCAGGTCCCCAGAGACACAGCACTGATACAGCCCAGAGTTGCCCCATCTGCTGCTTCCCGCAGGAAAAGCCACATGCAAGCCATGAGCACCTTCCCAGATGTGCTCAAGAGCCTTCCAAAGTGCTCCTTACCTTCTGCCAGAAACACCGAGGGTGGAAGGGAAAAGCAACAGCATTACAGACCTGGAAGCAGCAGGACCCTCCAGAACTCGCAGCAGGGATAAGGCCAAGGTGACCCCCAAAATGGGAAAGTTCCAGACAGGAATGGGATGGGGACCACTCACATCTTATGACACACTCCTGAACAGCTTGGAGCAGTGTCAGGAAGCTTCAGCTTGGATATTAGTGAAAGGCTCTTCCCCCAGAGGGGGGTTGGGCACTGCCCAGGCTCCCCAGGGTTTGGTCACGGCCCCAAGGCTGCCAGAGCTCCAGGAGGGTTTGGACAACGCTCTGAGGGACAGGGTGGGATTGTTGGGGTGTCCGTACAGGGCCAGGGGTGGGACTGGAGGATCCTTGGGGGTCCCTTCCAGCTCAGAACATTCAAGGATTCTGTGCTCTCAGGGCAGACCATGGCCAGAACTGAAGTTACACCTCCCTATCTCCAGTCCCAAGCTCCCAGGGCCACAGACCAGCCAGGCTCTGCCCCCTTCAGCACCTGCTCAGGGTAGCTCTCACCTTGCTGGCTCGCAGCAGCCCCACCAGCTCCTCAGGAACAGCATCCCTGTTCTTCTCCACAAAGCCATCACACTGGTATTCCACCTGGCAGGAGACAAGGTGAACAGCAGCATGAGCCTCCAGGTTCCCAGACCGGTTTGGTGAAGGGCACTGCTTGGACTCCATCCAAGCATTTGGGAAATATCCATGCAGGAGTCAGAACCTGTGATGACCACACTGCTGAGCTCCTGCCCTGCTACAAGGCTGCTGATGGGAACCACCAGTTTCCATATTTTTATTCTCAGTAAGGAATTTCAGCCCAGCAGGATCCACTTCCCAGCCTAGGAGGGTGCAGAAGTTGCCACCACCAGCTCCAGACAGGGAAAGAATAGCAGCCACTGGTGCCCAGCCCCTGTTCAGCCCTCCCCATCCATGGCATTCCCTACCTTGCCAGCAAAGTGACAGACAATGAAAGCATCCCTGGGCCTCTTGGGCTTCTGGAAGTGTGAGCTGCTGAGGTGAGTCTGGTAAAGTTTCTGGGCCCAGCTCCCATCACTGCCTTGGGGCATCTGGAAGGCAAATAGGTTAGAGGGGGCTGGCAGAGCTCTGGGGAGCCACAGCAACCTCCTCCCAGCACTCCTGGCCCACCTTGCACTCCTCATTCAGCAGGTCCAGGATTCCAAGCCGGCCCTCAATGAGCTCAAGGCATGGCTCGTTGTCATAGAAGTCCACAAACATCCAAGGGATCCCCTCAGTCACGTACTCCTCCTGATCCAGCTTGAAGATGTGCTGGAGGGAAAATCAGGAGAGAAAAATCAGGAGTGAGCCCAGAGGGGATAAAGGTTGGCAGTCCTCAGGCAGTGGCTTGGTTTCCATTAGACACCTGAGCAGCCCTTCTCCTGGAGCAGGAGAACTTAGGGAGAGAGGAAGGGACCACCAGGATCTGAGAGTTCCAGGCTTGCAGGGACTGAATCATCAGCCACATTGGAGGTAGAGAACACCAAAACCAGCAGTGGAGGGATGCGCAAGGCCCACCCTCAGCAGCTCCCAGTGAGGGGACACACCTGGGTGACACCCACCAAATTAAAGAGCTGCTGGAGCTTCTCATTGGCATAGTTGATGCAGAACTGCTCAAAGCTGTTGAGCTCAAACATCTCAAACCTGTGGGAAGCCGAGACCAGCCTGAGGCACCTGCCAGGCAGAGCCAGCCCAGCCTGACACAGGCACCCAACTGTCCCCACTGCAGGGGTCTCACAACTGGTGCAGGGCCAGGATCCCAGGAGAGAGGAGCTGCTCTTACCCATAGATGTCCAGGATGCCAATGGAGGTGTGGTGACCCTGCAGCGACCGCAGGGCACGGTTGACCCTTCTCACCATCCAGCTGAAGACCTGCCCATACATGTGCTTGGCCAGGGCATCCCGGGAGTCGAGTGCCTGCTGCCTGGACAGGGGCTTCAGGTAGGTCTCGCCCACAGTGACCAGCTTGCGGTGGCAGAGCCAGCACTTGACCTGTGACATCTCAACACCCAGCAGTGCACAGAACAGCTCCAGGGCCTCGCTGCCAGGCTGCAGAGGGACAGCCCCTGTCACCGAGGCACTGCCAGGTGGCTTCTGCAGCCAGCAGAGCTCAGGGACAGTTTGGGGTGGTGGCAGCGAGTCCTCACCCACCTCCACAACACAGCTGTCCCCACGCCGGTCCCTCCCTCTGATCACGATATTGCCGAGGTGCAGGATGGCAGCCAAGATGCTGAATAGCTCCAGCTGGTCAGACTGGGGGACACCTGCAGGCACAGCACAGGCATGAGGGACCTCCAGGCTCCCCCCACATGCCACAAACCACAGGGGGGGGAATGGTCAGTAGACAGTCAGGCTCCCCAGCAGTAGGATGCCCAGCCCCAGCACTCCTATCCCAGGATGAGGGCAGGGGACAGCCCTGTGGACAGCCCTGGCCACCCCTCCCACCCTGCCCAGCCAGGATGTTACCCAGGAGTGACAGGGCGTGCCGGGTGCTCTCCAGGTCATCCATGTCTCTGGCACTCTGGGCAGCAGAGCACTGACCCTGAAAGGTGTAGTGGAAGGACTCTGCCCCACCTGTGAATAACACATGTCAGGCTGTGACCCAGCACAACCTGCCCCATGGGGCTCCCACTACTCCATCCCACCCCAGGGTGCCCATCAGAAAGAGAGCAGGGTTAGAAGGCATATTGGGAAGAAAATTCCTCCATGTGAGGAAAATGAGGTCCTGGCACAGGTTGTCCAGAAAAGCTGTGGCTACCCCATCCTTGGAAGTGTCCAAGGCCAGGTTGGATGAGGCTTGGAGCAACCTGGGATAGTGGGAGGTGTTGCTGCCATGGGCAGGGGGGTGGAGCAAAATAAGCTTTAAGGACCCTTTCAGCCCAAACCATTCTGTGATTCCATGATTTTATCAGCAGCAAAGCCCCCCCCCAGCACCCACCCTGACAGCCATGGGGGTTAAGGCAGATATGGGGGCACTCACGGAGACCCAGGCCCTGGAGCTCAGGCAGAGTGGCTGAGGCACAGAGCTGGTAGAAGATGTGGTAGTTCCTCTCCCCTTTTGCCTGTCAATAAACAAGAAAGTCACCCAGAAGGCAGATCATCTTGGGCCACCCTCAGCAGTGCTGCAGCCCCAGATCTGGGGACAAGGGACACCTTCCCCTCTCCCAGCTCATCGCAGCAGCACTGGGGCCACATCCTCAGGGAATGCTCAGGAAGAGCACCCTCCCACTCCAAGGACTGGGTGTCCTACTTAGCCCTGTTCCTGTGTCACCCCAGAAACCCACCTGGAAGGTGACACGGGACTTCTCCAGCAGGTAGGTTTTGAGAGTGGCCCCTGTGACATTCTCTTGGATGAATCCAATCTCTATGTACTTCCCAAAGCGGCTGCTGTTGTCATTCCTGGTTGTCTTTGCATTCCCAAAGGCCTGGCAAGCAGGGAGGGCAGGAGGTTTGAGCTGGCCCCAGATCTTCAGGTGCTCTGGGGACGTTCAGTCCCAGCCACCCATTTTACAGGGGAGGGACAGACGCAACCTCACACGAAGGATCCAGACCACGAGCAGCACAGGGCGAGCCTGCAGGGACACCCAGCTATTCCCACACAGTCTGGGGAGCAGGGGGACCCACCTCCATGATGGGGCTGGAGGCCAGGACCTTCTCTTCCATGCTGGAGTCGCACAGGCAGCCCCCGACTGTGGTGAAGTACCTCATGGCGTACTTGGCTGACACCGTTTTCCCCGCGCCCGACTCCCCACTGATGATGAGGGACTGGTTCTTTCCAAACCTGCCAGAGGGGAGACAGCTGAGAACAGCTCTCCATAGACACATCACCTTCCAGGGAGGCTTCATCCCTTCCCCAGGGATGCTCCCATGGGCTACTCTCACCTCACCATCTGCTTGTACGCCTCCTCAGCCAGAGCAAAGATGTGGGGGTCCATGTCCCCCAGCTCGCGGCCGCTGTAGGCGTAAATCACCTCCTCCTCGTAGATGGGCAACGGCTTGTAGGGGTTGATGGCAATGAGGATGATCCCTGGAGGAAGAGGGCCGTGCCAAGGGCGGGTGGGGAGTGCAGAGGGTGGGGAGCAGGAAGGGGGACACGGGGCTCACCACAGTAGGTGTAGACAGCGTTGGCCTCCAGGAAGCGCCGGCGCAGCGAGTGCAGCACGGCCGGCTCGTGCAGGTGGCTCAGGGCCACCAGGTCATTGGCACCCGAGAGGCAGTCAGGGTTGCAGAGAGGCGGCAGCTGGAGCTCGATGGGGTAGGCCAGTGCCTGTGGGGATGGAGATGGAGCAGAAGCAGGGCTGAGCAGCGGCCCCACAACAGCAAGATGGGGCTGTGGGAGCAGCACAGCCAAAGGGATGCTTGGCTGCAGGCCATGTGTGGGCTGTGATACATCAAGAATCTGAGCCCAGCCAGCACATCAGCCAAGCTGGAGACCTTTCAGGAAGCCAGGGAGGAGCAGGAGTGAGGACCAGCTCTCCAGGCAGTCAGGGGACATGGGGCACCCTGAGCCAGATACTGCAGCTCTCTGGGCGCAGGCACCAGACAGAACATATGCAGGGAATGTGTAAGCCTCACACACCTTGTTGAGGAGCCCAGGCTAGTCTGGGCATGCAGAGTGAACTCTCCCCCACCCGGGGATGCCCAACTAGGCAGCAGGTTCAGGAAGGATCCTCTGTGCTGCACAGCTCCAGCCTTACCGAGCCATCTTCCAGGCGGAGATGGAGAATGGCATCTCCTTCCTCGTAGCCTCTGGTTATTTCTGCTGCTCTCCAGACTTCGGCATGGTCAGGGATCCACACCCGGGCACCCTGCAGGGACACAGGAGGGAGGGGATCCCCGCAGAGAGCTATGGCCAAGAGCTAGGGGGAGCATTTGGCCAACAGCAACAGAGCCAAGTGCCACAGCCCTTCCCACAACTCTCATCTGGGACAGGCAGCCCCGTGCTCGGCATTACTGTGGCTGGGCAAGCCATGGGACCAGCACCCTGAGAGGTGTCCCCTGGTCCCTTGGGCTTAACACTTCCCTCAAAGTTTCCTTGACCTGGAACAATGCTCAGGCATCCCACAGGGAGAAGGATCCCATGCTCAGCACAAAGTGGCACAACAACATGAGGGAAGAGGTGAAAACTGGACAAAAAACCCCCTCAAAACCCTGGTACAGACACCCATCAACTGGCAACAGGATGAACACCCAGCCCTAATGTGGCACAGGGTGACCTGTGCTCTGGGGACAGGGAACCTGTGCCTGCTGCCCCTAATCCTGGCACAGGTGCTCCACCCTGTCCCTCAGAGCGTTGTCCAAACCCTCCTGGAGCTCTGGCAGCCTTGGGGCCGTGACCAAACCCTGGGGAGCCTGGGCAGTGCCCAACCCCCCTCTGGGGGAAGAACCTTGCCCTGAGATCCATCCCAAGCCCTGACACAGCTCCAGCCCTTCCCTGGGCTCCTGTCCCTGGTGCCAGAGCAGAGCTCAGCCCCTACCCCTCCAGGGCTGAAAAGTCATCCTGGTTTGCTGATTTTGCAGATCCAGGGAACTCAGCTGGAGCAAACATTTCCAGGTCTGCAGTGTGCAAAGCACGTGAGCTAATGCATCATTAGAGTTGGTGAACTGAGCACAGAATAGGCTGGGCAGGGAAAAGGAAGGGCTGAACTTTGGGCTCACATCCCAGGAATCCTCATAGAATCCCAGAATGGTTTGGATTGGAGTGGGCCTTAAAGCCCACCTTGTTCCATCCCCTGCCATAATGAGGGACACCTTCCATTAGGCCAAGCTACCCCAAGCCCCACTCAACCTGGCTTTGAACACTTCTGTGGATGGGACAACAGCAATCTCAATCACCCCATGATGATGGATGCTGCAGAAATTTCAGCTCCACAGGTGCTTCCAAGGAGGAAGGATCGTGTTTTGGGGCTGCCCTAGGGCTGTAGCAATTATTTTTGATACACAGCAACACAAAGAAGAAGCCAGAGCCCATCCTGCTGCCTGCTCACGGCAGAAGCATCCCCAATGGGCAGGGCTGGATCAACTCAGAGGGAGGAGGAGGGGGCTGGGATGCAGGGAATGAGAGCAGGCAGGTGAGTCAGGCAAGCAGCAGGACACACAGTGCCCAGGGGGAACCAAACCCTTTTCTCACCTGTAACGAGCACCCTTCGAGGTGCTGTACTGGCCAGGACATGAGACCCTGGGAGTCAGGGAGCCCTGTGAGCAGCCTCAGCGGGGTGCAGCGCCCAGACGGGGCGGGGAACCCACAGATGGGCCCACCACCAGGCACCTGCACTCACGAGATGCCACCGAGTCAGAGCCCAGCACAGCGGTGACCCAGAGGACACACAAGCCACAGCACCCACAGCTGCCCGGGCTGCTGAGCCCCCCCAGCACCGCAGGTGAGACCCCCCGGCCCCCTCACCTGCACGTACGGGTCCCCCGCAGCCACGGAGCCCCCCGAGGCCATGGCAGACTCCTCTCCGCCCGGACAGCCAGCGCCCTCCCATCTCAGCCTGTAGCCCTTTATAGCCGTTAATTGTCCCTAATTGGAGTGGGGTGTGTTACGGTCCCCGCCCCCCGTTCCGCCCTCCATCCCCATCCCGAGCCGGAGATGCCTCTGAGATGCCGGGGGTGCTTCCCCCCTTTTGCAGCACCCCGAGATCCCTCCCAGCTCGGGCACCCCAAGGGCCACCTGTCCATGGCACCTCGAGTCTCCCATCTGGGACACGCCAAGAATCCCCCAAGCCCCCATGTGGGACACCCCGAACTCCCCTCCTACCTGGGACACTCCAAGAGCCATCGAGGGCACCTCCTACCTAAGATACCCCATAACTCCCCTCATTCAAGGGCACCCCGGGCCATTCCAGGTCCTTCATCCAGGGCACCCCGAGCACCCACAGGTCACCACAGCCCCACGGCACAATCCCTGCTCCTCTCCTCACAGAAACTCCACTAACAATGGAATCCTGTGGCCATGGCACAGGTGCCCTGACGCCTGTGGGTGCTGCTGCCCATGGGGGCCACTGTAGGTGCCCACTGCCCACAAGTGCCACTGTCTGGGACACCACTGACCACGGGTGCCGTCCAGGGCTGCCACTGTCCATAGATCCCTGTTCTTCATGGTCCCCAACCACCTCAGGGTCACCACAGCAGGTCCTTGCTGTCCCCACGCTCCCAAGAGTCCCAGCCAGCCCTGCAGGGCCAGGATGATGCCCTGGTGACTGGGTGCCAAGTGGTGGGTGGATGCAGCTGGGGAGAGTGACAAAGGGATGCTCAAATGAGGTGTGAAGATAGTCAGAGAATGGTTTAGGCTGGGAGGGATCTTAAAGCCCATCCAGTCCCACCTCTTGCCATGGGCAGGGACACCCTCCAAAATCCCAGGTTGCTCNCTCCCAGCCTGGCTCTATGGCAGAGGGGCTCCAGCCCTTGGAGCATCTCCATGGTCTCCTCTGGACTCTCTCCAGCAGCTCCATGTCTTTCTGCTGTTGTTCCCCAGGGCTGGAGCAGCTCTGCAGGTGGGGTCTCACCTGAGGGGGCAGAGGGGCAGAATCCCCCCCTCCCTGCTGTGGGATCAGCCCAGGGCACAGGTGGATTTTGGAACCGAGACACGTCCAGCAGCACCCCTGGAAGAGGAGGATCTGTGGGGACAAGACCAAGGCCAGACCCACAGCAGTGACTCTGCCTGGACAGGGACAAACCCACCATCAGTTCATGCTCCTGCCCTGAGCACCCAAGATGGCACCTGTTCTTTTCCCCTGGGTCCAAGGACACAGGAATGGGTGTTGAGAGGCTCCAGGCAGGGAGACACCGTGGGTAGCACAAGAATTCATATATAGTAAAAAGTCTTTATTAAGAAGGCTTTGAAGTCAAAAAATAAAACTCTTGATACAATTTTCATAACCGTCAAGTCAGCTCAGCAAATATATAATCAGTACTTTAGCCATGTAAGGTTAAAGGTCCGTTATTTTCTTTTTAAAATAAAATATATTTTAGTTTTTAAAATTTATTCAATAAAGTACATATTTTCCTATAAATTCCCTACATATACATAAAGAGGTAAAAAATAAAAAAATAAAAATAAAAGAAAAACGAAACAAAAAAAAAAACAACCCCAAAACCAACCACAAAATAATATGGAGATAGAAATCTGTCTGTTTTTTGTGACATGGTGTGTTAACTGTGCCCCCTCCACCCCATGACTTCACATCACGCATTTCTGGCAGTTTTCACATTGGCAAAATACAAGATAGACCTGCATTACAAAAAAAAAATATATATATATATTTATAGAACCATTGAGAATCATCCAAAAAAATAACTACATACAAAAAGAACCGCAAAAGAAAAAATTATTATAATAATAGAATGATTTTAAAAAAATAAAAGACAACCCTTGCGTGTCCTAAAATAAAAAGTGCAACCGGACCTTTTCTTTCTGGTTATTTCAGTTTGCAAACGGAATACTGGTATTTGGGAAGGACTGGTGGAGAACAGCCGGGCTCCCTCCCCAGCCCCACAGCCAGGTGAAGAGTTAAAGCTATTCTGTAAACATCGGAGTTTCCTCCTCGCGGAATTCACGCCCCTCTTGCTCATCCTCATCATCATCTTCTT
>VXBA01000931.1:0-29826 GCA_013399895.1 Serilophus lunatus | reverse complement strand
CTCGGCTCAGCAGGACTCGGCTCGGTCCAGTTCGGTTCGCCTAAGCTCGGCAGGGTTCGCTTCGGCCCGGTTCGGCCCTGCCCAGCACGGCTGAGCTCTCGCCTCGGCTCGGCTGGACTCGGCTCATCCCGGCTCGGCTCGGCTCGGCTGGGCTGGGCTGAGCCGGGCTCGGCACCTCCCGGGCCGGGGGAGGCGGGCGCTGTTCCTGGAAGAGCGGGCGCATTCCTGGCCGGGGTTCAGGCGCTGAGGCAGACAGCGCCGGGCGGGGCCGGCGGCTCGGCCCGCCCGCCTTAGCTCAGCTCGCAGGCACTCGCAGTCCCCGCCGGAGCGCGCGGCGCGGGGGATGTGCGCGCTCTGCCCGCGGCCCCGCACGGCACGGCCATAGGGCACGGGCAGGCCAGGGCCGGGCCCCGAGCCGAGCCGAGCCGAGCCGAGCCGAGCCGAGCCGAGCCGAGGCACCACGAGGCAGCGGAGCCCCCGCGCCGCTGTGGCACCGCCGGAGATCGGGGCCTTTTCTGCTGCGTTCTTCTCGCACGCACCGAGCCTCCTGCCTCCTCCTGCTTTCTGCTTTCCTCCCCCGCGCCTTCCTTTGGTGGATATGGACAGAAGGGGGATCACTGCGGAGAAGCAGCAGCCGCCAGAACATATTTGAGCCCCGGGTGCTCGGAGCGTGGCACAGACTTTTTGTGTTTCTGTGGGTGGTGTGTGTGTGTGTGTGTGTGTGTGTGTGTGTGTGAGTGAGTGTGTGAGTGAGTGTGTGAGTGTTGGAGGTGTGGGAGGAGGGATTGGTTTGCCTGGGGGTTGGCTGAGGGGGTGAGGGCTCGGATGAAGACCTCTTTTCGCCGTGATTCTCTGCTCCATCGGGGCAGCTTGGAGACTTGGAGGGTCTGAAATTATAACGAACCAAGAGGAGAGAAAGAAGAGAGAGACACGCATACAAAAGGATTTATTTCCTCTCCGTTAGTGGATTGCTGAGTGGGAAGGAGGAGAAAAACAAGGGTGGGTTTGTTTTATTTCGTTCATATTTTTTCCTTAAAAAAAAAAAGAAATCCCTTAAGTGGATTTGTACCAGGGTGGAAGATAACTGGGGATTTTTGTTGTTTGTTTTGGGAATAGAAACTAAAAAATGGAGACTGTAAGTAGAAGCAGCTTCCAGCCTCATCCAGGACTGCAGAAGACCTTGGAACAGTTTCATCTGAGCTCTATGAGCTCCCTGGGTGGCCCTGCTGCTTTCTCAGCGCGATGGGCACAGGAGATGTACAAGAAAGACAATGGCAAAGACCCCGCGGAACCTGTACTGCATCTGCCCCCGATCCAGCCTCCTCCGGTCATGCCCGGTCCCTTCTTCATGCCCTCGGACCGATCCACAGAGAGGTGCGAGACCATCCTGGAAGGGGAAACCATCTCCTGCTTCGTGGTGGGTGGAGAGAAGCGGCTTTGCTTGCCCCAGATCCTGAACTCGGTGCTCAGGGACTTCTCCCTGCAGCAGATTAATTCGGTGTGCGATGAGCTACATATTTACTGCTCCAGATGCACTGCTGACCAGCTGGAAATCCTCAAAGTCATGGGCATCCTGCCCTTCTCCGCTCCTTCCTGCGGGCTCATCACGAAAACTGACGCTGAGAGGCTTTGTAACGCCTTGCTTTATGGTGGCACCTACCCTCCCCACTGCAAGAAGGAATTCTCGAGCACAATTGAGCTGGAGCTCACGGAGAAGAGCTTCAAGGTGTATCATGAGTGCTTTGGGAAGTGTAAGGGACTCCTGGTGCCAGAGCTTTACAGTAACCCCGGCGCAGCCTGCATCCAGTGCTTGGACTGCAGGCTCATGTACCCGCCGCACAAATTTGTGGTCCACTCTCACAAATCTCTGGAAAACAGGACTTGCCACTGGGGCTTCGACTCTGCAAACTGGAGATCCTATATCCTCCTCAGCCAGGATTATACTGGGAAAGAGGAGAAAGCTAGACTGGGCCAGCTCTTAGATGAAATGAAAGAAAAATTTGACTATAACAACAAATACAAGAGGAAAGCCCCTCGGGTAAGTGATGCCTGTAATTTTGAAGGGGGTGGGGGGGAATTTCGGTAACATTCATCGATGTCCCCAGTTCGTTACCAGACGCTTTGCTTTGGAGTCGTTTCAGCAAATTTTAATCGTGTTCTCCATTCCCCCTGCATGGGCGATGCTCGAGATGGCCCCTTATTTCTCTGGTGCTGTTCTGACCCCGGGGGTTGGACTTTGTTTAAATTACATACGTGTGTTTCTGTATTTTACTGTACGTGGACCCTGATCTTGGAAGCCCATCACACTGCCCCAGACTTTATCTGGAAGAACGTGATTTTGGGGCTTAGGGGCTTCATTTAGGGGTCAAGGAAGAAACCAGAAAAAAGGAGCAGGTTCTGATGTCTCCAGACACAAGTACCTACACTTTTCCTGTCGACTGCGTGTCGCCAGGGATGGAGGTGGGGGCTAAATGCTCTAAATGCCTGTATGGAAATAAAATGTGGCTGTTGAGAAAAAAATGATGACGGTAATGCGGGATGCCGGGTTTCATATTAAGCGTGCAGAAGGCGAATGGACAAGTCCCTGCTTTTAGAGTGTCCCTGCGGAGCCAAGATCCCCCCGGCAGACAGGGTTTGTATGTTGGATTATATGCCCATCCAGCAGCCGACCTCAAGGTTTGCCGGGCCCTGCTGAGCCACACGGCCAAAGCACTTTTTTTTTTAATTATTTTTTTTTTTTCGGTGTCTCTTGTTTTCCTTTCAGTCCGAGCTGCCTTCGGATGCCCGGACGCCTGGTGTGTGGGTGGGAGGCTGCCCTGGCCCCTGGCAGAGCTCCTGCTCGCCGGGGCTGTGTGTCTGTGTGTCTGTCTGTGTGTGTGTCTGTGTGTCTGTGTGTGCCTCCCCATGCCAGGGCACAGCACACTCCGTGCCGCTGCACAAGTGTTGCTCGGGTTCTGCCCCGCTGCCACAGCTTGCCCAGCTTGGGTTTGGCGTGTGTGGAGTGGAAGGGCAGGACACAAGCCTTGGAAAGAGAAGTGACGTGCGAACCCCGGGGATGCTCAGCGAGATTCTGAATTAACTCACCCAAATACCTGTTTAAAGGGGCAGGCGTACAGTCTGGCTGAAGGAGGGGGGTTATTTATGAAAAAACGCAGGCAAAATAACCAGAGGAACGCCAGGGTTTTTGACATTCTCCATCCAGCCCTAGAGGCCTGGTGAGCCCCTGGGAGTGGGCTGCTGTGGGGCTCTCAGGATCCCTCCTCCACTGCAGCCCCTCTCCCCTCCTTCTCCTCCAGGGGCAGGACGCCGTGACAAAGCCGGGCTGTAATGAGCCACATCATCCCCGGGGCTGGAGGTGGATGTGCTTTTAATGGCTTGTCTGTTCTCTGTCAGTCATGTGCTGGGATGGAATGGTGGGGTACGTGAGCGCGGATGGGAGAGGAGGATACGCCAGCGGAGACATTCTTCGTGTTGGAAAAGGGATTTTCTGGGATGTGAATGAAGAAATTCTTGCTCCAGAAAGGTCCTGTGTCCCTGGCTTGGTCATTCCCAGAATCTAATTAAAATGAGCGTTAGCAGTGGAGTGCTTTCCTTTTTTAACAGGGGTGTTCTCTCCAGCTGTATGATTTATCCAACACCCCAAGTGGAGTCGCAGGTGGAGAACAAGAAAAGGTTACTAAACCTTGGCTTTGCCTCAGTTTTTTGGCGACCCTTTTGGTCTCAGTTCAGAACACGAGGAGCTCCCTCCCCCCACCCTCGAGAGCTGCAAGGAGTGCAGCACTTCTTGCAGGGGGAATTCGAGGTACCTGACAGTGGATGCAAAAACTCTGTAAGGAAATGGTGGCCATGTATTTCTCGGAAAAATTTGCCAGAAATCCATCATCATAAAATGTTAAGTCTCCTGCATAGGTTCATTTGGAAGGTGGCAAACTTGGGAGTCTGGTGGGGAAGAACAGGGTGGGAGGGGAATTATGTGCTCAGATGTTGGGATAGAGAAACCAGAACATTTTCTCGCACATCCTCGGCAGAGCTGAGCTTAAGTTTCCAGGCTTTTGAAGTGGCTTCAGGGCTCCTGTTGTGTCGGTGCAGTCCTGAGGAGACCCTGACAGTGCTGGCAGAGCCCTGTACGCTTCTCCTTCCTTTTCCTGCAGCCTTTTTCCACTGGGCTCAGCCAGCGGATATCATATGCTAAGGTCATTTGTGTTGGAGCACTGCGTGCGGGTAATTACGGGGAGATTTAATCAGTCCGAGGCTGGGAGGCTGTGGCCAGGGGCAAGGAACCGAGTGAAGTTTAGGTGCTGAGTGAGGAAATGATGGGATGGTCCCATTCCATGGCTGGTGTTTGTTCCTGGGGCTCTGGGTCTGGCTGTGTCTGGGGATGAAAGGGTGAAGCACGTGTGTCTTTGTGGTGGGCTTCCTTCTGGATGGAGAGCTCTGCTTTGTTCTGTCTCAGCCAGAGGTGTTGATGTGCTTGGTATGCCATGAGCTGCTGGGTCACATTCTGGGGGTTCTGCTCTCAGGAGTGCTCTTTTGGTCGGTTTTTCAGCTCTTTCTTTCTCTGTGTGTACCCACATGGCTTTGTGCCTTGCATTTCCCTGGGGCTCTGTTGGAATGTGGGCAGCATGGGATGCATATGACCATTTTTATGGCCGTTCAAGCAGCAGTGAATGTTTTGACCTTTTCGTGTGTCTTCATGAGGTTTCTGTGATGAGGTCTGTAGATTTCTGCCAGCACAGCTCTGCCTTTTAAGGGTCTGACTTAAATGGAGGAGCTGGGTTGGCACAAGTCCCTGTTGCAGATTCAGTGTAGTGGCAAAACTGTCTTTTTTCATCTCGTTTTTTTTTTTCTTTCCCTTTTTTCCTTGGTGGGGTTTAAAGTGTCGCTACAAGGCGTAGCTTTTCTAGAGATTTCATTCCCAGTGCATATTTCTGTGTACATCGAGTATCTGTAGTGCACATCCCTCCACTGATACTGGGAGATGGATGTGTAAGTGCAGATCCCATCTCTGGGGATGGTGGAACGAGGCTCCTGTTGCCTGGTCTTGGCGCTTACAGAAGGGGCTTATGTCAAAGAGTCTGAGCCAAAAGCTGGAGGGAGTTGTGACAACTGGAGTCCCCACTGGAACCACAGAGGCCTCAGTCACTTCTTACCCTCTTCCAAAATTCGGATTTTTATATCCTCCCTGTTCATGGTCGGATGAGTGATTGACCTCCTGTCAGGTCTTTCACCTTCCTGCTGCTTCCCACAGCTCTGGAGCCATATGGAAACTTCTCCATTTGACTTACTTTGTGCCCTTCACTGGGTTTTCCACTTTTTTGTGTGTGCTTATGCAGGTTTTTTTCTGCTCTGCTTTCTCCCTGCACCAACACAGCTTTTGCTTGTGTGGGTGTCCTGTTCCCCTACCTGTCTCTCATTTCATCCACCATTGCCGGTGTGGAGCACAACCACCACATTCTGGGGTATTTCTAGAAATCTAAAATGCGAATAACTTGACAGGTTTGCAAAGCAGGGTCCTAGAAATCCACCATCAATGCCAAAGCCTTTCCCTTGAGCTCAGCAGCTGGTGCAGGGCGAGCGTTTCCTTGGGGAGATGTGGCCTTGGTGTGTGACATCCCATGGGGGTGAGCCAGCTCAGACAGCTCTGGGGGCTTTGGTGGGAGCTGTTTCCAGAGCAGGAGGGTGGGTTTGACTCTCCCTGCTGTGCCAGAGAGCTGCGTGTGAGCAGAGCCCGGCGGGGCAGAGCTGGCCGTGCCCACGTGTGAGCACACCCACAGCCCAGCTCCCCATGTTCCCACGGTTCCAGTCCCAGCAGCACTTCTATGAAGGAGCTGGGAGCCAGGAGCAGCATTCTGGGTACTGACACACAAATGAGCACACGAGGCCTCCCACTCTATTTCACAATGCCTCCCAACCCGGCGCTGCCACAACACGCAGCTCGCTCAGCTGGAGGAAGGTTTAGCCAGGTCAAGTGTGCAGCTGAATCAAAGAACCCAAATTGCTGCCAGTGGAAGGGCAGCATGGGGGGGCTGTGGGCTTTAGGTGCTGCCCAGAGTGCTGTGCTTTGTGGCCACTGAAAGGCTGCAGTGGAGCTGGGATGTGTATCTCATCCTCGTGTCCTGCCTCCTGGCAGTAGGAGCCTTTATAGGAGTGTATGTCCTGTGGTACGTGGAGCAGAGAGATTCTGACTTTGTTCACTGGCAGTGGTGTTCACACAGCAGGATGGATTTGTTCTGCTTGGCACAACCTCCCCTTGATAAAATTCCTGGAAAATTTTTGCCCAAGAACTGAGGGTTCAGTTGTTTCCCCATGGACTATTGAAGTCATGTGTTCTCTTACCTCATGTTCAAGAATTATTTTAGAGATCCTCCAGTAAAAATTTTCCAGTCCCTAAAACAAAGACGTTGGTGTCTTGGGGCAGTAGTTTAGTTCAGAAGCCTTTTACAGCACGAAAGTTGAACTTTAAGACAATACCTGAGGAGGTGTCAGTGTTTGATCAAACCTCAGGTTTTGCCCGCGTGGGCAGCGCTACAGGTGCTGTAGGTGGAGAACAAGGCAGCAGGGATGTGCGGGTGAGTTGGACAGTGGGGCTCATGAGTTGAGTCACCGAGGGCTCTCTCTTGCTCGAGAACAGTTCCCAAGTTCCTCAAGTCAATTCTCTCGAATTGAGGAGGGAATTCTGTGCAACCTCTGCTTTTGGAAATCACTGCCTAAAATATTTCAACCTCTGCCTCTCCCTTCATTGTCTGGGCTGTCTCACTCACCTCTCCATTTCTGTGGCTTTGGGCTTGGGCGTGTGTTCTGCCCCAACAGTAGCGAGCTTTGAAGGTGCGTGTAAACACGGCTCCGTTTTTGGCAGTGTCAGGAGCCCGACACCTGGGCCCTGCCAGGCTGGGGCTGGGGCTGCCTGACCCAGGGCTGTGTCTGCACTTGCCCAGAGGCGTTGGGAGCAGAGCTGTCAGAGCATCTGGGGGTGGCTGAGAGAGGCTGCAGCGTGTCCGGACAGCGCCGGCACAGCTCCCCGCTCCCCCTGTGCAGCTCTTGGGGGCTGAGCCCGGAGCCCCTGGGTGCTCCCTGCAAACTCAGCTGGGTCTCACTCACACCTGAGGGCTGAGTGCAGCGAGGGTGGCACAGGGGCACGGGGCTGAGCTCCCAGTGCTGGCTCAGGGGGCACAGCTGTGTCCCCACGGCTGCAGGACTTGGACGCACAAGGTTTCGTCAAAATTTGGGTTGGTTCACTTGTGTGGGTTTGGTGTTTGTAAAGCACCCTTTGGACCTGACACTTGTTTAGAGGGAATCATCATGGAACAGTTGCACTAAATCCAGCAGGGGTTCTTGGAAAGGAATTAGAGCTTTGACAAAAGCAACTTAGACTGGATCGTGGAGAATCTATTGACAGGTCCTGTCAGTTCCTGGGCTGGTGCGTTTTGGCTGAGTGGCCATAGAGCACTTAATTCAAATTGATCTTCACATACAGGAAGCATTACTTCAAAATGTAGTAATATAGCATGTTTTTGTTTTATCTCTGTCAATTAGAGTATGTGTGTTAACGATACATTTTATTAGATAATAACTACTTTGCATATGTTTTATCAATCTGGGTAATATGTAATGTGAATTAATAAATCAGCACCAATTTTTTAGTGCTGTTCCACTCTCTCTGTCTCTAATACAGGCAGTATGTGTTCCTGGAAAATGATTTTGGAGAAGCAGGTTTGCTCTGAAAAGGTGTGCTCTGGTCCCTGACCTTCCCCATTTACACCCTGTGTAGCCTTTGTCAGTGTAGAGGTTCAAGCTCAGCCCTTCACAGGAATCCCCCAAGTTGTGGGACACACCAGGGTAATGCCAGGCTTTGGGGCCGGTTCTGCAGCTCTCACCCCAGCAATCAGCCCAGAGGAACTGGAACCAGTTCACCCACAAACCACACAAGACTCGTGTGTGTCAGACTCCTGCCCATGTGGTGACTGGCAGGGGCTCAGTCTGAGCCACACTGGGCCAGTGTGGAGGCAGAGGGGCTTCACCACCTTCCTGGGCAGGACTGACCCAGTCTGACAACCTGCACAGTTTTCATTCACCAGTGAGGATTCGGTTTCATGGGCAGGTCTAACAGGGTCGGTTCTTCTCTTCCTCTCTTTAGGATTTGTCAATTAGAGGGCATACGTCTGAGGTTGGGACAAGGGCCAGCCTTTTTTTTTTTTTTGAGGTAAATTCAAGCCCATAAATTTGGCTTCAGAGTCACATCAGGCACAGTTGGTTGTGTGTGTGGATTTCTCCTGGCTGAGAGGGACTGAGGTCATGATTGTGCTTTGACTTGTGGCGGGATGAGGTGACAGAAACACTGGTGCTCATTGGGGCTCTGGTGCTGTCAGTGTGTGATGGGCAGAGCTCTGCAGGAAGCCAGTGGGAATCCCCATGTGCGCAGCTCTTATCATCTGCTCCATCTCTGATTGGGTTGCTGTCACATAAAACTGGGCTTCTCCAAGCAGTGAATGCATGTTAAAAGAAGGTGATAAGCTGCACAGTCGTGTTGTGTGTGATGAGTTGTGTTTGGCAGGCTGGTTTTAACAGGGAAGATGGACATGAGGCTTGGGGTGGTGCGTGTCTGTGAAAATTGCAGCATCATTCTGTGTGCTGGAGGCAAACAGCAAAGGAGCTAATCAATAACTTGGGTTCTGGCTTTGTTGCTCATTGATTGATGTACAGTTACCTCTGCACATGCTTTGGAGAAGATGTGACTTCTGTGTTTGGTTTTCTGCTGAGGTTTGTTTTTAATTTTTTGTTTTGTCAAAAAAAAAAAAAGAAGATAAATGGAAGCTGTTGCTGTTTTGGTCCGAGGATCAGTGGCACTGGAAGCACGAGGGCTGCTCAGGCTTTAAGGACTGAAAGACAGCAGCCCCAGGAACAAAAGCAGGGCCAGCCCAGTGCCTGTCTGTTCCCACGGAGGGTGGCACTGGTGGGGCCGCAGGACGTGGCGCCCTGAGCTCTGTTCTGCTCCTGCCTTCGGTCCGTGGTGTTTGAGAGAATAAGGTCATTGACTTGGATTGCTTCTTGGTTTCTCAACCCTTTTCACCAGCCAGTTTGTGTAATGTCTGTCTGAAACGTTGAGTAAGGGCATTGAAATAGCAGACAGGATATCAAGTGTTCGGAAGTCTGGGTTAAGTCTAGCAGGCAGTGGTGGCTGCTGGAAGGGGAGCAGCCCCTGCAGCTCCCTCCCAGCCCGGGCTGTGCACAGCGCTGGGCTCGGGCTGCTCCCCCTGTGCCTCCACGCCCAGGCGATCCCTGCTCTGTGGGTGCACCTCTTTGCCAGAGATGCCTGCCTTGTTTCTTAGTGGCACGGAATTGGATGGAATGATGTCTCTTTCTAAGGATTACATAAGTTGGAGATGATTTCTCCACTGGGAGAATTATGCAAGTTTAAACTGAAATGTATTTAGGAAGCTTTTATGTGTGTGTTTTCTGCCTCGCAATGCAGAAGGTGATTTATTTGCATCCTTAATTGGACAACATCTGTTAGAGTTGGGAGAAGAACCACCTCATAGCTCTTCACTGTCATCTCCTGCATTCTTGGGAAGCCCTCTCCCCCTCGGCCTCCCACCCAACCTGTGCTCCGGGGCTGGGCAATTGCTGAGGGTTTCCTTTCATTCATTACGTGTCACAGAATCCCTGAGGTTAGAGGAGACCTCCAGGATCATGAGTCCAACCTCTGACCCATCCCCACCCTGGCAACTCGACCAGAGCCCTCAGTGCAGTATAACAAGTTGTTGCCTTTATTACCATTAAAAAAGTCTAAAATGTTTCTGTAATGCTGCTCTTGGTAATCTTTGGCCATTTGGTAAGAAAGTTCCTGCTGCCCTTCAGCAGTTTGTGTCACACAGGAGGAGACAGTGCTGCAGTCCAGAGCCTTTCTGAGCTTGAAGAGGCCAAAATAACTCCTTGTTTCCCTGGCAGTTTGTGTGAGCATGTCCTGCTCACCCCAAATCTCACCTGTGCTGCCACCCCTGCCCATTCCAGGGCTGGCCCTGCATTTCCAGGGGCACAGTTGGCACTGGGATGCTTGTTTTTCCTCCCACTCTTATGTAACAAGCAGTCCTGCCTGCCTTGGAGTGCTCACAGAAGCCTTGTAGTGCTGTTTGCACCAAATCAGTTCTGCTGACTATTAAAAAATACAGGTTGCACAGGGATCCTGCTGCTTGCTAAGACAGAGGTTGTAATAGTACCAGTTAGAAGCAGCCAATTACTTTAAATAATTAAAAAAAATCTTAAGTATTAAATTTCTCTGTGTTCATTTTTTTCCACAAATATCTTTAAAAAGAAAAAAAACCCAACAAAATCCCTGAGATTGTTCGTGTTTACTTATTTATAGTAATAAGTTTTATAGCTCTTTTTATAGAAGAATGGATGAAAAAGGCAAAAAATAGACAATATTAAGGCTAAAATATGCTTTGCTTTCAGGAACCTTGGTTGATGTAATGGATTTCAGATTTACACTTTTGTTTTTAAGAATTTCTCATGAAATTACCTGACACGTTTTTCCACAGCTGGAAAACCCACCTGAGGTGAAAGATAACAGAGTGTCACTCAAAAAAAAAATTAAAATATTGCCATTCTTATCCTCCCCTTGGCAGTTTCAGTTTACTCAGTGAATGATCTCCCCCACGTTGCTGTGATTTAGAAATATTCCTTTGAAATCCCTGGATTCCGAGTGGTTGGGAGCTGCTGGAGAAGGAAATGAGGCTCAGGAGCACAAACTGCAGCATTAGGTCCATGGTGGAGGTTTCTTTGTTCCCTTTCAGTCACTAATATGAACCATGCTGTGCAAGGAGTCCCCGCATTAGTGGAGCCACAGACTGAGTTTTATTTGGCTTTTGGCCCTTTTTTTTCCCCCACAACAGTGTAGTTTTTCGTGGAACCAGTGGAGCCAAATAACCTTTGGGCCATGATCAGTGGCAGACAGTGCCCTGTTTTCCTATCAGGGATGTGCAGAGTTGCTGCTCCAAGCCTTGGCCCTCACAGCTTGCAAATGAGCTGCTCCTTTTCTAACACCTTAACTTCTAGAAACATTTCCTTGACTTTTTTTTTAATAGTGAATTCATTGATCCTTCTTTTGCCCTGGTGATTCTGAAACAAGGGCTGTGTGTGTAACGCTACCGAGTTCTGAAGGAAAAGAAAATTAAATTATACTTTCATTGTTATATAATTTTAACAAATAGAATTGTGAATACAAAGAATAAATCAGTGATTTGGAGGGAGAAGGAGTTTGGGGGAGTTGCCTGTGCTGTGTTTGTGTTATTATGACTTGCATCATTATTTGTAGCATTAATTTGTCCGTGTGTCTTTTAAGTGAATTTGGTCTTTTTGCAGATTTTTAACAATTAACCCATCCAGGATGAGGCTTCAATGAATATCATCTGCACACCTGTTTAATATTAAAGATGAGGCATTCGGTGCTTTGTGGCTTTAGCTTGAAATTCAAGTTGCTTTGAGTCATCCCTTTAGTCTTTTGTTTGGGTGGAAAAGAGGAGTGGCGGCGAAGGGCCTGCAGCTAAGAAATGAAAGAGTTGAATTAGGTTTTAGAAATGTTAGTCTTGGCATTTGGGACATTTGCATTTGTACAGATTGTCACGCTTGGCTTTGCTTGGAGCTGAGCAGTGCTCAGGAGGAGAGCTGTCCCACATCCCAGTTCCTCCCCACTGGGGCTGCACTGGGAGCTGTGGGCTCACCTTCCCACCAGGGCCCAGCCTGGGGGTGATGCCCCACCTGCATTTCCCTGCTCTGGGGCACGACTGACTCTTCTCTTCTCAGGCAGAGCACAGAGGGATCAGTGAGGCACAAGTGCAGTGCTCTCCTTGTGCTGGGTGTGGGTTGGTCTGTGGGGCTCCATCCAGGAGGAGCTGCAGTGGCACAAGGGGTGTGTGGATGTTCCCAGCAGGAGCAGCTTCCTTGGAATCCCTGAGGACAGCCCTGTGTTCCAGCACTGCCCTGCTCCTGTCCTGGGCTTGTGATGAGCTTTGAGTCCTGCCACCAGAGCAAGGAGGGAACATTGCCACTGTCCCTGTGCTCTGCAGGGACCTGGCAGGTCCATGGCCTGAGTGCAGGCAGGAGAATTCCCTTGGCACCAGGGAAACCCTGCTGGGAACTGGGAGAAGCCGGGAGCTGCCCTGGGAAAAGCCAGGAGCTGCCCTGGGAAAAGCCAGGAGCTGCCCTGGGAAAAGCCAGGAGCTTTCCTGCCCCTTCCCTCCCCTGCCAGGGAGCCCGGGCTGCCCCCAGGGCAGCTTTGGCAAAATGCCCCTTCCAGGGGCAGTCACTCAGTGGGCCCAGTTTTCCTCCCTGGTAATGATCCCAGGGCCCAATTCTGCTGAATATTTGAGTAATTAATAGGATTTCAGCAGAGGATTTTCTTTTCAGAAATCCATTTCTACGTCTGAATTCTACTCTTACAGATTTACATGCAAATTTATAATTTAGGCTCCTAAAAAATTTATCAAATTTGCCCTCGTTAGCTGGACTAATTTATTGGTGCAGTTTTCTCTTATTATAACTTGATTTGATTTCAGTAGAGCCACACAAAACTCCATGTATTTCTTTCTCCCTAAGAGGGAGGCTCATTCATGTGCTTGTAAAAGAGCAGCTGGATCCCATCTTGGCAGATGTGGAACCCTTGCACTGGAGTTGCTGCATTTTTTGTATGTGGGGTTTTTTCCCTTGGAAAAAAAAAATCTCTTTTATTAATTAGATCCCCCTCTCCCTTTTGAACTTTTTTGCTCCCTCAGTGAAAACCATCATTCCCTGTGACATCAGAATTAATTGCTGTGGACAGACAGTGGATGTCACAAAGTGAGCGTTTGGTCTCAGGGAGGAGGAATATGGAGACACACAGATTCTATGGCAGGCAAATTTCTAAACTAAGGAAAGATGGCTTGATTTTTGTTTTAATTTTAAAACCAGAAACAAATTTTGCCTCAGCTCCTGGTGGCAGAGCAGCAATGCTGTGAAGGCTCTGGGGCCAAACCCTGATTTGGGCTGCCCTGGAAGTTTGTAAGGAGCAGCCTTGGCCTGGGGAAGGGTTTGCAGAAGCATCTCCCCAATTCCCAGCTCGGGGGCTCCTCTGGCTGCTCTTTCAGGGGTGGTTCCCCCAAGCTCCTGCCCTGGGCTTTGTGCATCTCAGGATTTCCCTGGTGCTGAATGAGCTGCTTGTTTGGGAGGGAGGAAGTGAGGGCTCCTCTGGATTAGGAGGAGTGGGGGTGGAGGGTGGGGAAATGTCCTGTTTCATATGCAAAGCACACTGAACTGAAAAAAAACCCACATGAAAACCTTTTAACAAACCCATCCATGTCACAGACTGGCAGAGCAGCTGCTGGCTTTGTTAGGGAGAATATTAATGTTTCAAAGACTTACAGAACCTTTTAAAAATGAGATCAAGAATGATTTTTTTTTTTAAGATACAAGCTGAGGTAAAAAAAAAAATCTCTTATCAATATCTGTGGATGGAATGTGCAATCAGCTGATGTGATACCAACTTGCACAACAGTGAGCTGGTGAGATGTTCCAATCCAGCTCTTCCTCTGGAGCCTGGAATGCCAGAATGGCCCTGAGCCTTCAGTTGTATTATTACACTGGTGAGGGAACTGCTGCTTGAAAAGCAGATTATTACAAGCAACGACTGGAACTGGCCTTTCTTACAACGTGGGGGGTTGTTCTTGACTCCAAGTCCTTACCCACTTCAGTAAAAAAAATCACATGTGACATCCTTGGAGCAGGAACTGTGCCAGGCTGGTTTCATCTGCACACTTTGGGTCATTTGGGAGGGATGGAGCTGCCCCAGAACTGTGTTTTCCTTGACTCTCCAAGTGTTTCTGAAAGTTTGCTCAGAGGTGCCTTTAAATCCACACGAAGTCCAGGGGCAGACAGGGGCACACGGTGGTGGTTTTTTCTCCTACAGTCATTGAAATGAAGGTATTTGGGGTTTGTGAGTAGAAAGGGATCCGTCCCACTGGCTGTAAACCATTTTTGGCAGGAGCTGGGGACTGTGTGGATGGTCAGAGAGTGAGCCCAGAGGTTAAACAGGGGGATGGCATGGGTGGAAAACATTGGCTGCAGTTGTGGATGCCCCTGTTGGAGGAGAAACCCATTGCAGAGGGTCACTTCTAGTGTTCCTCAGCTCAGTTGAAAATTTTCATTCAGAAGCTGGCATTGCTTTTTCTTATTCCCCTTGGTTTGTGGGGCTGAGCTGCCTCCTGCACAAGGAAGTGCTTGTGTAATGCCCAAGCCATTCCCATTCCTCACTGAATGATATGCAAATCTAGTCAATTAAGCAGGGGGGATTTAATTAGCAGTTTAAGTTCATGTGTGAAGTGTCTTGCCTTAATTACTTAACAGTTTTGTTGCAAATTTGCTAAGGGTTTTTTTTTTTTTCCTCCAGAACTATCAAAACTGTGATTTGTTTTATTTATTTATTTTATTTTATTGGTAACATTTTCAAATTCTGAGCATTGTCCAGCACATTTAACTTGGGGTGTGTGTCCTCTTTATCCACCTCTTTTCAAAACTGAGGGGGACAAAGCAAAACTATGGTCATTGTCTCAGAGTACAACAGTACATAAAGAAAAAAGCTAAGGAATTTTGGAGTGAAAGGCCATTTATTTGGGTTTTTTTGTAGCTAGATGACAGCATTGTAGCAGTATCTGTGTGTAAGGGCCCAATGTGGTTGTCATGATTCTATTAAATGGTGCCTTTGGTTTCCTTTTCTGTCTGGCCAAGGTGCTTTTGTGCAGCCCTGCAGAACCTCAGGCTGTGTCAGGGGGCTGCAGGGACAGGAGGAACTCGGTGTGAGCACCAGCCAGACTCTGTGCTCTTGTCAGACCTGGTGGGTTTTTATTTCACATCTCCTCTGGACTGTCTGGGACTGAAGGGGGGTGAGCAGGTCCCTGCATTGCCATTTGTGTGCCAGGGGGGTGCTGCCTGTGCCTTGTCTTTGGCTCCCCGAACACTGAGGGTGGGAAAAGGTGCTGTGGAAAATGTGGGCTCAGCCATTGCTCTCTCCCCACTCTCATAAAATTCTCAACTGCAATTGATATCAAATCCAAGGCAGGGCTGGGTTTGGGACAGCACTTCACCACATTTACAGGTGTGATGCAGTGACTGCTTTAAAGGAGCTGCTCCTTAGGGTCTGACAGCCCTTTCTCATTTCCCATCTGAGCAGTGGGAAATTCTGCTTGTCCTCCCCAAACTGCCTCAGCTTTCCCACACAGCCCCTGGTGTGACAGCCTCACTTGGAAACGGGGTTTCTGCCAAGCAGGAGTTTGAGACACAAGCCAAGGAAGGTCCTGCATTAGTTGTGGTGACTGGTTCCCACATCTGGGCATCCTGCAGAGGACAGACTGTAAATAATTCAGTGCCCAGGCTGAACTGCCAGCACACATCCAGGCTGGGCAAAAAGCTGGGCTGCTCAGGTTTCCTCCAGGCCCTGGGGTTAAAGGAACCTCTTTAAAGATTTACTGAAGCACCCAGTGGTGGGAAATTCACCCTATTAATAATTCTTTTGATGAAGGCAGAAGAAACATTTCTGAGCCACAACTCCTCATTTCACTGCTCCTTGTAAATTGTGAAACAAAGTGATGGCAGAAAAAAGGAATAAAACCACTGCACTTGTTCCAAGCAGGGACTGAAATCCAGTTATCTCCACCACCCCAACCCCCAACACTGGTGGAAATGTCAAAGAATATTGGAATACAAAGAGCTTCTCCCTCTCCACACACTCACAGGACATTTTATATCAGCCTGTTCAGGCCTTACTTCCTGAGCACAGTGTAAGGGGCTCAAGAAAGCAAAAATTACCAAAAAACGTGGAGCGACCTGACCTGTCTGATTTCTGAGTAATGTAAATGGGGCTCAGAATTTTTATTTTGCTTTTAAATGTCATACCACTTCTAAAAACATAATGATACAAAATACCCACTTTTAATTGCATGGGTGCATTCTTCATTTTTTCTGTGCTTTTCCACGCTACGTTCTGGAGGCATTTTCTGCAAATTTATTATTATTATTATTATTATTATTATTATTATTATTATTATTATTATTATTATTATTATTATTATTATTATTATTATTATTATTATTATTATTATTAATTCTATTAAGACCCTGAGTTGGTGCCAGGATGTTTTTAAAGAGAATTTCTTTCCAGTTCAGCCGGGGCAACCCCCTTTGTTGAGCCTTCTTTTGGCCAGTGTTCCATGTGCTGCAAAGGCGCTGACACATGACCTCGTTACACACAGAAAATCCTCAATGTCCTGCCCCTTGCCAAAGCTATCACAAAACTACCCATCACCCTCTT
Source organism: Serilophus lunatus (assembly GCA_013399895.1). Lineage (NCBI taxonomy): Eukaryota > Metazoa > Chordata > Aves > Passeriformes > Eurylaimidae > Serilophus > Serilophus lunatus. Next base: position 13,493 of record VXBA01000931.1, on the reverse strand, counting down.
TTCAGGAGCCCAGATGGTAAATAGCAGCAGGAGGTGAAAGGGGAGCTTTGTCTCCATTCTGAGGCCTGTTTTAAGTATTCTGTGTCTGTCTGTATCCCTCTGCTTTTCCCACTCTGCCCATAAATTAGCAAGCCAGCTTTTCTGACAAGGGAAGACAAAATGTCCATGAGCTGCAGTAGCATCACCTACCCAGGGTTTTTGAGCAGTTTTATTTGTTTGATTGTGATCTCTTGGTTTGGGCAGAACTCCTGCCTGCCCTGCCCTCTGCAGCAGTGAGGGAAAGGCAGCTTGTCCCAAATTCCAGGCTGCACTTCATAATCTCCGTGGCACATTGAAGTTTACCTACAAAGAAAAACCCCAAACCAATAAAGATCTGTTTGTCTGGTTCCAGGGGTTTTATAAAACAAAAGTTGCAGGAGGAGCAGCAGTTCCTGCTGGATGGGGGGAGAGCTGGGAGCAGCTGGGAGCTGAGTTAGGAAGGGATTTATCAGGAAGGCAGGGAGAGGGGCAGGGAGAGGGGTGGGATGTGCAAGGAGAGGGGCAGGGATGGGCAGGGAGAGGGGCAGGGATGGGCAGGGAGAGGGGCAGGGAGAGGGGTAGGGATGGGCAGGGAGAGGGGCAGGGATGGGCAGGGAGATGGGCAGGGAGAGGGGGAGGGATGGGCAGGGAGATGGGCAGGGATAGGCAGTGGATTCAGCAGCACAGACAGAGTTGCTGTGCCAGTCTGTGGCCATTTTTAGAAGCTGGGATGCCCCAGGCAGGATCTTGTCTCTGCACACTTCCCATGGAGTTCCCCTCACTGGCAACAATTTCCTCTCCCTCAGTGCAGGAAAAGTGGTGTTGAGTCTATGCAGGGGGGAATGGTGTGGTGAGAGCTGCTCTCAGTGCTGGCACTGTTTGTGTGGAGGCAAGAGCTGGGCACTCACCTCTGCTTTGGGCTGGGAGGGGGAATTTGTAGGTGGGCACCTCTAAAAACCAGGGACCGTGGTGGTTCCTGAGCCCTGCTCTGTGGCTTCTGCTCAGAAACACGGATTTCTGAGTGTCCTTGTTGGTTTTCCCTTGATTAAGATAGTGCCTTCTCCTTGTTCTCCCCTATAATTCTCAAACCACCCTGCATTCATCCTGAACCTGAAATCTGGCAGCTTTGTCACTCTCAGATTAGTCTTCCTCTGACCCGGGCTGGAGCTGAAGTAACGACTTTCCAGTTTCAGCTGACTGGAAATCAGAGCCTGGTGAACTGAAATACTGAAGGTTTAATGAATTCCCTGGATTCCCTGGTGGGTTTTTGGTACATCTTTATTTTAAACTGTTGAATATTAATAAGGAAAAGGGAGTGGGAGTGCAAGGCCTGTTTACTGTCTAGTACTTGAAAGGGATATTCTTTTTTATTTGTTTGTTTCATTTTATGTTGCAAATATTGGTGCAGAAGTGCTGTGTGTTTGCCAAGCCCCTACCTAGCCTTGGCATGCCAAGGGCTTGTCAGCTGGGGAGCTGCTGGGAGGAATTTAAAGCAATGTTGCCTCTTTTGCAAATGAGGCTCTCAAACCAAGAGTGAATTCACCTTTGGCCATTTTAACGAGCCTTAGTTTTTAAGTTATGAGAAGGGTTGTGGAGAAGAGAGAGAGGAGTTCATGCATCTTCTGCTCCTTTTTTCGGAGTAAGAACACTGTGCTTTCTACATTGTAACTTAATTAGCAGAGGTTATTTTCCTCTGAGATCTCCCATGTTTCTGCAGCCCTGTAATTCTATGTATAGTCATCATATAAACTAGATCTGATGGGCTCAGTTCTGACATGTTGTGTTTTGACAGCACATTTTGTTCATACTGAGTCAATACTTCTGAAGCTGTAGTTGCTTGGTCACTTTAATTTGACATGTACTTAGTTGCTGCCAAAAGTCCTTTTGGCTTCTGCCCTAACACCAGCCTACTGTTCCTGTCACCTTCTCTGACTATCACTGGTGCTTTTATGGCTGCACAATGTGCAACAACTCACCAGGGAATCAATCTGCCTGAAAATTAGTTGTTATATAAAGGAGAGCCACAAAAATTAACTGGCCAAATGTGCTGCTGAGTGCACGAGGCACGTTGGTTTGTTCACTGGTGGAGATGTACAAATGGAACCTCATGCTTTTGGCAATGTTGATGGTTTATCCTTTGTCCTGAGACCAAAAAATACAAGGAAGGGACTAACAGTGGCGGGGAGGGAGTTAGACAGAATCAATAATAATAATAATAATAAATAGTGTGTCTGTAATTTGTTAAACTCTCCTGCAGTAGCTGTGGTGGGTAAAGCTTAGGTCAGGATCTTTAACACCTGATTAGGCTGTTGCTCTAAACCATGAGCTTGTGGGAATGCATTTTCCCATTTTATTTTTTTTTAGAAAGGCTTTTGATGGACAAAGCTGTAAAATGAATAGAAATAGTGTCTCCCTCTTCCTTTTTCCTCCTCCTCAACGCTCACACACAGTCAGCCCTGGGGTCTTTTCTTTCTGTGTGGCTGGCAGAAGAGAGGCAGAGAGAGGGAGCAGGAGCCTGTCTGGGCCCCTGCTGCTGTCAGGAGAAGAATGGCCGTGCTGTTGCTGCGAAATCCGAAGGGACAGCCTGGCTGTGTGTCTGCAGCAGCCAGCGGGCTGAATTAGTGCCATTTAGGCGCTGCTCAGAGGCTAATTGAGTCACTGGTACTTGCTGATTAAACCAGCAAATCCAATAATGGATGGATGTGCATGTTTGGGTTTGGTTCTGGGCCCAGCATGTTTGCTGTAACCCTTTCCTTTTTGGCCAAGTTATTCAGTAGCTTGAGGAGTATCCAAATGTCTCAGTGAATGTTTTGGGGAGAGCTGCCTGTTCCCTTCTCTTCCTCCTGCTCTGTGCAGTGGGATGGGAGGAGGAGGCACTAAAACAGTTCCATTACAGTGGCTGCACCCCACCAGTTTTAAACAGGCTGCCTTGGTTTGGTGGGGGGTAACCTGCCTCGTGGGGTGAGGGGCTGCACCCTCCTGGGTGGGTGGCACAGGGGCCACGTGGGGATGACAAAATCTGGGTTGGCATCTGTGCCCAGCCTGCCCAGCTCCTCAGGGCTCTGCTGGCAATGCACAGGTGGGAATGCATGTGTTGCACCGGGTAGTGAGCTGGGTAAATGTGGGTAAAGTGGGGTTGTGGGGGGAGCTCATGGACAATTAAAGCCAAGCCTTAGTGCACCCGTGCAATCTCTTTTCTGGGGCACTGTCCCTCCCGAGACGTGCCCAGGGGCAGGCCCTGCTTCCCTTTGGCTCACAGGGCTTGTTGTAATGGCTGTGGCTTGAGTGGCTTCAGCAGAACTCTTCCTAATTCACTGCCCTGTGGCTGGGGAGCAGAACGAGAGCCTCGTGTTTGCCTTCGAGTGTGCAGAGCTCTCGGGGAGGCTGCTGCGCTCAGGGCAGATTGCTCCCAGAGAGTCTTTTTAATTTCGTTTTTTAACGTTTAAGAAGAATAAGACGCCTCTCAATGTAAACCAGAAGGATTTGTATGAAAAAAATAGTGAGACTCCGAGGCGAATGGTGGGTTCAGAACCTCGTGAGTCACTGCGGGGAGATTGACAGTTTGGGGACAGGCGGGCGAGGAGGGGCTGCTCCGGGCTCGGGAGGGGGCACAGGGGCAGCAGCAGCCTGCANTGCTTGGAGGCAAGGCCTGAATTTCACTTCACCTCCCAAGCTCACTGGTTGTATTCTCCTCCTCCTCCTCCTCCTCCTCCTCCTCCTCCTCCCCCCAGCGCAGCAGTGGGTGCTCAGGGATGTGTCTGTTCTTGCCTTCAAAGCAGCAACAAGAAAATATTTAAAGCCACAAGCACACCTTGGAGGCTGTGCAGGGTAAGCCAGGTTAGCAAGGCGTGTGTGCACTCGGGAGCTTGGGGTCCCTGTGGGGATGGGGGCAGCTCCTGCTCGGGGCGTACGGAGCCTTCCTCCATCCGCAGCCCTCCACTCCTCTCTCTCTCTCTTCTCCTCTTCCTTTCTTTCTTACTTTCTTCTTCTTCCTGTGTGTGTGAAAGAATTTCCCCCCTGTTCGTGGGCAGGCCTGAACTGGATGAGCTCCTGGAATTAACTACCCAGGAGTTCATTCATCCCTCCTCTGCAGCGGCTTGGCGTGTGCTGGGCCGGGCTCCTTCATGGGTGCTGCTGTTGCTGCTACCCAAGGGGCAGGGAGCGATGCTGCCTCCCTGGGTAGGGCACAACACTGAGGCAACACAAGGCTTTTACATCCCAGCTCCTGAGACCGTTCAACTGGTGACCTTGGGCAAGTCACGGCACCGGTAACTCCTCTGTGAAGCAGGAACAATATTTACCTCCCTGCCCAACACGGGTCTCGAGAGGAATTTTGTGAAGCGTTTGACATATATACGGGAGTGTATTATTGCTGAGAATTGTTGTTCCTTTATGAATATGTATGAAGGGTGCCAAGACATTACCTCACCTTGGCTTTCACACCTAAGTCATTACAGGCTTGTGGTTGCTCTGAATTTAGGCAGTGGCAGAGACAAGGAGTGTTGTCCTCAGAGGCTGTTGATGTACTCAGAAGAGAAAGTGCCAAACAATTTCTCCATCTCTCATTAGCACCGTGTTAACAGAAAAATGTATTTATTGTGAACGTGGAGCCCTGGTGGCATTTTGGGGCTGGGGCCTCGGAAGGCTCCTGTCAAACTGAGCCTGTATTATTTTTCTGTAGACCTTTCTGTGAGCTCCTACAACTCTGACTGCTGAGGGAGGAGAGACTGATGGTGAAACGTTGTGCTATAGTTTTATTTTTGATTCCTGACAGCTGAGCTCTGACAGGGAACTCGAGCCCAGCCCCATGAGAAGGTTGCACAAGAACCATCTCCAGGGTGTCACTCTGGTGTCAAGGAAAACTTCCTCTTTTAACCAACTCTGCAGAGCAGCTGTGCTGCCCTGGAAGGGTGCTCCGAGCTGGGAGGGGTCCCAGTTTGGGAAGGAAAGAAGGATGTGATCCCTTAGGCAGAGTGAGAAGAGGGCAGGACCAGATCTGTGATGTGGAGGGAGAATGTTCTCAAGCAGAAGCTGAGAAATCTGGCCATGTGTGGTGGTGCTGGTGCCCAAACAGCCAAACCATGGTTATTTTATCATACGTGTGTTCCCAGATGCCAAGTGAAGAAATTGTAAATTAATTTTTAAGGTTTTATGGATGTTGCTCTTGAGCTCTGCCAGTATTTTATTCTGTTTAGGTGTGATCGAGTTGCCCCAGGACTTGGTGTTTGGGGTGAAGCTGTTGAAAGGCAGAGGGCTGTGAGTGCCAAGTGCTTTGTAGTGAAGCAGCCTTGCAGTCCATAGGTCTTCTCAGGTGAGGTGAGTCACTGCTGGAATGGCAGCTCTCAGATAACATCTGTCCCTGCTCAGAGCCAGCAATCTTAGATCTAGTCTAGTGTGTTGGCAAGGCAGGTTTAGGGCAGATAGAAACCTGTCAGAGCTCAGGTCAGTGAAGAGCTGAGCTTCCTCCCCTGCTGCCGTGTCCCCCTTGGTGCCCTTTGGCCAGGCTGTCACCACTCACCTCCGAAATCTCATCGTGATCTCCTCGCTGTTGGATGGAATGAATTAAAAAGGGAACGTGTGAGATGAAGGAACAGGAAAGGCTCCTGGTGGGTTCAGCATTCCTGTTGTTCTCACCAGTTTGGTGGTGGTTCCTGCACTGCTGGAGTCCTGTCACGTTCAGTGGTTCAGGAGATGTGATGGATTTTCACCATTTCAGGGGAGGCCTGTGATGAAATCCTTGGTGTAAATCAGAACTTTCCACGGGAGTAAAGACATTTCATGTAAAGCAAATCCTTTGTTTCCTGGTTTGAAACACAAATGCCCTGGTTGGCACTTCCTCCCTGTTTGTGGATGACTTCACCTGGCCACGGTGGCACCTGGCACCTGATTCTCCTGTGCAGAGCTCAGGATCTCTCATCAGAGGCATCTTTTTGTGATGCAGCAAAGACACTTCCCAGTGCACTTACATTTCATGGCACCCATGCATTCCCTTCTGCTCAGGTGACAGAGGGAGTTGAGTGTGAACGAGAAGGAGTTTTTACCAGCAGAAATATTGCCTGGAAAGCACCACCCAGAGCAGTGCAGAGATGTACTGGAGAGATCTCTTTCTGGTTTGAGGTTGGAATTCTTACCTTTGAAGGCAAGAGGGGAGTTTGAATACGGGCAATTACTCTATATTAAATGTGCTTTCTTAATTGGTAAAGCACTTGAAGGTGCACTGACGGGAACGGTGCTGTGGAAGGGTAAGTCTGTGGCAATAAAAAAGGAATCTGGTGAATTTCTGTTCTGTGCAAGGGCTGATTCTCCTGGTATGGAATTGCTTAGTTAAAATGGTTCTTGTTTGAGAAAATTAGAAGGGCTTCATTCCTGACATAACAGAATTGGGTCACTGTCTTTAACTGGGTCATAGGAGTTTCCAGCATGGGAGGCCTCTTACCACGTTTGATGAGGGTAAAGCTTTAAACAGCCCAGTCCTGTTAACTCTTAGTGCAAAGTGTTGTGCTTTCTGCCTGCAGGAGTGAGAGGAAACTCCCTGCCCTCAGAAATGCCAGGTACTGCCTTTGCATGTGTTTTCTGGGAACTGAGCTGGGAGCCAGGTTTTGGCTTCTGTTGTGGCCAGAGGCTCTCACGGATTTCACTGAGGGAGAGGGAAAATGCAAATACACGGAGCTGTGACCTCAGAGCTGTGAGCTCCCCTGCTCCAGTGAGTGCTGCCTCAAAAGCACTGTGTTAGTGTGGCACTGTGTGAGTCTGGGAAGGCTTCAGCAGCCCTGGAGTAAACCCCCCTCTCATTAGGAAGAGTCTCCCCATTTGTCTGCTTGCTGTGAAAGGAGGCAGTGTCTGAGAACCCAAACAAAACCCCTGGAGCACAACAACTGGCCTCCTTCCATGTGCCATGTCCCTGCTGCCTGCCCCTGTCTGCTGGCTACCAGGGGCTCTCAGGGAGAGCCTGCCCCTGTGTGTCCATAAACCTTTGAGGCTCCTGGAGATCAGCTCTGCTGGAACACAGTGTTCAAGACAATGCTGAGGGATCCAGCTGGAGCCTTAGCGTTGGTGCAGCGTCAGCCAGATGGAAATGAGGTGGGGGGTGGGGAATCCCTTCCCTTTACAGGGAAAAGGAAACAATCGTGGCTCTGAAATCCATATTCACATGGATGTCCAGGGCTGGAAGCTGTCTCTGATGGGCATGTTGGTAGTGGGCTGTGCCAGGGAGATGTCACTTGTGCTTTGTGTGGGATGGATGTGGGAAGCAGGGCAGAGGCTGTGACTCCTCTGGCTCTGGATGGACAGTGACAGAACTGGAGCACAATTTGCTGGTTGGCTCAGATGTTCAGAAGCCCCCCCGTGGGTTTGCGTGTGCAGCTGGACGTGCCTGGTGCTGGCCTGGTGTTCACAAAGTACCACACGTGCACATTCTAAAATGGCCAATATTGCACCACCAAGGACTCGTTCAAAACTTCAGAACAATTTCAGGATGCACCCACATTTGTCCTTTCTGGCACCTTTTATTGCTGCTCATGCAAATGGATGTGCTGATGGATAACTGAGCGCAGAGCAAGGTCCAAGTTCTTCCTCCTGTTTCACAGGATTGCTTTGTTCTTTGCAATGGCTGTGATGGGGTAAGGCATCATCTGTTTGGATAAGATGAGAGTGGAATGAAGCTTCCAATTCCTATTTGTGCATGTCGATGCAGTTGGAGTTTTAGATCTCTCTTTGCACTTGATGCCAAAATTTGATATGATGAAAGTAATTTCACATTAGTAGTTCCTTTGAAGAAAAATCTGTTCTGTTTCATCTCTCACTTGCCATACAAGACTGGAAATTGTAAACTCTACCCAGCCTCTGGAAAATCTGTGTGACTGTGGAGAGACTGGGAGCACTGAATTCCTGGTTTTGGTGGAGGAGACGAGGTAACTTTCTGCTGCTCCCTGTTTCTCAGTCGTAACAGCCTTTGCTCTCCTGAGAGAAAGCACAAAAATCAGCAACTACTGTCCTTCCCTTCTTGCTTTAAATGAACCAATACCCGTGGCTGAAGGACCTTGGTAGGTGGCTTTTCATTAGAGCCCTGGAACTGTTTGTCTCTCCATTTTCTATCAGTTTTTCATTTGAACTCAGCAAAAGCAGAACTACCTGAATGCAGATTCAAAAAGACAGTTCTGCTTTTACAGAAATAGGATTTAACAAGAAGGAATCTCCCCTTTCCCTCTTTGGTTGGTTTATTTTGCTCTTTCCTCTTTAAGAGGGGAGGCCACAGAATCACAGAATAACTAAGTTGGAAGAGACCTCCAAGATCATGGAGTCCAGCCCAAGGTCAGCAGGTTCCAGTGACCTCTGCTTGAAAGGATTGAGAAATGGTCCATTCCTGGAAGCAGGTTCAGCAGTGACTCCTGGAACATCCCTGAAAGTGCTATGGGGCTCAGAACCATGTTTCAGGGTCCCTCTGTGTTAATTTAACATCACAGAGCCTGGATGGGCAGTGGGGCAGCACAGCTTTTAGTGCTCTGAGGATCATCTCTGGGGAGAGAACATTTCCTTCACATCATGGATGAAACAGTTTTAAAGTAAGAAGAAAAAAGAAGAGAGGAAGTACAGTGATGTTGCACTTAATAACCTTGTCTGTGAACAGTGAGCAAGAGGAGATGAATTCTCTCTCCTGGAATAATCCTGGGTCATTCTCCAAGGGGCTCAAGACTTGCAGTATCAGAGTTGGCTGCAGTCATGTGTTGGATACTGAACTGTTAATTAAATTACCCACAGCACAGGTCCCTGGCTAAAGCTTTTAAAAGTGTTCAGCTCTCTTTGATCTGTGCCCGAGTATCTTCTGGGAGCAGCTTGCAATTGAAGCCGGATCCTGATGAAAACTGTGGAGGCTCTCAAACAGGGCCATACCAGAGGTATTGAAAAGCAAACTCAGTGATTTACTGGTGGGGGTCAGTGCTGGGAAAAGTCCTTGCCCCCTTTAAAAGTCCCCCTGAAAGGTCCCCCAAACATGCAGTTCCCAGGCTCCCGTTCAGGGCTCATCCAGAGAAGGAACACGTCCCTCTCCCCTCCCGTGTGTTCCATGGTCTGTGTGATCATAAGTTGTGTTGCTGTGCTCCATTTTCCCCTGCCTGTGGCTTCTGGGCTTTTGTGTGACTTCTTCAGAGTTTCACAAGTACATCACAAGATACTATTTTGGGCCTTTACAGGATAAAGGGTGTTTAAGATCTTCAGGATGCCCTTTGCTGCTCTCCATTAAGACTGTGGAGATACTCAGAAAACAACATGAATAAACCAAAACTCTTGGTAAATCTTGGTCCAGCCCGTTCATTTACTTGCATAGATGAGCTCAAAAGGTGTTATTTCCTTTTTTCCCAGAGTTTATTTTGATCCTGGCACACAGTTTTCCAGACAGTTCTCTACTCCTGAGTCAGAGGCGATGCTTAATCAGCCACAGAAGTGTGGAGCATGTGCCTGTCTCCCATTTCTTACACTGTCCTTGGACAAAGGAGCTGGGCCCCGCTGGAATCAACACACTGCAGGGACTTATGTTCAGGCTGGGAGCTTCTGATGCCTGAACGAGGGGTGCTGCGAGGTGTGTGAACCTTCGCTGGGCTGTGTTTTGTCACGGTGTGACTCCTCAGGTCTCTCTTACAGAAGAGGCTGCACTTCGCTTCTCCCTTCTTCCATCTGTGGGGCCTCCTGCCCTCGGGGTTTGGGATCCCGGTGGCTCCCGGGTGTTGTGTGAGGGGCAGGGGTTGGGGCAGACCCTGCTGGGATCCTGGCAGACCCTTTCCCAGCTCTCGTTAAGTGTCTCCGAGGCAGCACAGGGGTCACTCCAGGTGGCTGCTCCGAGCCCGGAGTGTCTCCTCTCCCTCTGCTCCCCTCTCCCCTCTCCTCTCCCTCTCCCCCTCCCTCTCCCTCTCCTTCTCCCCTCCCTCTCCCCTCCCTCTTCCCTCCCTCTCCCTCTCCTTCTCCCCTCCCTCTCCCCTCCCTCTTCCCTCCCTCTCCCTCTCCTTCTCCCCTCCCTCTCCCCTCCCTCTTCCCTCCCTCTCCCTCTCCTCTCTCATGCTGTCTGCAAGGCTTGTTGAGGTTTTTTCCAGCGGGGGAGCCCAGCCGTGCCCGCACTTTGGCGCAGGCACAGGGAGCTGGGCTCCCCGGGCTGTCACGGGAGGCGTGAGCAGGAGCTCAGACCTTTCCCAGGGCTTGGCTTCTGCATTTACAGAACACTTACAGTGTGCGCTCAGCCCGGGCTGCCTGGGCAGCACCAGCAGCCTTTGCCTTTCCTGCTTTAGTTGGAGACTCTTGGACATTCACGTACGTTAAAGAGCCATTGTGTGGCCCCGTGACAAAGAGCTGTATTTCATCTGCTCCTTCGGGGAGCCCGAGATAGAGAACGGCCACACAAGGAGTTCCCTGGTGGAGCTGCCTCTGTCCTGATGACTTGAGGAGCTTTTCCTCCTGGCACAGCCCTGGGATCAGGAATTCTGACCTCCCTGTTGGATTTCCACACCCGAGGGTAAAAGCTGGGTGTCCTAACCCGCAGCAGTGGTCAGTGGGGAGGATGCCCTGGCAGCTCCCTTGGATCCCCTGCAGCGTGGGATTATCCGAGGGGAGACGTGGGAGCTGCTTACATGGATAAAATCCATGTGCTGCCTTTGGCCTGGTGAGATCTTGGAAGCACTTGTTGTTGCCCTTTGTACACAGAAAACAACCTAAGCAGGATCCTGTTTGGTAACATGGTGCCTCTTTGAACAAGTAGAAAATCCAGAAACCAAGCTCAGTGTTGGAGAAGAAAGATATAAAAGTTTGGATGACTATCAAAATGCCCTGAGCTGAATTCAAAGTAGAGTTTCTTACGAGTGTAAATAATAGGGGGGTGTGTTTAAACAGCACCACGCTGACACATCTCAGTGCTCCTTCCCATGCAGAGCTGCTTTCTGAAGTGGAAATTGTGTTTAGCTCTGGGTTTCCCCCTAAAATGTATTCCACTTTTTTGTGGGAGCAGTACCTGCCTGGCATTGCACGCTGGGAGAGCTTTCTGCAGAAACATGCTTTCCAAACTGGGATTTATTTTAATGAAAGGTGCTTATGGTATATTATTTTGTAGAGAAGATACTTAACTATTTACCTAAACCTCTTAATTATAGCAAGAAGTGACTGTAAATAAACTCCAACTTTACATATCTTGCTTTGTAGTGAGCCTTGAATTCATGTCCCTCTCCTCTGGTTCAGCTGTGGTTGGACTGGCTCGTGTCTGTCCTGGGCTGGGATGGTTCTGGGAAGAAAAAGAAGGAGTGTTTGGGTAAATTCCTGACTTTTTTTAAGACAGCAAGTCCAGTTGTGTTCAGGCACCACTATAAAAAGTATCCCCACTGCACATTCCCCTTTCTCAAAATGTTCCCCAGCCCTGTGTTAATTAATAAAAATCCCCTTTTTCCTCCCCCTGTGTTAACTCATTTGTAGGTGAAGGTCATGTTAAATTCAGTAAATAGCTTCCTGCATTTTTATAAGTATGTTAAGAGTGTCAGACACTCTGGCAGTGCTGGAAGGAAGGATTCATGTGGTCTGTGTTCAGTGTTGGGATTGAGTTCCATGCATGCAGTAAATAAGAGGGTGGATCAGCCCTTCTGCTGACCAGATGTTGCATGAAAAGACAAACAAAATGCAAAATACACCAAAAATGGCAGAAAGAAGGTGTGCTAAGATTTTGCTTTTCAACTCAATGTGGTTTTTACAACCAGTGTGGCCAAAATAATGTGCCCTTTGTCACGGGAGTGAGTAAGAACAGAATTAGAAACCCATCCCTTTTTCTGGACGTAGAGAAAGGGGAAGAGTCAACAAAGATGAAGCTGAGTTTCCCAAAGTTCTCCCTTCCAGAACAATGTGCTCCTCTAAGGGAGGAGATTAGGAAAGTGAGTTCATCCCCAGGGGGGACAGTTGGGAAACTGTTCATATTCTTTGGTTTTGGTCATTACAGAATACTGGTCTACATTGGCCATTACATTCATTTCTTTTTGGGACTCATTAGTGAGTTATTTGCATTTGTGTACCTTTCTATGTATTATATACATATCTACAAAACCTACAGAAATGTGTTTGAAGTTGTCTAATCTAGTGTGCAGCCCTGTGGGTTTCATTTTGTTGGACTCTGGGCTGCTTGAGGATCCCTGCAAACCTTTAGCATGTTATTTAGAAAGAGTAAGATCAGGAAGGGTCACAAAGGAAAAGGGAAATAATGAGCATTGCAAAGTCTTCTGGGTCTGTGTCTTATATATTTACCAGGCTGAATCCATACTTAAGTGATGATTGATCCACATGTAAATAAGAAATTCTCCCTGAAACAACCCAAAGACCTCATTTTTCATGTTTGGCTGGGGCTTCCTCCCAGCACTGGTGAGCCTGTGCTCTGGATTGTGGTCTTGCGCTGGCCCACTGACTAAAGAGAACACCTAAGGCTGGGGAGGGAGCAATAGCACCCAACTGAAGTATGTGAGAGGAGAATGAATCCCCCAATTAAATGTGGGTGATATAAAAATACCTTCTGAGTTCCTGTCTGTGCATTTCCCAATAAAGTTCACCAGAAGTTAAAAGATGTGCGGAATTGAGAAGCACAGAGTTGAGGCTTTCTCTGGGTTTGAAAGGCTGAATTCTTCTCTTTTTCACTTTCTTTCTTTCCGCCCCTTCTCTGCTCATTAAAAAGGTGCTATTTGTGGTCATTAGGAGGCACCCAGAGCAATTAGGCCCGAGTGACCTTCGCGATGGCTATTCAAGACAGAAGCTGAAGCAGGATTGTGTTGTAAACAAGCCCCGAAAGGGGGTCCCACTAAACTTTATGGCGTGTCGGCATGTCGGGGGGAGATGAGAGGGTGATGCACTCAGCGTCCCTGTAAATCTTGTCCATCGCTGGCGGGGGGGGATGCCCCAGCCGAGGGCAGCCCTGGGACCGCGGGGTTGTGAACTCGGGGGGGTATCGCTTCAAATGGCAGGGACGGAACAACACGAGGAGGGGCGTGAAGGGAGCGGGGTTCGCAGCGACTTCGAAGGGACCAGACGCCTCCTGAGCCGGGGGGTGGGAGCGGCCCCTGTGCCCATCCCCGGCTCCCGGAGACCCCCCAAAACCCGGGGGGCTGGGGGGGCTCCGGGCGGTGCCTCGGGCTGGGTTTGATGCGGGGTCAGGCAGGCAGGGGCTGCAGAGGGCTCTCAGCAGAGTCCGCCATCTGGCAACCATAAAACAAGTCATCAACATTTTTTCCGAGGAGGAGGGTGAGGAAACAAGCTGCAGACGATTGTCGTGCGCTCCGCGCCCCGCACAGACACCTGGATGGCCCTTCTCTGTTCTCGCTGGGTGTCTGCGCCGCGGGTCAAAAGTTCAGCCTGTCCTCGGCCCCTTTTGGCTCCCAAAGATGGGAATTGGGCAGCGGGCTGGAATGGCGAGGCATCGTGCTGCCGGCCCCTCCTTCCGAGGAGGATGGGAAGGGAAGGGGAGGTTTGGG
>VXBA01000924.1:11689-22552 GCA_013399895.1 Serilophus lunatus | reverse complement strand
GGGGATGGCAGTGGGGTGGCAGTGGGTGCAGTGGGGATGGCAATGGGGTGGCAGAGGGTGCAGTGGGGTGGCAGTGCGTGGCACAGGGTGCAGTGGGATTGCAGAGAGGTGGCAGTGGGTGGCAGAGGGGTGAGGGCGGGCTGTGGGGTCCAGGCTGTGCTGTTGGAGCCGCAGCTCCCCGCAGGGGCCTCGCTGCATCAGCACTGCCCTGTGCGGCCCCCGGGCACAGGGAAGGGTCTGGATGGATCCCGAGGGCAGCAGCTCACGTGCCCTCCCAGCCAGATCAGTCTGGAGGCTGCAGGGACATCCCTCTGCCCCTGCTGGCCCTGAGTCTCGGCTTCCCTGTGTCCCCACAATGGCATTTTCTGGGGCTGTTTGTCTGTGCTGCCCATCCTGGCACTGTGTGGGGGTCACAGGGGGTGTGAGGGGCTGCTCCCTGTGTCCCTCCCTGCCCTGGGATGTGTGGGGGTCACAGGGGATGTGAGGGGCTGCTCCCTGTGTCCATCCCTGCCCTGGGATGTGTGGGGGTCACACGGGGTGTGAGGGGCTGCTCCCTGTGTCCATCCCTGCCCTGGGATGTGTGGGGGTCACAGGGGATGTGAGGGGCTGCTCCCTGTGTCCCTCCCTGCCCTGGGATGTGTGGGGGTCACAGGGGATGTGAGGGGCTGCTCCCTGTGTCCATCCCTGCCCTGGGATGTGTGGGGGGCTCGTCCCTGTGTCCATCCCTGCCCTGGGCTCTGTGAGGGGCTGGACAATCCCAGGACCACTGAGGTTGCAAAAGCCCTGCCGGGCCGTGGAGCCCAGCCCCTGAGCAGCCCCTGCCTGGTCTCCCAGCCCAGAGCAGGGGCACAGAGGATGCTGTTCCCTCTGTGCTGGTGTCCAGGAGCCCCAAGATGCTGCAGGTGCCGCTGCCCCTGGACCGCGACGGGATCCTGTTCCGGCTGCGCTTCACCACGCTGGCCCTGGGCACCGTGCTCTGCCCCCTCTTTGGCTTCCTCTTCTGTGTCATCTGGTCTCTGCTCTTCCATTTCCGTGAGACCACCGCCACCCACTGCGGGGTAAGGGATGGAGAAACCCCCACTGCCCGGGGCTGGGGCAGCCAGAGGGGTGGCAGAGCTCCTGTGTGCTCCTCGGCTCCTCTCTCCTACTGGGATTCTTTCCCCCTCTCCTCCCGGGCTCCTCTCCCTGCCCTCGTGGGCTCCTTTCCTGCTCCTGGCCTTTCCCACCAGCAGTGCTACAGAACCCAGAGCAAGCTGCTTTATTGTATTGTCCCTGTGATCCCTTGAGACTGGCAGTGGAGGGTTTGGCTCTGGGACTGAGGGAAGTACAGACTGGTCAGGCTGGTCTCTATACTGGGTGTGTTGGGGGTGCTCGTGGGAAAGCTCCAAGGAAATATCTTGTCCAGTGGAAGGGTCAGTCCAGAGCTGGTGCTCCCCAGACCTGCTGGAGTTCAGAGGAGCCACAGGCACGTGCCTGGGGGGGGATGGCCTGGAGTTCCAACTGGGGTGAGACTGGACTCCTGCCCAAGCTGCTGGGTGAGAGCTGGGTGTGAGCTGGGAACAGAGGGCAGGACTCATCTCACATCAGCAGGGTGTTGCAATGTGACAACGGGGAGTGGCTTCCCATGAGCAGGATTAGAGGGGATATTGGGAAGAAATTCTTCCCTGGGAGGGTGGGAAGGCCCTGGCACAGGGTGCCCAGAGAAGCTGTGGCTGCCCTATCCCTGGGAGTGTCCCAGGCAAGGCTGGAGCCCCCTGGGACTGTGGGAGGTGTCCCTGCCCAGGGCAGGGGGCGTGACTTTGTGATTTTTGACGTCCCCTGCAACCCAAACCATCCAGGGATTCTACGAGGAATGAAAAGTGCAAAGCACAGACGCCCTGAGCAGGGCTGGGGGCTCCATGGCCCTGCGGGGTGACCTCCCCTGCCTCTGCAAGGAGGGATGAGGTTGCTCAGGGGCAGGGCAGGTGTGACCCTCGCTGTCCCTGCAGGTGCCCAACTACCTGCCGTCCATCAGCGCGGCCATCGGGGGCGAGACCCCGCAGCGCTACGTGTGGCGCCTGTGCATCGCCCTGCACGCCGCCCCCCGCCTCCTCGTGGCCCTGGCCTACTGGAACCACTACCAGAGCTGCCACTGCTCACACCCCCGCTACCTGGGCCTCTGCCACTGCACCCTGCTGCTCAACCTGCTCGAGAACGTCGCCCTCCTCATCCTCACCTACGTGTCCTCCTCCGAGAACTATGGTACGTGGCACCGGGCGCCTGCCAGCAGGCACCTGGGAGGGGGGGAAAGCACTTAAACCTGCCCAAAACAGTCCCATGAGGGTTGGTATTTATAGGGGAAAGTGGTGGTTGTAAGGTGCAAATAGGGTGTGATTCCCAAAGCTCCTGGTCCCCATGGTTGGCTGGAACCAGGGGCTCCGTGTTGGGATCAAGCCTGGAGCAGACCCTGGCACTTGGTTCCCACCCGTGTGCCAAGGCCCTGCTGCAGGGCTGAGGGCAGAGCACACGTGGGGCAGTGCTTGTCCTGCTTCCCACCACCCCACTGCTGGGATGGGCTTGGACTCGGGGCTGGCTCTGCTCCAGCAGCCTTGGAATATCCTCCCCAGGACTTCTGCCTAAAATTTCACAGAATCCCAAAAGGGTTTGGGTTGGAAGGGACCCTCAGCATCCTCCAGTGCCACCCCTGCCCTGGGCAGGGACACCTCCCACTGTCCCAGGGGGCTCCAACCTGCCCTTGGACACTCCCAGGGATCCAGGGGCAGCCACAGCTTCTCTGGGAATTCCAGCCCAGCCCCTCCTCACCCTCCCAGCCAGGAATCCCTTCCCCAGATCCCATCTCTCCTGCCCTCTGGCAGTGGGAAGCCATTCCCTGGGTCCTGTCCCTCCATCCCCTGTCCCCAGTCCCTCTCCAGCTCTCAGGCCCTGGAAGGGGCTCCCAGGTCTCCCTGGGTCCTTCTCTTCTCCAGATGACCATCCCCAGCTCACCAGCCTGTCCCAGAGCAGAGGGGCTTTAGCCCTCTATAATTTCCTGAAAACAGAATCGGAGTTTTTTAGGTTGAATCAATGTGTGCCAAACCTGGTCACAACAGGCTGTGAAAGGCATTTCCCCAAAGTGGTCTCATCTGAAATGAAGTTCAGTGCCAGTGATGACTGGTATCCAGGAGCTGGTTATCCTGAGGTCTGGAGAAAGAACCAGGGCTTGGCTGGAGAGCACTGAAACCCAGGAGCCAGTCAGGCTCCAAGGTGCTGCTGCTGCAGTGGGAACATGCCTGTGCTGGGATGTGTCAGCAGGAAAGTCCTGAGGGCTGTCCCTGCACAGCTGGATGGTGGTGGTGGATATTGTGTCCCACTGTGGGACCACACTGGAGAGGGCCTTTGGAGAAGGGCTTGGAGTGCCAGCACATGGGGAAATGCCTTCCCAGTGCCAGAGGGCAGGAGAGATGGGATATTGGGAAGGGATTCCTGGCTGGGAGGGTGGGGAGGGGCTGGGCTGGAATTCCCAGAGAAGCTGGGGCTGCCCCTGGATCCCTGGGAGTGCCCAAGGGCAGGTTGGAGCCCCCTGGGACAGTGGGAGGTGTCTCTGCCCAGGGCAGGGGTGGCACTGGATGGGCTGTGAGGTCCCTCCCAACACAGACCATTCTGGGATTCAGGGCAGTGGTGCCATGAACAGAATCCCAGGACCTTCCCCAGCCCTCAGGGAGAGGATGATGATCCATGATGGGACCCCATGAGTGGGATGGCTGGATGTGACCCTCCAGCTGATGGAGGTCTGTGATTTGGGGATGTTCCAGTCCGGCTCACCTGCCCCATCTACTGCCAGCACTCCCTGTCCCCACAGCAAGTTTTCCTATTCCCAGCCCTCCCACCAGTGTGTCCTCATGGCAGGGGCTGCAGCCTGACCTGCCCCTGAGGCTTCTCTGGGCTGGGGACCTGCCCTGAGGTATCCAGGCGCTGTTTTGGGGTGTGGGTAACCCCTCCATCCCTGGGATGGCCCTGCCTGCACCCTGTGTGGAGCTCTGGGGGGGAGGCTGAGGTGTCCCTGGACAGAGCTGCTCCAGGAGCTGAGCCTGACCCAGTTTCTCAGATCCTCTTCTCAGACTAATCCCAGGTTTGTGGGGAAAGTTCCAGCCCTGAGCTGCCGTGCTGGGATGAGAAGGGGCTCAGGTTAATCCTCCATGCAGGACATGGCTCAGGTCTCACCTCTCACACCTCATGTGCTTCCCTTCCCTGGGATCAAGGGGGGGAAACAGGGACAAGCATTTCTGGTGTTCCAGGGGTTGGGAACTCAGCCTGAGCTTCAGTTCCTGGAGAAGAGGCTGGAAATATCTTCGACAGTGCAGCACTTGTGCAAATCTCTTACCTGAAGGTGCAGGGGCTGCGTGTGGTTTGGGGCCTTGGGACCTGCTCCAGCTGCATTCCCAGCCTGATCCTGTACCTGGGCTAGTCCAGGGATGCACAAGGTGACCTCAGTGCTGGGAATGAGGCTACTGACAGTGTTACTTGGCAGGTGAGTAAAGCAGGAGGCCAGAAGTTGGACTTCTCTGGATTTTGGACTGGCTTGCTCTGCAACCCCTTCCTCTCTGTGCCTCAGTTTCCACATCCCTAAAACAAGTGGTGATGCTGAGCTGCTCCCAAGGGTCCCTGAGCTTCCAGCACAAAAACACACACCTGGCACTTTGGGAAAAGTCTTCCAGCAACTTGTATCCCCTTCCAGGGGGCCTGGAGGCTCCACCAGCTGGTTATGGGGCTGTGCTGTGCCTGCCTCCTGCAGGACCCCACTGGGCACTGGGACCAGAGCGGTCCTGCACACTCCCAAGCCCTGCCCCACCTTCCCCCTGTGCTCTGGGCTGGGAGTGGACAGGGGACCTGTTGTCTTGTCCATCCAGCAATCCATGAAAATGCCTTCATTGTCTTCATCACGTCGGCCCTGGGCCACATGCTGCTCACCTGCATCCTCTGGAGAATGACTAAGAAACACACAGTAAGTCCCGAGGTACAGACACTTTCCTTTCTTTTCTCTCTGCTGGGAGCTGGGAGGGGATCTGGTGCTGGGAGGGGGCTCTGGTGCCATGCTGGGAGCTGGGAGGGGGCTCTGGGCTGGCCATGGGGGGCTTTGGCTGCCCTTGCTTGTGAAGTAACCCTGAGCAGGTGCTGAAGGAGCCAACAGCAGCAGGTGAAACTGGGAAACAGTCACCAGAATCCATTGTTTACCAAAGCAAAGTGGGGAGGAGTCTTTCAATTTTCTAATTTTTTGGTTTTATCATAGAATCCCAAGCTGGTTTGGGTTGGAAGGGACTTGAAAGCTCATCCCATCCCACTCCCTGCCCTGGGCAGGGACACCTCCCACAGTCCCAGGGGGCTCCAGCCCGGCCTGGGACACTCCCTGGGATGGGGCAGCCACAGCTTCTCTGGGCACCCTGTGCCAGGGCCTCCCCACCCTCACAGGAGAGAATTTCTTCCCCACAACTAATTAAGTTTTCATTTAGAGCTGGTACTGAAAAGCACCCCATCAGTGTACCAGGAGGTCAGGGTTGCTGATCTCTTCTCCATTCCTGTTTCCAAGCTGACATTGGCTCCCCTGTGCTGGGAATTGCTGGTCCTGCAAGCTGGGAGCAGTGGGCAGCAGGAATTGTTCTCCTTTACTTGTGGGATGGCTGTGTGGAGCAGCTGGCTCTGGCTCTTGTCCTTGGGAAAGGGGCTGAGGAGTGCAGGGACAGGCTGTGTGAGCAGTGGGTCTGGTGGAGGATCCAGCCAAGGGCTCCTGGACCCATTGCCTGGATGCATCTTCCATGCTGTGCTCGTGTGTGGCACAAGTCCTGGAGGGTGGGTCCAGCCACGGGCAGGGCAGGACACCCAGGTTTGGAGCTGTGTGGGAGCTGTTTCTGTGCCCACATGGCTCCCCAAGCTTGGCTCCTCCTGCAGCTCTCTGCTTCCTGGACTACCCTGAACTTTCCCCCGGGATGGATCTGCCCAGCTTATCCCAGACCAACCCCTCATGGTCCCAGTGCTGAATGGGAGGTGCTGTGCAGCCCTGGGAAGGTGATCCTTGGCAGAGCAGAGCCCTTCAGAGCTGTGTGCCTGCAGCTGAGAAGCTGCTGGGGGCTGGGGCAGTGCTGTGCTCAGGCTCTGCTCAGCCCCCTGTGTCCCAGCAGGATGAGCGCTGGGGGGGCTCCCGGAGCTCCTGCTGGTTATCCTCCCCTTCCAGTGATCCACTGAGCCTGTCCCTGTGCTGCCTGATTCCAGAGACCTGGAAAAGCAGCTTCCAGCAGTTGTTTGGCTGTCAGGTGCCCTAGGAGAGGGACTCTGGAGATGCTGGGGTTCCCCTTGCTCAGGGGAGTCCCAGCTCACCTCTTGTCTCTGGTGATGTGGGAGTATCCAGAGCTCACAGTCATTCCTTGGCAGCTTTCCCAAGGCTTCCTTTATTTATTGCTTTTTTTTTGGCCTGTCTTTTTTTGCTTGGTGAAACCTTCAAGGCCTTGGATCTCCTCTCCAGCACTGCCCTCCCTGGCCATGTCCCCTGTGCTGGACATGGGTGTCACACCCCAAATCCTGGGGTCAGCCTTGGGCACGTCATGGAAAAGGAGACTGAGGGGCTGGAGGATGTCCAGGAAAGGGCAGGGAGCTGGGCAGGGGCTGGGGGGGCTCATCCTGGAGGAAAGGAGGCTCAGGGGGCCCCTGGAATTCTCTGCAATCCCTGCCAGGAGGGGGGAGCCGGGGGGGGTCGGGCTCTGCTCCCAGGGAACAAGGGCCAGGAGGAGAGGGAACGGCCTCAGGCTGGGCCAGGGCAGGGGCAGGGGGGAGATTGGGAACACTTCCTTCCTGAGAAGAGCACAGGCTGGCCCGGGCAGGGATGAGGTCACATCCCTGGAGGGAGTTCACAGCCATGTGGATGTGACACCAGGGGACATGGATCAGTGCTGGCCTTGGCATTGCCGGGGAGTGGTTGGACTCGATGATCTCAGAGGGATTTTCCACCCTCGATGATTCTGTGACTGTTACTGAGGAGTGGAGGGGCCTGCACATTCCTGGGTGGAAGGACAGAGGGACACAGACCTTGAACCTGCCACCACCTGTGACAGTGCCACCACCCACCTTCCTCCCCCCATCCTGGAGCAGCCCTGCAGATGGAGGGGAGCCCCTTGGGGGGGGTGTTGTCCCCCCAGAGGTGGTGTCTCCCCAAGGAGAGAGGAGACCCGGGTGAGACCCCCGTGAGCGTGGTGTCCCTGTGGCAGCTCCGGGCGTGGCCACGGGATGGAGCTGTCACCCAGGGCACGAGGTGAGCTCCGAGGAGGAGGAAGAGGAAGGTGCTGCGGGGTGACAGCTCCCAGGCTGGGTGTGTAGGGGTGAAGCAGGTCACACCCCCAGGCATCATCCCTGGGCAAAGCCACGTGCAGGTCACACGCTGCACATCTGCCCTGTGCCCCATCTGTGCCCCGTGGTGAGCAAGTTGTGCTCCCACTGGGAATCTGTCCCACGGATCTTCCACCCCCACAGGGTCTCCTGGGGTTTGCCCCACTCACTGTCTCTGTTCCTCAGGCTCCAGGCCCTCTGCCCATGGCCCCCAGTGGGCTTGGCCAGGCTCCTGTGACACCCGTGGCTGGTTTGGCTCGCAGGGAGGGACAGCAGGGCCGCGGGAGGTGCCACTGCCACGTCCTCCCTGCCTGATCTGGGCACCAGAGGGAGCAGGGACCAGGGACAGGTTGGGCAGTGCCAGGGCTGAGGCTTGTGGGGTTGTTTTAGGCCAGGGCACAAGGGATCCCTCCTGGTGGATCAGATTTTGGCTCTGTATCTCCTGGGGGGCTTTTTGTTCACCTTTGCTGCCCCCAACCCTGGAGGGGCAGGGCAGGAGAGCTGCAGTGTCCTGTCCTTCCTGCCCCTTCAGCAGAGGGCACCAGAGCAGGGGAAGCCACCAAGGGTCCCCCTGGATGTTCAGGTTCTCCAGGGCCAGACCTGGGGCTGTCTCCAGGACAAACTCCATGGGAAGAGCTGGAAGGCTGGATCCCTGTGAACGAGGGGTGGGGAGTCTGGCACCATATTAGAGCTGTCAGAGAGGGTGAAGCTCCTCAGATCTGCCAGAGTTTCAGCATGTGAGGGATGGGAATTGGTCATGAGGGACAGGAATTGGTGTTGCAAAAGCTTCTGGTCCATCAAGGGCTCGTGTTGCAACTGCTCTTCTGGGAGGGCAGGAAGGTGGGGAGGAACTGCTTGGTAAGGGGAAGTACAGGCAGCTCCCAGTTACAGGGTGGCAAATACTGAGAGAAAGAAAACTAAAGATCTGCAGGAGAGGAGAAGAGAGAAAGCAGGAGAAGGAGGGACAAGGCAAAGGGGCAAAGCAGAGGAGAGTGCTTCTGGGGAAAAGGGGAGTGAAGCTGGGAGCCTCCAGCTGTGGCAGATCACAGCCCCCATCCTCGGTGCTTGGCTGTGGTGTGGCAGTGCCCGCCCTGTGTGGCAGCTCAGCTGTTCTGGGCCAGCTGATCACCCTTCAAACCCTCCTTCCCCCCAGTGAGAGCAGTTTCACTTCTTGTTTGCAAACACATTTCCTCCCAGCCCAGGACTGGTGGCAGCAGCGCAGACCAGACAGTGGTGCACGGGGTGGTGGCCACTGGGCCAGTTCCTCAGGGCCATCGAGGAGCCCATGGAGATACTCCCAGGGCTGGAGCCCCTCTGCTCTGGAGGGAGAGCTGGGGGTCTTCATGTGGAGGAGAAAAGGATCCAGGGAGACCTTAGAGCCCCTTCCAGGGCCTAAAGGGGCTCCAGGAGAGCTGGAGAGGGACTGGGGACAAGGAATGGAGGGACAGGACCCAGGGAATGGCTTCCCAGTGCCAGAGGGCAGGAGAGATGGGATCTTGGGAAGGGATTCCTGGCTGGGAGGGTGGGGAGGGGCTGGGCTGGAATTCCCAGAGAAGCTGTGGCTGCCCCTGGATCCCTGGGAGTGTCCCAGGGCAGGTTGGAGCCCCCTGGGACAGTGGGAGGTGTCCCTGCCCAGGGCAGGGAGTGTCACTGGCTGGGCTTTCAGGTCCTTTCCAACTCAACCCAGTCCGTGGCCAGTGGAGCTGGGTCCTGCCGTGCCACCTTCCTCAGGCTCTGTCCCGCTGCATCCCAGCTCCTGCCATCCCAGGGCCCACGGGCTGAGCCCCTCCCAGGCTGCAGCTGCTGCAAGCATCTGGTGCAGCTGTGTGGGGACAGCAGCGCCTCTCGTGCCCCTGAGCCCCCGGTGCCGTGCGAGCCGGGACCACAAACACCTCGGTGGCCACGTGTGGCTTCTCCCAGCCCCTCACAGCCCCCGTGGGGGCCCTGCTGGTGCCTCAGACCAGCCCTCTGTAAATATGTGAGCTCTGGGACAGGCACCTTGGGCTCCCTGCAGAGACCCTGAAATCCTGCAGTGCTGGGGATGTCTCTGCAGAGCAGGCTGTTGCCTTCGGAGTTAATGTCACTTTGTCATCCCTGTCCCCATCAGGAACTGGGCTGTGAACTTGGCAGGGTCCCTCTTCATCCTCTCCAGGGGCACTGGAAGGTGGTGGCTTGCAGCAGCCACCCCTCAGGTTGCAGGGCTGGGGGCTTCCCCCCGATGGGGGAAGGAGACCCCCAATGCTTCCCGTGGCTCAGGACAGCTCCCCAGGCTGTCCCCCCGGGCTGGGTGAGTGCAGCAGCTCTCCTCCATTGTCTGTCACTGCAGCTGTGCCACCCCAGCCAGGGCACAGGGGGCATCTTGGTGCCAGCTCAGCTCAGAGCACCCCATCCTCGGGATTTTCTTATCCCTCTTTGTTCTCACGAGCAGCTGGAGTGTTTCCAGGCTGCTTGGAGTCCCCAGCTGCCCTCCAGGGCACTGACCTGCAGGCTCCTGCTGCAGGACCCCGAGGTGGCCCTGTAGGAGTGACCACCTGGGCTCACCCCAGCTCCCTGCCCCTCTGGGTGCCCTCGGTGCTCCGCCTCTCCCTGTCTGGGCCCAGGATTATCCGATGTATAATTAGGTGTTAATCTGTAATGCCAGGGCTCAGCTCAGTGCCCAGGGGGAAGTGGAGGGGAAGGTGTCACACCCACAGGGTCTCCAGGAACACGAGGAGCTTTCACAGGTCCCCCCAGATGCCCAGGAGGCCAAGCAGAGGTTTCTCAACAGCCGCTGTCCTGGAATGTGGCACCTCAGGAAAGGTCCCTGCAGGAGCAGGGGCAGGACACTGGTCCCAGCAGGGTGACCATGAGGAGAGCTGGCAGCTGGGGCATCACCCCCTCCGTGCTGCAGAAAGGAAGAGGCAGGAACGGGCCTGTTTGCATTTGGGCAGTGTGGTGGGAGCTCCAGGAGCTGCTGGATGGAGGAGCCTCCCACTGCTCACTGGGGTGGGCTGGACCCACCATCCTGCTCAGGGGACACCGGGCACTGTCCCCACTTCCCACAGCCCCACTTTGTGGGCATCCCCCACCCATGGCCACCTGTGGTGCTCCAGGGATGTCCCCAGATGGTCCAGAGGAGAGCCCCAGGGTTAGGGGGATGGAGCAGCTCTGCCACGAGGAAAGGCTGAGAGAATTGGGATTGCTCAGCCTGCAGAAGGGAAGGCTCTGGCATGACTTACTTGTGGGCTTCCAGGGCCTGAAGGGAGCCTGCAAAAAAGGTGGAGAGGGACTACCTGCAAGGGATGGAGGGACAGGACAAGGGGGAATGGCCTTAATCCAAAGGGAGACAGGCTT
The DNA here is from genome assembly GCA_013399895.1 of Serilophus lunatus. Taxonomy (NCBI): domain Eukaryota; kingdom Metazoa; phylum Chordata; class Aves; order Passeriformes; family Eurylaimidae; genus Serilophus; species Serilophus lunatus. The sequence continues at coordinate 11,869 of VXBA01000924.1, read as the reverse complement.
AGATGGGATATTGGGAAGGAATTCCTGGCTGGGAGGGTGGGCAGGCCCTGGCACAGGGTGCCCAGAGAAGCTGTGGCTGCCCCATCCCTGGGAGTGTCCCAGGCCAGGCTGGAGCCCCCGGGACAGTGGGAGGTGTCCCTGCCCAGGGCAGGGGTGGCACTGGATGGGATTTCAGGTCCC
>VXBA01000921.1:6740-18073 GCA_013399895.1 Serilophus lunatus | reverse complement strand
TTCTGTGTAATTCTGTGTAAAGAGCACTAAGACTTTAATAAAAACCTGCAGTAAAACAATTACAACCTTCTAATTCCAAGTTAAGTTTGCACTGGGTACTGAAATTAAAACGTTGTCAAGTGGTTTTTTTCCCCTAAAGTGTTACCCAACTTAGAGAAAAGGAAAAAAACTGTAAAGAAAAAAAAAAAAAAAAGCAAGTGTTAAGGAAGTTCTCTAGACTCTTTTTTTTCCTCTATAAGGGAAAACCAGCTTATCCAAGAGAGAGTAAGCCAAATTTCTGCTGAACTTCATAGATCTAATATGCAATCTTCCTTTAAATTCAATAGAGAACCTATGTAGCGATATGAGTTTAGTTTTACAGTATAATATAATAGCTGAAATACTACCATCCACAGTCTTCCTTGACACCAAAGGTCACATTTATGAAAGATTTTGCTCCCACTCTCCTTTTTACTTGATCCACATTTCTCAATTCTGCTTTGCGAAACTTGGAGAAAATTTATTAAAAGGGACATCTATTATCTTGGTGCAGATTAGATGATTTTTGTCTCCACATAAAAAGTTTTAGCTAATAAAATCTGTTCCAGATCTCCCAAGAATTGTCTTCCATTATTCATTTGGAAAAGAAAAAAATACTGAATGATTTCATGCCCACACATGCTTTTTGCAGCAGCAGAATGACTGTCCCCTCACTATTGAAGGAGTTTTGCTATGTTGAGAAAATGCTTTCTCTGTTGCTTTACTACAAAAGGTCAAAGAGTGACAACATCCATAACTAAAAACTCCAATAACGCCTTTAAAATAAATTATTTCTTTTATGATGTTGTGAAATTTTTAGGTTGGTTTTGACCTTTTTGAAGTAGTTTCTATGTTTGACTGCCCTTTAACATAAATTAGCTTCAATTTCAAATTGAGGACATTTTTAACAAAATAGTAGAAAGCAACATTAAGACAATGTTGAAACACATGTAACACTAAATGGCCAAGTCACTCATTCATTCACTTACTTGTTTTGTTTCTGAAAAACAAAAGTGAGTTGACAAACCTCTTCAGTGAAAAGCCCCTGTATTGAAAGGCTCTAGATGAGGTAACTAATGTGTAAATTAATCTGATGTTCCAATTCAGGTACTGATTAACCTGTCCATAGCTGTTAGGAAACCTGGAAATGCAAAACTTAAGTTTCACATACCTGGCTGCATAAAAATCCTGATGATGGTATGCCATCCCAATAAAGCCAATACATAACAATTTTCTAATTCCTCAGTCTTATTTCTCCCACTACAAACCTGTCATTTTGATCTCATTGCAAAAAAAAAAAAAATAAATAAAAAAAAAAAAATTACAAAGATTTAGACATTTATTCATTTCACTAAAACTTGTTAAAACTTGTGTCTTTGTATTATTACTACCATCGTTTTCATCTGTTGTTTCCATAATCAAGTAAACCCTAAATTCTCTTCGAATACTATCTTATGCATATTTAGACATCAATCCCTTGGTCAATGGGTCTATTCATATAGCAGAAACAGTTTACACATACTTCATATATCTTTTGCAGAGCAAAGATCTCAGACTATAAATAAGAGGCTATATATTGTAAAATAGTGTCCTAGGTTGTATAGTATTCAGTGAACTTATGTTTTTTTCTTTGAGAAGCCAAGACTTCAACATATCAATTCATAAAGTGCAAAGAACACTGAGAAAGTGACCTCAAAGAGCACAACATAAATTCTAGTACTTAGAAAGGTAGGATTCATTTCTATGTTGAAGCTGTGTGAGTCTCATTAAAATATTAAAAATGGAGTTTACCTAATTTCATCCCGGGTTTTTTTCTGCCAAAGTCCATACTCCTTCTTATAGACAATCAAGTAATATTTGAGAACAGTGCTCATTTCTATATCTATGACAATTTTTGCAGTCTTTAGGATGTATGATCTTGTAGTAATCCTTTCCTCATTTAACCACACAACTTTTCTTTTGTTCCTTTTACTCATTCCACATTGTAGTGGGTTTCTGTGGCCAGGTTTTGGTAGCATTGGGGGGCTGTAGGGAAGGCTTCTTTGGGAAGATGCTGGAAGCTTCCCCCATGTCCAGCAGAGCCAATGCCAGCCAGCTCCAGGTCAGACCCACTGCTGGCCAAGGCTGAGCCAAACAGCAGTGATAGTAATGCCTCTGTGATAACGCATTTAAGAAGAAGGGGGAAAAATAAAGTTGTTGTGCAGATGAAGATGGGATCTAGAGAAGAACAGAATGAGAACATGTGAACAACAATGCAGACACCAAGGTCAATGGAGAAGGAGGAGCAGGAAGTGCTCCAAGTACTGGAGGTGAGGCTCCCCTGTGAAGACCATGGCGGAGCAGCTGTGCCCCTGCAGCCCATGGAGGACCACAGGAGTGCAGAGATACACCTGCAGCCCATGGAGGAGCCCACGCTGGAGCAGGTGGGTATTGAAATGGCACTGCNTGGAGCAGGTGGGTATTGAAATGGCACTGCGACACCATGGGAGGCCCATGTTGGAGCAGGGTCCTGTCAGGGACCTACTGACCCATGGGGAGAGGAGCCCACACTGAAGCAGGATTTCCTGGTAGGACCTGTGGCCTGTGGGGGACTCACACCGGAGCAGCCTGTGTCTGAAGGACTGCACCCTATGGAAAAGTGACCCATGTGGCAGCAGTGTCTGAAGAACTGCTGCCCATGGGATGGACTCATGCTGGAGAAGTTTGTGAAAGACTGTCTGCCATGGGAGGGACCCCATAGGAAGAAGAGGAAGGACTCCTCTCTCTGAGCAGTGGTAGAATCAATAACTGATAGTAATTCTCATTCCCCATCTCTCTGCATCACTGGAATAGAAGAGATAGAACTTGGAAGGAGGGGGGTGGTGGGAAGGTGTCTTCAGGATTTTACTTCTCATTCTCAAGCTCTAATTCCATTAGTAGTAAATTTAATTAATATCCCCACTCAGCATGTGTTTTGCCCATGATGGTAATCAGTTAGAGATCTGCCATGACCTTTTTCTCAGCCCAGGAACCCTTTGTTATATTTTCTCTCCTCTGTTCTGTTGCAGAGGTGAGTGAGAGAGTGGCTTTAGTGGGTACCTGGCATCCACCCAGGATCAAACCACTACAAATATTTTTAGGGCCTGGCTCACAAAAAGCCTTTTTGTGGTTTATTCCCAGAATAATAGTTAACCCATTGATATCAGCTGAGGAATCTGTCCTTTATTGCCCCAGATATAGAAAATAATTACATGCATTACCATTTTCTGTAGTTGTGTCTGTTCAGGAGTGAAAGGGATTTTCTGTTCTTCAACATACCAGGATATTTCTGAATACTTTGAAGCCTATTATTCCTTGTGCTTCAAATAGTGAACAATCTGAAGTGTATGTGTGAAATTAACAGTGTTAAAAATGGGGAAAGACATAGGGTTGATTCTTTTTTCCTATGCTTTAATATCTCATTTCTGAAAGAAAATGCTAAACCAAGAGAATGTCCTCTGCTTGTTACCTTGATAGTCAAGACACGTGAATAATATTATTGATATGCAAACACCAAGGGCTGGAGGCTTGTAATTCTGTTTCTGTGTGATTAAAGACCCTCAGGAGGTACTTGGTGGCAATAGGCACAAGCTGTTTATGATAAAAGGAGTAGAAATGACAACTGACCTTTCTTGGAGTCAGAAACAACTTTGGGGCTCAGCTTCCCTACAACTACCTCTTTTGCATCCTCCCCCCACTTCCCCACTCCCCCACTCCCCACCCAAAATCCATCCTTTTGGATACTTTGTTTCATATTATTGTGACAAAGTCATAGTGTACATTTTAATCACTGACATTTTTAGCCTCACATGAGAAATTTTTTATTTCTACTAACAATCCTTCTGATAAAGAAAATGTTCTTCCTCTATTCCTGCCCTTCTTTTCCCTCAGACATCAGTGGTATTCAAGTGAGCTGACTCAGTCCTACCATTCCCCCCCTCTGCTCCCTCCGTGTTCATGAACTTCTAGAGTCTGGAAGTGACAAACTTGGAAGCCTTGTATATCTGCATTTTGCTTGGATGAGTTTTTCATTCTCTCCTCAGCACAGCCACCAAAGCAGCCCTGCTGGCATCTAGAAAATCCTGGATGCAAATCATTCACATGACTCCTGACCTGGTAGCAAAAACCTTGTTGTTGTAGTCTGGAAGCATCCCAGATAGCACTAGATCTTCAATCACAGATAATCACTAAAAGTTGCCACTAGAATGAAAAAAATCGCAAACTAATTATTTGGCTGCAAATTAACACATTCAAATATACCTGTGCACTTTCTGATCTTAAGGAAAGTAGACTAGCAATTGTGTTCTCTGTAGAAAATAATCAACAAGTAATAATTTTAACAGACAGAGGTGCTGATATTATTTTCCTTTGACACTGTTTTCATTTGTCCTTGCTCCTTTTGCTCTTCACAAATTGCACAAAATGATAATAGTAATGCTCATTGGTAAAGTATTTCGAAGATTGATGTTGCTGAGTATTGCCCTCATTTAATAAAGGGACAGGCCAGGATATGTCAGCTACGATACAGCACAGTAATTGTGCCACAGACACCTTTAAACTCCCCTGTCTTTAGTCTGCATTTTGCTCCTAATCTCAGAAATGTAGTGCAATGACTGGAGTCATCCAATCTCTATATTACTTCATTGCTCAATGCGTAAACAACTGTATCAAATCAGAAAGCCTGGTATAGTTGCCCTACTGAAGTAATTTAATCTTTCTTTTAGACAAATACTTCAAATCATCAGTGAAACTACCCTCATTTCTATTCCCTTAATCATCTCCTTTTTTTTACCTCTTCTGATTTTTCTTGCTGTGGTAAGATAGACATTAAAAAACCTTCTACTTATGAACCTCAATCTGAAGTGCTTCATAGGTTATCTTGATAAAGATGCTGGATCACTGCTTTTGTCATTTCACTTGTTCCAAGAAGTGAAATCTTCATGAATCTTTGGTGGCATAATACCTATTTTGCAGCATGTGATGGCCACCGGTTGCACCCTGCTTAATTGCCTTTGTGCTTCACCATTGGCCATCATGGAAGAAGACTTATTTCACAAAATAAACTAAAAATTCCCCAAATAAAACTTTGTATTTTGTTCCTGCTGGACTGCAAAGGCATCAACATTCCCTGAGATGAATAGCAGAAGACAGTGTAACAAATTAATACAAATGAAGTCATTCCTGAGCGACTCCATCTGCTTTGGAAATGAGGCTCGGACTTTCCAAAACATGGCCATGATCCAGATAATTAGGCTTAACTCCAAATGAAGCCACACAGGTAACTTATAGCTTCATTAACTCTCCTCGGGAAGGCAGGCATCCAAAAACTAACCTTAATAGAGCAGCATATGATCCATTGACAATCTGTTTGATATTAAAATATGAACTTTGGTTTTACTACGTTGCAAAGTATTAGGCCGATAGCATATGCAGAGTAAAATGTTAGGGACTGGACATCTTCTTGTGTCTTGTATTGCATGCCAGTCACTATATCAGGAGAACTAGGATAGTAATGTTTTGTTTACAAATTTGAGACAAAATACATTAATAATCTACAAAACCTAAGCTAGGCACATAAGGTGTCTGCAAGTGTCTTTCCTCTGTAATCAACAGGAGGATTATTAGGTAATAACAAATGTTATTCATCTTCATAATGGCTAAATGACAGCCTGCTTAAAAATAACAAATGACTAGTCTTCATCAACTGTTATAGGGTGAATACGACCTTCACGTACTTTAAGCAAACAAGTCGTCTTTTCAAAGACTTCCCTAGTTCTTTAATTGATAATGATGAGATGCTTTATCTGTGCTGAAAAAAAAAAGACCTTTAGTTATGTCATTTATTTTAAGCTTGGAGGCATTTTATATAGCCCTTTGTCAGAAGAGATGCTGAGATATAATACCAATTTTTTCATCAATAATAAATTAATGCATAATTAAAGTGATTAGTGAGGTGCATAATGAACTCCTGTGAGATGTTTCTCCTTAGTGTTTATCAGTTTTCTGTGTGTGATTTTTTTTCTGTTGGTATGATGCTGCTTTAATGTAACAGAACTGGAAAAAATTACACTGAAAGAAACCTCAAGAAGTTCTCCCATACATCTATCTATTCCATCCCTGGCAGAAGTCTGACTTACTGCTTGAAAATCTCCAGTGTTGACAATTCCTCCCCCAGGAAAAACGGTCTCAGCTCTTGCTGCCCGAAATATTTTCATAACATCTAATCTGAATTTGTCTTACTGCTATTTAAGCACAAGTGTGTTGCAGAATACAGCCTGGAGTTTCCAAACTGAAGCTCTTCTGTAGATTTTATCTTAGCTTCCACCAAAGTTTCTTTGCGCCTGAAAAGAGTAAAGCGTATGCAACATCTTACATACATCAGTAGTCAGACTGATGAGGATGGAAGCCTAAGCAAGTGCTACCCAATATAGTAAAAACAGTCATTCTGCCTAGCAGAACCTCTGTACAAAGACTGTCTTTGGCATTTAGGTACTTTGTCATTTTAGGTTGTTCTGATATCTGCTAATGAAGGTTTATGAAAGTTCTGGCCTTTTACAGATACTGACACCATAAATGTGTCTGCTTTTCCTGCTAAAGCTGTTATACCTTCTAGTAAGGTAAATTCGGGCACTCTTTTGCAAACATTATCTATAGATAAATCAAAAGCCACAGTAATTAACTTGCTTCTGCAGTTTGATAGATGCTGCCTTTGCAAAGTCCAAGCCATATTTGACTCATTTGCCATACAATTTACACCCACAGGAATTGAGATGAAGTGGATTTAACTGCTTTCTCCTAGCTCTTGTTTCTCTCACAGTACCATGGGTGTTGCAAACAAAATGTTATTTGCCTTGCCAGATATGCCCAAAACAGAGAAAAAGGGTTACTAACATTGATGGAGATCCTTTTAGCAATCTTAGACAACTATTTGAGCGAAGAGTGCTATGCATTAGAAGGAACATGTTAATAATGATCCATAAAAAGCAATCCAATACTGAAACAAGTGCAATATTGGTTTTGCTTAATCTCATATTAATTATAGTAGAGCATAATGCTCTATGTTAAAATATTTGCTGTTCATTTTAAGGGAAAACAGTGATTCGGATCATCCTAACTGTCTAAGATGTTCCAATATCTGCCTTTTCCTGCAAATCAGTGTGTAATTATTTATCACTGACTTTTCTTTATTCAGGCACAAAATACAGCCATTGATTTTTATTTTTTAACATGCTTATTTAATTATCTCCATAAATCATACTTACTGAATAAAAACTGTCACAGCCAAAAGTAAATTGTATCTTTTTTATTTTCCTGAGCTACAAGTATGCCAAAATGCATACCTTTGTTAGACGTGCACACAAATATGAATAGTGTGTTTCTTACAAATATATACATTATAAATTTATTCTGATCATCTTCCCTTTTGAAAAAAAGGGATATGTGACAAAAACGAACTAAAGACCGTTAATTAGATGTTATCTAGCTGATCTGATTATCTGATTCAAGCAAACTAGGCATGGCAAAGGCAGGCAGATAGTTTGATGTTCTCAGACAACACATGGTCAAATTCTAACTACTATTTGCCATACAAGGAACATACCAGTTGTGCCTTCAGCCTTAAAGAGAGGATTTATTGAAGTTATCAGGATCACATCGTAGAATATCAGTGTTTTCCTCTTTGTGACAAATTTGAGAAAACATGGAGTCTGAGAAAGAACAAGGTGAAAAGAAGCATCATCGGAGAAGATTTTCGCTTCGGGGCTTTCTTCTTTCGACTTGCTCCCCTTTTTCAAGAATATTTGCCATTTAACTACCAGTATTTTCTATATATCTTGCCTGTGCCATGATTTTATGCCCATTAGTCTTCTATATGAAATTACAGAATTATCAATGTGTTTTTAATCTGAACACTCTACCTTTGCTGTTATAACTGTGAATTATAGAGCGGCAGGTAATATCGAACAGAAACCTGTTTTCCTAATCTTTCTTCAGGACCAGTCATTTGTTAAATAAAAAGATAACGGTACAAACTTAATGTTCACTTCTCCACATGTTATTTATTGGATGCAAGGTGACTATAGGACAAAGGCTGCAACAACATTAGTAACTACAGGGTCACAAGCTGAGGTCTAGCACACTAGACTTCATTTACTGGTTTGTACACAGAATTCCATATTTTGAAGAACTGTAACAGAGCCAGGGGTTTGACCTCCTAGTGACCAGACAGGGTCTGGAGAGACTACAACACCATGGATGGCCAAAATGTGGGGAGTTCCTGGTCTGCATAAGTGGATGCAGGCAAGGTAGTTTCCTTGGGGCTCTTTGCAGCAGGATGCAGATGGATCTAGGATGCTGCATGACCTTCTTGTAGCTGCAGGCTGATGCACCCAATGTGTCTGGACTGGGAAGTGAAGGGGCAAGACAATTTCAGGAAGCAAGGAGTCTCAGCTTTACCTACCAGCTCTCCAGGGATGAAATGCACAGTGCTAGGAGAGAAGTGAGTGTCACATATTAATGCAGAAACACAATGGGTGGGAGCCAGAAAGGATGAACACCATCTCTGTCTTTCTGCAACTTGAATTTACTTCAGTTTGTTTTTGTTGTGTACAGGGCTGGTGACAGTCATATTTGACCTCCAAAGAGACAAATAATTCTGCTCAATGACAGTCTCCTTCAGTTTCCTGCCCTAATATTTTTTTTGGTGTTCTGAAGCCAGCTAGGAAGGGACCACTTTTCTCTCCAGAAAGGGCCACATTTCTGGTGAAGGATGCATTGTCTGTTGTAATTGGAAATCGATGATTCACTAGGAAGTGAGGAAATGGCACTACATAAATCAGCCAGCTATCAATATTATGCTTGTTTCTTAATAGCATAGTTTTAAAAGAAAGTTGTCTGCAGAGATTTACCTTTATTGTCTAGGCAGTTGTTTAAAATAGAAGGTTGTAATAGGCCTTGATCTTTTCCAAGACCAGCTGAGTAGTCCTCAGCATTTTTTGTAAGGCTTATAGAAGCAGGCGGGGACATATTTATTCCTTTATTTTAGGAGCTGCAATTCATCTGAGGTTTTGTGTTAAAGAATACTGTCTTTCCATATTGTAAGGTGGAGGGGTTCAAGTGATTTCTGTGGCTAGATGGCAAATCATGTTTGGACCTAGCAAAAAAAAAACAACGTAGGTCTAACTGGGTACAACCAAGTCCCAAGAATTTAAGCAAAGTTTGATGAGTGCTTTCTATATGAAAAGGCATATGTAGATATTGTAATGCAAATGTCATCATTAATTGCAGTTCTAAACAGGAGTACTTAAATGAGCATAGTAAGATGCTGAAAAGAATCTTGGTCTCATTGAACCAAGTCTTGATTACAGGTATTCTTGATTCAATGTGTTGGGAGCATTTGCAAAATGAGCGCTACATAAACATGTCTCTATATTGCTTACCTCCAGTCAAAACTATAAAAGCCATATATTTTGTCCCCTGATATACCTGTCATTTTAAAAAATGAAGGATACACAAGTCCTTACTCTTATCAATGCATGTGATATAAACTGCAAGAGTCAGGATTTGGTTGATTAGCAGCCTTCCTAGAGTTAATCAGCCCAACAGAACTATAGTACAGAGAGCCCATTTAAAAACAGAGCCATTAAAAAATATCTTTAAATGAGTGAAAAAGCACTACATTTCCAATGTACCTTCTGTATTACTTTTGGACACTTATTACCCTGGCACAGTAAGGTGTGGAAGCAAATGTCTGATTTAAATGGCTGATTTGTCCACACAGTTGTTTGCACAGTTCTTCTACAAATCAGACATTTGTTATCTTTACTTACGCATACCATTTAAGGGCAATTCACAAAATGAGGCTCATCTGCAAGTTTTCTCTATGTTTACATGCCTTAGTCTTTCCTCTCTTTCAACAGACATGGAGCCACTGCAAGGAGCTAAAATCTAACAATCTGTGATAAAGTCATAGAAAAATAGAATGATTTGGGTTGGAAGGGTCCTTAAAGATCATCTAGTTCCAGCCCCCCACACTATGGGCAGTGACACCTTTCACTAGACTGTGTTTCTCAGAGCTCTGTCCAACCTGGCTTTGAAAACTACCAGATCAGCCTCAAGATGTAAGAGGAAAGGTAGAGATTATTGTTATATCAGCCCTTGCTGACTGGGAGTACAAAATGTATCACATGTTTTTCAAAAGCCTCCAGACAGGAATCGGGGATCTGGGGGTGTTGTCTAAAAATTTGAAAAAAAAAAAAAAAAAAAAAAAAAAAAAAAAAAAAAAAAAAAAAGAGTCCTTTGGTCTGTCCATTCTCTATGAATTGTCTAAGGAGGGGTTATTCACGAAGCAGGTAGTCTATGCTCCCCACAGCAGGCTAGGCCTGGAAGCAGTATTAGGAAGACCAAGTGGATTAACGTGTCTAAGTTATTGATAATCTAAAGATATTTGTCCTCCATGGCATCACCACTATCCTTCCTTGCTTCTTATGCTACTTCGCTGAATACCTCTGAAACCTTACTTACACTAAAAGTGTATGGAGTTTTGCTTTGTCCAAGCTAACACACTCCTAGTTTCCCTCTCATGTTAGCCTGGATAATGAAGAGTTACCTCAGATACCTCCAAATGCCGCAGAAAAACCAACTGATCCTGGACATCATCTGGGCAAATCAAAGAATGTTTCTTCCAGACCAAAGACGAAACACTCCATTGTAATGTCTGTATGAAAAACTTGACTTTTTATTCTGGAAAATAACTCTATCACATCAAAATAGTAGCTAAAAGTTTTTTACTTGAGTCTCACAACAAAACACTATGAGATCAAGTTGTACACACTTGATTTTATGCCTCTCTTCTTTCTTGTGCTTTTTTTGCACCATCCATGTCATTCATCCCTTCTTCCACCCACAACTGCAAACAGTATTTGTTGTGACCCGAATATGGCAGTCCTCTATGTTCTTCCTCCACCAAGTCTTGGATCTCTGCCCAACACTGGGGGAATGTAGCACTGGAAATACTGTCTCAGAGCCAGCTGTACACAGCCTGTTCACCCATGTAGACAGAAGAGTAACTGTGGAAGAGAATTCAAAGTTTTCTTAGGGCTACTGGCAAGAACTGGGCAATCAAATATGTATATTCCACGTCCAGGTCTATATCCCTTACTTTTCAAAACGTGGTTTGGGCAAATAGCTTCATCTGATTTCTTCCTTTAAAACAGTGTTGAGTGTTGACAAACCTAGAGATATGCATGGTTTAGAACCAGACTTTTTCAACCTGTCTGCAAAATGTCTTTTTTTTTTTT
>VXBA01000919.1:0-43915 GCA_013399895.1 Serilophus lunatus | reverse complement strand
TATTAGTAGTAGTAATTATTAACTCTATTATTCATTAATTATTGACAAATAATTATTAATATCTATATTATTAATATTCTATTTATTATTGTTTAACATCTAGCATCATTAAATAATAGTAATTATTCTCAATTAGCAGCAATAATTGCTAGATTAATAATTATTAATATATCATATATACAATATGAATAATATCTGTAATATATACATTATATAATAAATATAACAATATATAATTATGCATAATAATATATAACAAATGATAATATATTTTACTAAAATACTCAAAATATTAAGACACAAATATTAAAACACTCCTAAAACTCAAAGTCCCAGTTGCTCCTAATTAAAAATTACAGAGCTCTGTTTAAACTCATCATTTGTGGTAGAAATGTCTCATTTGCCTTTATTTTTGCCCTCCCAGGTGCTCTGTTCCAGGGCAAGGTTGGTGACCTACCTGCCAGGATTTTATTCCTTGCTCAGGAGAGTTGGGAATTCCAAGGCTTTTTCCACAGCAGGATCCTCTGGCTCAGATGAGCCTCATGTTGCTGCTGCCCCTCCTGATTTATGTGAGAAAATTCACATTTCTTCCCTTTAACTCCATGTTCTGTCCCAGCTTTTCCCCCCTGGAAAGCTGAGGGTCGGTCTGGAAACTTTGGAGCAAATATTTGTGTTGGAAAAGGGATTTAACTTGGGTTTTTGGGAGAATTTCTTCCCTTTAACTCCATGTTTTATCCCAACTTTTCTCCCTGGAAAGCTGAGGGTGGGTCTGGAATCTTTAGATCAAATAATTGTGTTGGAAAAGGGATTTAATTTGGGTTTGGGGGAGAATTTCTTCCCTTTAACTCCATGTTTTATCCCAACTTTTCTCCCTGGAAAGCTGAGGGTGGATCTGGAATCTTTGGAGCAAATATTTCTCTTGAAAAAGGGATTTAATTTGGGTTTTGGGGAAAATTTCTTCCCTTTAACTCCATGTTTTATCCCAACTTTTCTCCCTGGAAAGCTGAGGGTGGGTCTGGAAACTTTGGACCAAATAATTGTGAGGAAAAAGTGATTTAATTTGGTTTTCCCCTCTTTTTTTTGGGATTCCTACAGGTCCAAGGACTGTGTGGCCTGATGAGGTGATGGGACCTTTTGGGCCTCAGGATCAGAGATTCCAACTGCCTGGAAATATTGGCTTTGACTGTCACCTCCACGGCACTGAATCCCAGAGGAAATCCCACGTTTCCAAGAGTCTCCCTGACATTTTGGCAGAGCCTTCAGCCACTGAAAGGCAGGAATTTATCATGGCCCAGTTCATCCATGAATTCCAGGTGGGATCAGGCTCCTCAGGGGGATAAAACTCATCTTTTTTCCTCCTGAAAAACAACACTGGGCATTTTTGGAGGGTGGACTTGAGGAAGAGAGTCCACAGAACCTGCCTGAGTTTGTAATTTTAGGAGGAAAAAACTCACTTTTTCTTTAAAAGGAGCATTTTTGAGTGATTTCACCAGGGGGAGAACTTGACTCTCCAAACTCTTGAGGAGAAACAAATGATTTCAGGGTGTGTTTGGGAAAGAAAATTGTAGAAAATTACGTGGAGATGGAAAAATTTCAGCCTCAAACATTATTTATTAAGTCTCAAGTTTTTTAGAATTATTTTTTTATTATTTGATTTAGCAAAAATAACCTAAAAACACCCAAGTTTTAGCAAAATAATCATAAAATCAGGTAATACCTGAACTCAATTACTGTTGTATTGGATACTTAAATCCATTATTTCACACTAATTAATAAAAATTAACAGAAACATCTGTATTACTTCTGCTTTGAGATAACACAGTCCCAACAAAACATAAACCACCTTGATTTCTACAAAACACAAAAATTCATGTGTCACTTCAAATAACACCAGCATTTAAATCTTTAAATATATTACAACCTCAATATTGAAAACTGCTCAAGTGGGGCTTTGAAAACAGAGTTTAATGCCCAAAATTCTTCCTGTTGGGTGTGAATGAAGGAGAAAATTCCCTTTTTTTTTTCTTTTCCCCAGGGTGCTGATGCTCCACAGAAGCAGCAGATCAATAATGCAGAGACATACTTTGAAAATGCCAAGGTGGAATGTGCAGTCCAAGCTTGTCCTGAGCTGCTTCGAAAAGGTTTCTCTTCATTTTTAGCCAAAAAATGACAAATTTCAAATGTAAAAAATACTGAAATACTCTGTAATTGCTGCCACAGAGGGTGCAGTGGAAAAGTGTAACCCTCAAAAAATGTTTTCCCCTCAAAAAATGCTATAAAATTTAAAAAACAACTTTGAAAATATTTAGTATTTCATGTCAGATTTATAGTTGAGCTCAGCTGGGATTTCCAGCTGCTGCTTTAATGATTCTGGATTTAATTCACTATAAAAAAACACCCCCAATTTGTACAAAACGAATTTTTTTGTTATAACAAACAGAAATTTGTGCCAACATTGGGGTTGTATCTTTTGTTTGCTCAAGAAGAGCTGAAATTAAATTGGAATAAAAAGAGCCTGAAAGGAAGGCACTAATTAATCCCTAATTTCTCTCAAACTGAAGAGAACACAGGGAAAATGTCAAAACAAGACATCCCATTTCTTTTTCTCCTCCTGCAGACTTTGAATCCATGTTTCCAGAGGTGAAGCCCAGCAGTTTAACTGTGTTAACTGTCACCCAGAAGACCCAGAATGACATGACTGTGTGGAGCCAAGAGGTGGAGGATGAGAGGGAGATGCTCCTGGAAAATGTAAGTCCCTGAAATCCTCATGTTTGAACGTTGTGTGGGGCATCTCTAGGAATAAATTGTGTTTTGAAAGCATTTTGGAGCTAAGCCTGTGTTCTTTTCCTGGTAAAATTGAGACTTTTTTTTTCCCCCTCCAGCTTTACAACTTTTTTATTAAATTCTTTACAGTAGGAGGAGTCAATCATATCAAAAGTGCTGCAAGAGATTAATGAATATCTTTGATGGTTGTCCTGATCCACTTCAGCTGTTTCCTCTCCTTGGTTCAGCTTCAGGACAATATATTTTGTAGGATTTCATTGGTCTCTTTGTTTTCTTGAGATTTAATTAAGATTCCAGTACAGAATCTGTGGCTTTACTGGTAAAGGGTGTAAAAAAAAAATACAATTTCTGGGGTGATTTTTTTTTTTTAATTCTCCTAAAGGACACTTTTAATTCTTACAGTTTGGGTATCAATGATAATTATTTCATCCCAAACCCGATGAAGTTTGTCCTGTTGCCACCAGAGGTCTCTGAAAATCCCTTTATTTCCCATTTTCCAGCACTTTTGGGTGTTCCCCAGCAAGGGTCGCTGTTCCTCAGCCCCTCAAAACCTCTCTGTTACTGGTTATAAAATTCTCCAAATCCAGCAAAAATCACCCAGTGGGATTTGAATCTGTAGAGCAAATACCTGGACTCAATCAAACATCAAATTCCTCTCTAAAGCAGTGGAAATACCACCAAAAATAATAATAAAAAAGCAACAATTTGAAGGATTGACATCAAGATCACACCCAAATGAAAATTCCCTTTATTTCTCTGTGTTCTTCCCTTGGAATTCTTTATGCCCTTTGGCTTTGTCATCTGGTCTAATTATCTGTTAATTGGCATCTTTCTGGATCAGAACTGGAATGTTTAAAATCCTGTTTTCAGGTGAAAAACTCAGATTTGGGGCTTTAATGAATCATCAGAGCCATCAAAATACAGAAAAATTTGAGGGGTAAACCTCCCTTTGGAGTCCCTTTGGACTATGAAAGGGCTGAAGAGGAGTAATTATAATAATAATATATAAAATAATATGTCTATAAATTTGAAACTTTGAGGGCCAGAACTGTAAAGAGCAATTTTTTACCACTAAAAGCTTTTATTTAGAACATAAAGTTAAGAATATTTCTTTTTTTATGAGATTTGGGATATGTATTTAAAAAATCTCACTTGATACCCTTCTTTTCCCATTTTTTTTCCCCCTTTCTTTCAGTTCATTAATGGTGCCAAGGAAATTTGTTATGCAATTTCTTCAGAGGGCTACTGGGCTGATTTCATTGATCCCTCCTCAGGACTGGCAGTAAGTTCCTGCTGGGTGCAGGTTTTATTCCAGATGGGCTGAATCCAACTTTTCCAAGTGGTTTGAAAGGATAATTCCCTACATAAATGAAGGGAGGCAAGACCTGGATTTTGGTTCTGCCCTCCCAAGGTTTGGAGGGTTTAAAAAGCCTCTTTGCACTGTTGAATCTCTTGGTTTCGTAGGAGAAACCGAGGAGTTGGTTGCTCTAAAACAGCGTGTTCATTCATCACACAGTCCTCTGCAGGAGCTGCCAGTTCCTCACCAAGAAATCTGTGGAACAGAGTCTCCAACTCTACAGCAGGACTTGTGTTAAATCCACACCAGCTGGATTGGAGTCCGGGGGCTGAGCAAAATCGTGGCCAAGCTCAGCTTTGGGGGGTTTTCCTTAAAAACACTCCAAAAGGCAGGGGTTTGATGTGACAACAGGGGCAAACAGCTTTCACAGGGGGCTCTTTCTGAGGAGAACAGGTGTTGGTAGTGCTTGAAAACTTCCCAGACATTGCAGGCATTTAAGGAATTGATGGAAGCCTGTCTTCAGTCTCCAGCTCGGAGTGACCTCCTTCCCAATTTTCAGCAGGATTTAAGTCAGAACTGAAATCCCTCCTTCCAATTTAAGCACATTTTTCCTCCTCAAAGCATCTTTATCTGGGGAGGGGGCCCTGCAAAGCTGCATTTTTTAGTTCTGCTCCCCCAAGCACAGGAGATGTTTTAGGTGTGACTGATCCCACATCCCAACCCCACTCCACTTGCAGAGGAAAACCCTTAACCCGCAACACAATCCCCACTAGATATTTAAGGGAATAAACTGCATCAGATTCCTCCAGCAGCCCTAACCTCTTCTAGGCTTCACTTTACTTAAACAAAGCTGGTTCTGAGGTCAAAACTTCTCTTTTTTCCCCAGTTTTTTGGGCCTTACAGCAACACCCCTCTGTTGGAGACGGACGAGCGTTACCGGCACTTGGGGTTTTCCGTGGATGACCTGGGATGCTGCAAAGTCATCAGGCACAACCTCTGGGGAACCCACGTGGTGGTGGGGAGTATCTTCACCAATGCTGAGCCTGACAGCCCCATCATGAGGAAACTGAGGGGAAATTAAGGAGGTTTTTAACCAGTTCTTGACATCTGAGTCGCTGGTTCTCTCCAGGAAACGCCCCCCACCCCCCCCAGGCTCTCAAGTGTTCTTAGAGAATAAAGTAGCTCTTATTTATTTTTAGGCTTTTTTTTTTTTTGAGTGTGTTTTCACCACATGTGTCTTGGAAAGATTCATTGGCTGCGTTGAGTTGGTGCCACAGGAATTTGGAGCTGGGAGGTTCCTTCATCCTGAGGGAGTTTGAATATCCATGCAATTAATTATCTGCTTTTCCTTCTTTAATACTTACAAGCCCTTGGAGTAATTTTTAATATTTAGTTTCTCTTTCAGTGTCCAGCAAAATAACCAAAATCCTGAAATTTCTGCCACTGACATTTTTGGGAATTTTGCCACTTACAGAAATGAATGGGGCCAAAAAAAATGATGAAATTGTTCTCCCAGAATATAGAACTTAATAAAAACTGCAGAAGTTAATGCTGGACTAATCCCTTGCTGTTAAAAATTAGGTAATTACTAGGAGTAATTAGTAAGGAAGTGTTAACTGCTACATCCAGGAGCTCCATAAATAGTCTTCAATTACTCTGGAATGAGTCACTTTGGCTTTTCCTGTTTTTTGTCTTCATGGTGCTTGGAATTTATTTTCTCAGTCTTAGCTAAATATATTTAATTAGTTTATATATATAAAGGTAATTGAAAGTTGCTTTTGTAACTTTCTTAGGTCATTAAATGCAGGGAAAAAAGATAATGAGGCAATGCCTGGATCTCATCCTTGTTTTCCTGTGCTCTGATGCAATTTAGATTTCTCTGGAATTTGGAAATGCCTGTGCAAGGAGCAATGGTGATTATTTATTGCAATTATCACAGTGTTTGTTTGAGGAAACCACTCAGGCTCTCCAGGTATCCCAAATCCAGTCCATTGGAGGCACTGGGGGAAGGATAGGGAAAACATCTGGAATTCCAATTTGGCTCCAGAGATGAAGTAAGAAATTAGATTTTCACCTCCTCCCAGTTAATTTGGGGCTGTTTTTCATCCCCCACCATCAGAAAGTGCTGGAGAACTGTGCACAGGATGAGATTCCCAGAGTGGGAGGGAGGCAGGGCTTTCCCTCGTGTCTCTTCCCAGTGCTCCTGCTTCCCACCAGAGCTGCCCTTGGCTTTCATGGATTTAGAACCAGCTCCTTTTCCAAGTGCCTGTTCCTGTTGCAAGTCCATCACTTTGCTGGATCATGGAGATGGAAGTGAGGACCTTTTTCCCTGGAGAAATTCCCTCCCTAAGCCAACAATTCCAAGGTTGTCTTGCTCTCCTGCCCTCACTGTTGGCTCTTCCCTGCACACATTCCAAGGTTCAGGTGTGTGGCTGGATTTGGTCATCCCTTTGTCCTGGAATTTCCAGAGCCCCAGTTCCTGCTGTCCAGGGAAACTCTTGTTACTTCAAAGTCTTTTATTGCTGGGGTGTTTTTTTTCTTCTCATCAAGAGGAATAAAAAAAGCTTGAGAAGCTGAAATGTGTCTTGTCTGTTTGCAAAATAAACTTATTTTTCAAAACACAGAAGAGCTCATTGGATAAAAGAGGGGTAAAGTCTTGCTGGACTCCTGGAGAACTCTGCTGGATAAATATTAGGAAAATAAATTTGTGGAATGGTATTTTTAAAGAGTTCTCTTCACATGACTTTGCTGTCTCAAAACATGATTTTATGTGTTTTAGAGTGGGAGGTGTCAGGCTGTTCCACTTAAATTTGGGATCCCAATTATGGAGCTCAGATGAAGTTAAAGGGTTTTTCCAGGGGCTTTTTCTGGGCACAAACCTCACTGGAAAGTGGGAATTTTGCTTTCATTAATATTAATGCTTTGTGCCAGGATTTGAGGGAAGGGATGATCTGCTGAGAGTTTTCTAAACAGAATTTTCTTACTGATTCCCAAAAGGGGCTGGAGCTGTTCCAGTTTTATTTCCCTCAAATCAGAAGAGTCTAAACTGTGTGTTAATTAACTTTCTAATGGGAAATCAAAGCCCTTGGATACATTATAACTGCACTTCTGCTAAAAAAAAAAGCCAGAACAACTTTCAGTGCTACAAAATTAATTCCTTTCTGGGGTAAAGAACCAAAGACAGACTTGGAAGATCCTTAATTATCCTGAGACCTTCAGTGCAGTGAGAGGGAGGTTTTCCCACCTCAGGTTCAGATTCAACCACTCAACCCTCAGTAGAAATGCTGAAAATTTTATGAAAATTGTATTGAAATGTTTATTAACATTGATTTTCAGAGACAGGTTGAATGCTGGAGCTCCTTGTGTGATTAAACATTTGGGGAGGGGAGGGATTTTCCAGCCTCAGGATTGGGATGGAGAGGAACCAATTCCAAATCCTCTCCTCAGCCACTTGAGTGGATTCCTTGCCTTATCCCTGACCTGCAAAGAAACTGGGCTGTGAGTGGAAAATTAACTCAGTCACATGGAGGGGAGAAAAACCCTGGTACTGAGGCAGAGCTGAAACAGAAGAGCAAAATTAAGGCCTCCTTTTAAAGCCTCTTTTGATGAAGAGCAGCCAAGAGGAGCTGGGTAATGGAGCAGCTCCCATTTCAATGTTCCCCTTCCACTGGCAGCCACCTGGCTGGAAAAAATGCCTCCCAATAATCCCAAGGGTCAGAGGTACCAGTGGGGGGAGAGGGAGCCTTTCTGGGCTTTGCCCTGCCCTTCTCCTGGGCATTGAGGTGTCATTCAACAAGGGATTCTCCACTTCCTACAGCCCAGGAAAAGCAGGTGGAAGGAACCTGAGACAGCTCCAGGCAGCTGGTCCAGAACAGAGAGGCCACGGGATGGGAAGAGTTTGATCCCAGTACCAGCCCCCAAATCTGAGCTGGGAGCTTTGCCTGCTCCAAAAACTGCCCAGGCAGGTTAAACTCCTGCCTCAAATCTGGATAGAGGCTGGGAAAACATGGGTTTGGGAGTGCTCAAATAATTGGAAGTAGAGCTTTTCTTCCCCAAGGGATTTATTTGTGTGACCCAAGAGCTCAGAGCATGGTTTGCTCTGCTTGGTTTTCCCTCTGTGGCAGCTTTGGAGAGCAGCTCTCTGTGCAGTTTTCCTGCTGGACTGAGGGAAATGTGGCAGCTGGAGATTCCAACTCGATTTTTAAGGATGCAATGCCTGAAATGGCTGAGAGATGCAGATAAGGAGGGTATTGGTGTATATACATTTCTGAAATCATGTACTTTAGAAATGAAATTCCTTAAAAACCCCACAGTGTTCTCACTTAAAAGCTGCCCCTGGGACATGGAGCTTCAATGAATTCCTTCCCTCCTTGAGCTGGTTGGCTGAGGAAGGAGAAGGAACTGGATCCATGGGAATTACCTGTGGGATTTTAGGGAGTTGGAGCAACCTTGCCCTTGGCAAGGGATGGAATGAGATGATCCTTAATTTCCCTCCCACCCAACCCATTCTGGAATTATATCATGTCCAACTACTGTGTCACAGCACTAATAATCAGAATTTCCAGCAGCAAAATCTCATTATAAATAACATTATTATAGAGTAAAAATCCTGCAGTTTATTTTAAGGCAGATAAAATAAATCAAAGAAGTGATTACCTTTCCTCAGGGCTCATTTCATTCCAATTAAAGGGCTGGAATACCGAAGTTTTGACCCTGGATTAAAACCTTTGCCCAGAGAACTTCCATGAGCCACCCAGCCCTGATTCCTGCCCCTGTATGACCTGGGATTTCCTTTTTTTCCCAACTTTTCAGGGCATTTTTCCCAGCTGTCTTAAATCACTTCACTGAAGCCAGGAAATCTGGACAGAAATCCAAATCCAGCCGATTGTGCCTTAAAAACTAAAGGTGAAAAGTTGTGTTGCCTTCTCCAAGGCACTTCCCTGGGATGTTTTTGTCCCTCTAAATTCCTTGGTCAGCCTGGCACTTGTTTGGTGGCAGTTTTCCCTCAATCTGAGGCTTTTCCAGGAGCTGCATGCCTGGATTCACACCCCCAGCAGCTGCTGGGTGACAGCAATGCCAGCTGGTGCCAGCTCTGTGAGAAGGACTCATCCGGTGGCTTTTGCAGGGGCTGCAGCTCTGGGAGAATCCCCTTTGTTTGCAGGGAAGTCAGGGCAGCCTTTGTCAGGAGCTGCCCCTTTGCCAAGGGATGGGTGGCACCACTCAGGGTTTGGAGATGCTGAGCTGGCTTTCTGTGCCCAGGTTTAAGTCTCTCAGCTGGTTTTGTCCTCACCAGGTCACTTGGTTGCTCACCACCCCCTAAACAATGCGCTGCAAAACTCTGCAAAATGCAAGTTTCAGCTCAGCAAAGCTTTGCAAAGCTGGTTTTCAGCTGCAGCTTTGGGGTGCCAAGGTTTGGGGTGCAAAGGTTTTAGGGTGATTCCTGCCCCTTCTCCTCCAATCCCCCCCCCCCAAAATCTCAATATAGAGCTGGAAAACTAATTATTAATTGATGTTCTCTCCCGACCAGTTTGTCCCCAGCAAATCCTGGAGTTTTTTCCTGGACTCATCCTGCCTTTGCCAAGAGGATTGGGTAGAAGTTTTGTTGCCTCAGCCCTGGGGAAGTTGTGTCTCTGAGATGCTTTGGGCTCTGAAAAATGTGAAAATAATGAACATAATTTCTTTGTGATGCTCTCAAGGCAGTGAGGAATAAAAATCCTTCAGGTTTTGGAGAGGATTTAATTGGGGAGGGAGGAGGACAAAGGAGGCTCAGGGGTGGCTCAAACACTCGGGTGGGTTTGAGGCAGCTGGGCTTTGCCTGAGGCTCATTTTGCTTCTTTTACCTCAAAAAATCCTAAATATGAAACAACTCAATTATTTATTTGAGGAGAAATTAAATGCTGGAGTGGAGCTGATGTGGTTATTCAGTTATTTCTCAGGACTGCTTTGGTTACTTGGAGGAGTTTGGGATATTTCTCTTCTTTATTTTGTCCAGTGGTCTTTGGTCCCTCTAAGGGGGGGAAAGTTGTGTGTTTGAAGTTCAGAAGTACCTAAAATTATAAAAATACTGAAAAATAGAGGCTGGGGAGGAATAGTAAAGCGAAGAGAGAGGTGCAGGAGTGAGGAAGGACGGTGTGGAGGTGTGGAAATTAGGGACAGAGGGGACAGGGCAGGATTGGTGCTGACTTGGCCCTTTGGGGTCAGGGAGAGGGGAAGGAGCTCAGGGAAATTCCTAATTTAGAGCCAGAAGTACAGGCAGTGACATCAGGAACTCTTCCAGGCAGGAATCCCAGGAGGAATCAAAGGAAAGGCAGGTATTTTACATCCAAGGAATTGTTGGTTTCGGGAGTGGAAATTATTAAATTGAATTAGTGTGACAGCACAATTATGGAAATCATGAAGTTTTCCCAGAGTAGGAGAGGGAAAACAAGTTCCAGGGGTCACAAATGAAACAGGAACTTCCTCAGACTTATTTTAGTCAATGTCCAATATTTGTACCAAATAACCATTGGAGCTCAAGAGGAGGAAACCATGGGAATGATTTCATTAACTACAGAATTCCCTAAATACAGCTCCAAAAATTCCCTAAAAACACCTCAGCTTTGGGGGGTTTTTTTGTATCCCAGCACTGGAGGTGGCACCACATGGAAGATCAGGGTTATCAGACACCTCACACATCTTCTGCATACTTAAACCATTTATTTCTACAAATGTACAGCATTTACAAGAGTTAAAAAATTAGACATTTCAAAGCAATATCACACAGAGCCTAAAAAATAAATATGGTGCAGCTCAGCATTTCTGGGGTTTAAAAAAACCCCAAGAGCTTGGCCAGGAGCTGATGGAGCTGGGAGGGTCCTGGCTGGGCTCAGTCACCTTAATTCCCTTTTTTTTAAGCTCAAATTCCCAAATCCTCCGAGGAGGAGGGAGCAGCTGAGCTGGGCAGGGCTCAGATCCCTGAGCACAGGGAGAGAGGGAGCAGCACAGCATAAAAACTGGGATTTTCTCCATGTGCAGCAACATCCCAGGGGGAGCAAAGCTCAGGAGTGGCCCCAGCACAGGTTTTTCCAAAGCTTTGGGCTTGGCATAACATTTTTGGGAGCTGGATCCTTTGGGGAGGGGGGTGTTATCCACATCCATGATGTGGATCTCAGCCTGAGCTGAGACAATTTAACCCTTTACCTTCAAATGGAATTAATCAGCCCCTGAAATGGCCAATTTTTTTCCTCCATTGGCTACAAAGTAATGGCTTGGTTTAATACCTCTAAAAAGAGCTGAATTGGATCAGTGGAATCCCAGAATTTTGGGGAGGGGAAGCACTGCCAAAAAGGGCTGAGATCCCACCTGGGAGTGTCCCCTCATCCAGACTGAGCCACTTCATCTCCCTGAGAGCACCACACCTTTCAGGAGCTGGGAATGGGCCCAAAATCCCACATTTCTCCAGAAATCCAGCCCTGCCTGCAGCTCAGCCCCTGTGGAGGAAATGTGTGTCTGCCCTGGAGCCAGGCTGGGAGAGCTGGGAATGTTCCCCTGGAGAAGGGAAGGATCCAGGGACACCTTGGAGCCCCTTGCAGAGCCTGAAGGGGCTCCAGGAGAGCTGGAGAGGGACTGGGGACAAGGGATGGAGGGACAGGACACAGGGAATGGCTTCCCACTGGGAGAGATGGGATCTTGGGAAGGGATTCCTGGCTGGGAGGGTGGGGAGGGGCTGGGATGGAATTCCCAGAGAAGCTGTGGCTGCCCCGTCCCTGGGAGTGTCCAAGGGCAGGATGGAGCCCCCTGGGACAGTGGGAGGTGTCCCTGCCCCTGGAATGGGATGGGATGAAATGGGATTTAAGGTCCCTCCAGCCCAAACCAGTGTGTGGCAGTGGGAACCTCCCCCCAGGGGGCTGCTATGGAACACCTCCAACCTCCAGCCCACTCCTGCATTTCCCAGGGTAAGAACAACAATAAATACCTAAAGGGATGTTGGAGAAGTCATAACCCCCCTGCCTCCTTCTCCCCTCACTCAGCAGAGGAGGGCACAGCTTTCCAAGAGGCTGCAGGGTTGGGGGAATCTCCAGCCACAGCTAAACTTGCATAGGATAACAGATTGCAACTCCCCTCTTCATATCAGAGCAAGTCACAGGAGGGCTGAAAGGACACAAAAATGCCAAGTCTGGATCTGTGTGTCAGGTTTCCAGCCTCTCCTCAAGGATGTTAGTTTTATATAAAATAAAATCAGAATTAAACAGTGGCTGAAGGTCAATTTTCACAAGGATGTATATATAAATTTTTAATATATAGACATATTTTTGTAGCACACTGAGGTTTCCAGCCTTTCCTTCCCCAGAGGAAGCACCTGGAAGTAAATGAGGAGCAAGAGCTGCTCCCAGCCCTGTTTTTCATCCTCCTTTGATTCCAACAAACCTCCCTGGAGCACAGAGTTCAGCCCAAAGGCCACAGGACAACCCTTTCCATGCCCAGCTCTGCAGATTCCTCACAGTTAAAGGTATCCCCCATGGATGCTGCTGGGAGAATCCAGGAGCCCTTGGATTCCAGCTTTGGCTCCCTTCATCTGCATTTAACTCAGCAAGAAAAGGGCACTTGGGAGCATCAACATCCTGGGACTTGAGAGAGCTCAAGTTACCTTGGAACAAAAGTAGCAAAATCAGCTCATAAAAGAACAATTTATGGCTACAATTGTTTTAAAAAATTCATTATAAACCAGTTTGGTTTCACTTTAAAGCCAGTCCATGACACCCTGCTTTTATTACCTGCTTTGCAAGGCGAAGTTGATGCTTTTTTAAAAGTGATGCAAAACATTATACATATATATATATTTCTGATAATTTATACATTACAGGCTTACTGCTTGCAGAACATCCATTTTTCCTGGCAATACCACTTTTAAACACTTCAGACCTTGCTCAACATAGAAAAATAAATATTGCATACTTGATTTCCAGGCAAAACAAGCAACACAGGTGACCAAAACACAGCTGGGGCTGGTAGCAGTTCAGACTCCACTAAATAAAATACCAGAAGCTCTTTGGGATCAGTTTTCTCTCTCTCATGCTTTAGGGCTGGGTGCCAAAATAGGAAAATATTGTCCCAAACCCAAGTGTTGGCTTGGTGACCACCACCAGGTCTCCATCCTCCTCCCACCTGAGGGTTGAAAACAAGGATTTGGGAGAGTTTTTCTGCTTCAGTTTATAAATTCCAGGGATTTGCTGCCTGGTTGTGGGGTTGGATTTTCTCTTTGGTGTCTCCAAGCTGCTCCTGCTCCCTTGGCTCCATCCTTTCCAGGTGCTGCTTCCTTGCTGCAAATTCCTGCCCCCTCCAAGAGGCTCAGGAGATGTTGGGGACACTGCAAAGCCCCCCTGCCTGTGTGTTAATTACTGTTAATTAGACACTGGAGTTAATGCATGGGGAAGTGTCCAAGGAGTGAGGGATGTAGCACTTTTTAAACAGCATTTCTTCACAGATAGCACAGAAATCATTGGGTTGGCCTCCATGTCTTCAAGGTCTTTCCCATCCTAAATAACTCTGTGAAAATCCCACTGGCCTCAGCCATGGATTCTGGGAATATTTTCCATGAGTTGCTTCAAAAAACCAGTAGAAACAGGAGGGCCTCTTTCCCAGTAAAACACAAGAGGGTTGTTTTTTCCCCAGTAGAAACACAAGAGGTTATTTTTTTTTCCCAGTAGGAACACAAGGGGAGTTTCCCCAGTGGAAACACGAAGGGATTTTTCCCAGTAGAAACAGCAGGGGAGTTCTCCCCCTTCTTGAACCCATGCAGATCCCAAGCTGAGGAGTTGATGCAGAGCAGGAAAGCAGGAGGAGAACCAGCCCTTCCCAGCCAGCTCCAAGGCTCCACGTCCTCGGGGAGAGGTCGGATCTCCGTGCAGACATTCCCAGCTGGCTCAGCTGCCCGGCCTGGCCTGTGCCCCTGTCCCCCAGTGCTGTGCCACCAGCCCCAGCCACAGACAGGCTGTGGTGGTCACCAGGCCGGGGGGGCCCAGCCTGTGGGTCCTGTTGAGGGGGGACAAGGTGCTGAACACGGCGTCGCTGGAATTCCTGGGCAGGGGCAGGTTGCAGATGCTGCCCTCGCAGCAGGACGTGCACACCTGCCAAAAACCAGGGGGAAACTTTGCTTAGTGGCTGGCTCAAACCCTTTGGAAAAGAGCCCAGCGGTCAGTCTCACCCTCCCCCCCTTTTTTCCCCTCCCCTCCCTCTTGTTTTTTACTTATAAACTGATTTTTTCTCCTTTTCCCCCCCCCCTTTTTTAATCTTGCCCAAGAGAAACTTCACTCCTGACGGTGCTGCTTCACCCAGGGAACCTGCCAGCCCCCAATTCCCAACTCCCAACTCTTATGTCATCCTCTACCTTGTATTCTTCATGCCTTATGTATGTGCACCCTGTAGACAGACAGTCCTCCAGAGGCACACAGCGCTTGGTGACAGACACACTCTCCCCAGTGGCTTTCATCATATGTTGGCTAAAGCAGTACCTGGTACCTAGAAAAAAAGAGGGGAAAAAAAGGTGGTTAGCTGTCAAATTCCAGTTTTCTGATGCCTTTACAAATAGAAAGAAAGTCTTTAAAAAAGAGAATATTCAAAATATTTGCTGAAGTCTGAAGCTTGTTTTCATTGAGGTGCAAATATAGAAATATATACAATGGACAACATAAAATAAATTATATATTATTATATATATTTAGATATATATGTATTTAGATAATACATTTTATAGAGATGATCTTTTTTTTTTTTCCTAGTTTCATGTACAACCATTAATTCTGGAGACACTGGAGACACTTTTCCCTGTGTCCTGAAAACCTGGGCAAGCTGTCCCTGTGCTCATACTCCTGCCCAGCCTGGAGAAGCCCCTTTACCCCTTTCTGTCTCTCAATTTTATCCATAAAATAATAAAATAAAATACCAGCAGAACAGTTGTGTGTATTTCTCAGTTTCTCAGGTTTTGGAAAAGCACCATGGAATGGTACCCCCAGTATTCCCACCACATCTTCTGCTGTGCCTGAGGGAGACCATCCTCTCCCTCTCCCTTTTTAAGATGTTTTCCTCCTGACATTTGTAAATCACCCCCAAAATTCACAGCAGAACGACTTCAAATACTGTGGGGTTTCCCAGGCACGAGGAATTTGGGTTTAGTGTTTCCTGCTTTGGTCATTCCAGGGAAGCTGAAGGTGCTGCTCCCCTTCCTCCAAGCTGAAAACACTGGATTTTCAACACAGGAAACACCCCACTATACATTTATTCTCTAAATTATACCTTTTTTTCCTTATTAATCCACCTTATTGTTAATCAAATCAGTGCTGTCACAAGGGAAAAGGAGGGGGGTGGTTCATTTAAAGCCCCCATTCCTGCCCAGCCCTGGTTCCCCAGGGGCAAACCCTGCATTCCTCTCATGTTTTAGACATCCAGCAACATCCCAGGAAGATTGTGGGCTGAACATGTTGTGCTTTAGGCAATAAAACCCCCCAGATCTCTGTGGTATCTTTGACCTGCTCTTAAGTGTGATATCCACAGACCCAGCTTATCACTGGAGGATGGAGACACTCCATGTGCTGTTTGTTCATTCCCAGGGTTTTGGATGTGTTTTCCAGCCTCTCCTGCCCTAAAACTCCTGGTTTTACCCCAAGGGCAGCACCCTCTGTGTGAGAGGTGTGAGCTCCTCCCAGGACTTTGCCTTGGAAGGGCCATTCCCAAAAATCCTGAGCTTTATCATTCCTGCTCTGGCAGTGGAGTTTCCCCCTGACAGGTCCCAAGTGGAGCAAATAAAGCTTCTAAAACCCCATAACTCTTTTAAAGCTGTTTCATTCCTTCTTCCTTTTGGAAAATATTGGACAATCAGCTTGGAGAGATGTGTTTTCCTGGCACAGGAGGACCAGGGTCACCTCTCCTTTCACAGCCACCTCCTGCAAGGCCACAAGAAGCAAGAAAATCCACTCCTTCCAATTAAAATTCTAATCATTAAAATAATTTTGCTCCCTTCTCTGAGCATTCTGAGTGTAAGCATTGGGCCACAGAGCACTGGGAAAGCCTGGAGCAAAGCAGAGGTGGGGAATGTCCCCACCTCCAGCCACCACAGGATCCCTGCCAGAGGGATGGGGGAGGAACTCCAATGGTGTAAAAATCTTACCAAAACTAAGGAAGAAATTTAAAACAATTAAAATGAACACTGCAGCATGAAAGTTGATACTTTTAATTGAGGTGGATGGGGTGGGTGAGAGCAGCTGGTGGGTTACACAGACAAAGCAAAGTTTTACCCAAGCAAAGTTTTTCTCTCCCCTGAATAGTTGTTTTTCACTAACTTCACTTCCCAGATTAGAATTGGGTTTGGGCAAGTCATTTCTGCTGCTTGCTGCTAAAGGCAGACCCTGGAATCACCTCTTTCTCTTTGCCCAGTGTTTCACAGAGCTCCCATTTCTCCTCTAAAAACAGGGAGTGTCCAGGAATTTGGTCTCATGTGATTCCAGCCAGTCTGAGCTCTTTTATTGGGGGTGTTGCTGTGCTGATTTCAGCTCAAAGGAAACCAACTCTGGGACAGATAAAAGTGCTCTGCCACGGGCTGCAAACACAGCTGTGTCCCACAGGGCAGGTCAGAGCCTCCCTCCTTCCAAAATAAATATTTCCTGAGGGCATTTGTACCATCCCAAAACAGACCCAACCCAACTAAAATGGCTCCACTGGGGCTGTGGATAATCTTAGTGTCTGGGGAGTGTCTCAAAAGAGAAGTGGGTAAAGGAGGGGGAGATCTGGGATCTCACCAGCACCTGGATCTGATATTTGGCTGCTTGTATTCCAAAGGTTTTTCTGAGCTGCCCCCAACTTCAGATCCATAGTGAGTTATAAACCCCAAATACTGAAAATACCAAAATTCCAGCCTTGGCTGCTCTAAGTGTGACCTTTTGCCATAGGGGAGGGAAGTGAACAAAGGCAGAACTTCACCAGCAAGAGAGATAAACCCCTTAAAAATACACCCCTGGGAGGGTGGGCAGGCCCTGGCACAGGCTGGGCAGAGAAGCTGTGGCTGCCCCATCCCTGGGAGTGTCCAAGGGCAGGTTGGAGCAGCCTGGGATAGTTGGAGGTGTCCTGAGTGGAACAAGACGGGCTTTAATGTCCCTTCCAACCCAACCCAGTCTTGGGATTTTATGACTCTATGGAATAAATGTCAGCCTGATTTAATCCCCAGTTGAGCCAGAGGAATAACCCAGGGAACAGATCAAAGTCCTAAACTTCATCTAGCACAGAGACAGAAGAGCTTAAAGGATTATTCCTATCTCTTCCTTGTCGAGGAGGCTTTCCAAGAAGGAGCAGGAACCACCCAAACCCAGGAGTAACGGGGCTCAGCGTGTCCCTGGGAGGGACAGGGAGCAGCTCTTGGAATGTGGGTGGAAGGAAGCACTGCAATGTGTTACCTCTGGGACAGTAGACATCCGGAGCCCAGCGGTTGCACTCGTAATTATCTGCAGCCTTTTCACAGGTGAAACACTTAAATCCACGAGGATACGGCGTGGCTGGAAAATGGATAACAGGGAGTTAAGAGGAGCTGCTTACTCTGGCCCTCTGGTGCTTTTTAAAGGCACACAGAAAGATTGGATCTATCTTTGTACAAACAGACCTGTCAGCTCCCTCAGGTTGTCCCTGATTTGTGCAACCCTGTCACCTCTAGCAGTGGAGAGGCACTTCAAAGGGGAGCAAGGAATGTTATTCCCTCGGAATCAGAGCTCACATCCAACACTGCTGCTTTATCAGTGCCGATAGCAAACTATCAGATGGATTAAAATACTCTGGGAACTGTCCCACTGAGGAAAAGAGCTGCTCCTGATGAAGGCAGATGTTCCCAAAGGGAAGAAAACTCACCCTGGTGAACCTCCAGCTTTTTCCAGCACCCTCTGTCCTAATTTATCAACTCCTTAAGTGCTCTCCTGGCAGCACTTCTGGAGCACACCCAAAACATCTCCAGGGTGCTGCCACCTTCTCAGGAGCCAAATGGTGAACAGGTCATGTTTATCTTCATGGACAACTGAACCTCCACAACCTCGTGGGTCACACCTTACCCCTCCCTGCTCATCACCTCCTTCCCTTGCCCCTCATTGGGTAGGAATCACCTGGGAGCATCTCTGGTGGGACTGCTGCTTCCCTCAGGGGACAGCTTGGGATGGGACAACACACTTCTCCCTCTGGAACTCCAGCAGGTTGTGGTTATGGTATAGAACAGGAATTTCATCCTGCTTGCACAGAATAGACATTTTTCAGCCAAATTCATGAAGTGGTGAGTTCCCTCTGGGAAGAGATGGCAGGTACAGCTCCACAAGCGCTCTCTTCTCATGGAATTCAGTAAGTTTGTGCCTGATAAAATGAACTGACTAGTGAGATTCCAGGGAAGATCTAATGATGCCCAGCTCTGCTCCAGGAGCCCCTGAAATCAAGGCAGGAGCTGTTGTTGCCACAGCAGCTGGTGGTGGTGTCTGGTCCTTGTTCTCAGCTCTCCACGTGCTCGGGCTCTACGTGGCCATGGACCTTGGTCTCCTGGCCAGGAGACCACTGAGGATCAGAAAATGCTGAACTAAAGGCTTCTGACATGCCCAGCAGCTGCCTGCAACCCTGCCCGTCCTACAAACCCTTTGGGGTCTGGTTTTGCATAGAATAGTTGGGGTTGGAAGGGTCTTTAAAGCTCATCTCATTCCAAAACCCTGCCATGGACAAGGACAACTTCCACTATCCCAGGCTGCTCCAAGCCCTGCCCAACCCAGCCTTGAAGTAGGTCCAGAGAACTTGATCCTTCTTCCACCTCAGCGAGAGTGGGGATGTGCATTTATACCCTTGTCCCAGTCCCCACAGGAGGTCACTCACTGGAGGGGTGCAGGTAGACGATGTCGTGGCCGGTGAAGTCGCGGCTGAGCGCGGCCGGGGCGCTGAGGAGGCCGAGCAGCAGCACCCAGGCCATGGCCGGGGGCAAATCCTCACCTGGGCAAGAGCAGAGAGCTGGAGTGAGCAGAGCAAACCCACGAGGAGCGTGGCCACCCCCTCACCCAAGCTCACCAAAGCCGCCGTCACGGAGTCGCGGGACGCGCCGAGTTGGGAGGGACCCCCAAGGATCATCAAATCCAACTCCTGGCCCTGCACAGCCCCATCCCCAGGAGTCACATCCCAACCCTGCTGGAGCTCTGGCAGCCTTGGGGCTGTGCCCACTGCCCTGGGGAGCCTGGGCAGTGCCCACCCACCCTCTGGGCAAAGGAGACCCTTGGCCTGAGCTCCACCCTGCCCCTGCCCTGACACAGCTCCAGCCCATTCCCTGGGCTCCTGGCCCTGCTCCCCACAGAGCAGGGATGGAGCTGCCCCTCCTTTTCCCCTCGGGAGGATGTTGGAGGTTCCAGGTCTCCCCCCCCTCAGTCTCCTCTCCTCCAGCTGAACACACTCAGTGCCCTCAGCTGCTCCTCACACCCTTCCCCTCCCTGTTGTCCTCCTTTGGATGCTCCTCTGAGCCTTCCACTGCCCTCTCATGGGCCAGGCAACAATTTATTTCAGTTAATTAAAAAAATACAAATAATTAAATAAAATAAATAAACAATTTAAAATTATTAAAAAATAATTAGGCATTGACATCTCTGGCAGCACCTGGGAAAAGG
Source organism: Serilophus lunatus (assembly GCA_013399895.1). Taxonomy (NCBI): domain Eukaryota; kingdom Metazoa; phylum Chordata; class Aves; order Passeriformes; family Eurylaimidae; genus Serilophus; species Serilophus lunatus. The sequence goes on along the minus strand of VXBA01000919.1, from coordinate 24,199 downwards.
ACTCGGACAAACCCTCTCCTGGCTGGAGAGCTGCAAGCAGGAGCCAAGGACAAGGGTGGTTGGCTTTGTCACTGTTTAAACTTAAACAGTCAGGAACTGGTTGGCAAAAACCTCAGCAGAATGTAGATGAAGCCATCAGAGACTGTGCTCTGGCAGGATTTAACAGCCAGAAAATTGCAGAACCAGACCAGGAGGAAAGGAAACAGTAGGTGGAGATCCTTTGGGATATCTGGGAGAGCAGCAATGGGTCTCCCACAGCCACACTCCAACCCAGCTCCACTCCCACAGCTCCAGTACAGGCTCACACACACACACACACACCCCCAGTGTACAAACCATCACCTTCCTCATCTCTGGGGAAAGGTGAGGAGCTCCAGCTGCTGCAGGCGGTCCCCACCTTCCCCTGGCTGCTGTCAGTAACAAAGGGATCATTGCATTTTCCTCTTCCACGCTCCAAAGGGTCCCATCCCCTCTGTGATACCATGGCCCTGATTGATGGGGACTAATTTAAGCAGAAACAAAGACCTGCCGTGGGACTACCTGTGAAACCATCCCCAAACCAGCCCTCAGGAGCATCCCAATCCCCACACCCCGGCTGTGGGGAGCCATCCAGGAAAAGACAACCCTGGTGCAACATTAAATACACTGCTGATATTATTATAAACTCCTGAAAATGATGAAAAAATGTCTCAAAAACTGAGTGGGGCAAGAAAGCCCTGAGAGGACACAGCTGCTGAGCCAGGCAGGAGCCACTGGTTTCCTCCATCCTGAACACACAGGGTTGGGGGTTTTTTTTCCCACCCCAATTGACCAAGAGATCTGCAGTACTCAGATATTTCCTCTGAATACGTGGTAGCTGTTATTTAATAAATATTTTTTGTTGGTTGTTTTTCAGGAAAGATGTGCCAGGGCCTCCCACCTCTGCCTCCAAATGTTTGTCTCACAACAGAATTCCACACAGGACCAGCAGCACAAAGGCCACTGGAGGGGCTGTGGTTGTCCTTGATCTTATGTGCAAACAGCTCTTTCGTTAAAACACAGTGAAATCCACAAAAATAGTGAGGGAAACAGATAACACACAACGTGGGGCTTTAAACGTTGTTGTTTTAACCTTACAGAGAGGGAAGTGCCAATTTCCATTGGGTTTAGTCCATAGATGTCTATCAGGGGAAAATGAAATCCTCATTAGAAGCAGACAGGAACTAAAACAAACCTCTCCCAGCCTCGTGGAAGATGAAAGAAATGGGTCCAGTGGCTCCATGTGGGGTCTGCAGGGAGATTCCCCAGCAAACCCACTTGGAGCCCACCTGGGAGGGGGAGCCAGCTATGAACAGTCCTGATTTTTTGAGTTCCTCTTGGCTGAATACACACAGACTTGGCCAAATGCTGGTGTTGCCCTGATGCTCCTGAGCTGAGGACAAGAGGAACCATCAGCTGCACAATGTAGAAATGCTGCCCTCAAGTAGAGTTTGCTTTCAGAGCAGGAATCCACGAGTAACACAGGGCACACAGGATGCTCAGCACAGAAACAAGATGTTTTGGAAATCCTGAGCTGAGAATCTCCAGCACCACACACACACACCCCCCAGCCTCTCGACCAGAGCAACCTAATGGCAACATGTGGAATTTGCTCAATATTCATACCATTAATATAACAAATATTTGGAGGAGAGAGGGATTTGGGGGTCGTTTTTTATCCCAAACAACCCAAGGCAGATTTTCAAGCCCCACTGTTCATTGCCAGCCATCAGCAGTTTGCAGCGAAACCGTAGGTTTGTGTGGTCGCAGCTGCAACCCTGAGCTACAGCACCAAAACATTGGGATTCACACCCCAAAACGAGGAGCTTGTGACAGCTCAGTGCTAATCAGCAATTAGTGATTAACATATATTACCAACATAAAGGACAAAGAGAGCCACGGGATCATTAAGGCTGGAAAACACCTCCGAGATCAAACCGTTAAAACCATATTTTAGCCAACCAATATCTTAAGTTAGAGCACAACAAGGTTAAAATAATGGCATGAATTCCTCCTGAGTACAACAAGACAAGAATTTGTTGGGTTTGCTCATCACAGCCACAAAAAGCTTTTGTCTTTGCAGTGCTGATCAAAGCCTTCCAGTTGAGGACACTGGTTTTCCCTCTCGCTCCCTTTTGTGGGACCAGTTGCTTATTCAGCCCAATTCCAAACCCTGTTAGAACTTGCCCAGTCATCAGATTCAGGAGACAAGTGGCTGTTAGTCCTGTCTGAAAGGGTGGCAGAAATCCTCCAGCTGCTCTCTAAAAATACCCACATGGTGCCTCTCATAATTGCAAGGAGCTTAATTGCCAACACCACTGGTAATGAGAAAGAACCGTGAATGAATGTAGAGAATCCACGTCCTCATGTCTATTTTACGTGTCTGAAACATTTAGTTATGGGCAGAGAATTCAAATTAAAGACCCCTCTGGGTAACAAAATGATCCACAATGTGGTAAATATCTTGAACTGTGACACTCAGTGAAGTAGAAAGTCCTTGGTGACAAATCACCTGCCACACCAGCAGTGCCAGCTGCTCATTCCACACACACAGGTAGCAAAAACAAGGGTAATTCTGCACACACTGAAGAACCTACTGTCAGAAACCCAAATCCTCAATATTTCCCAGATATTTTGAGCATGAACACAAGGGTACACAGAGTTCTGTCTTACATGGGGGGAAAAATTAGGTATAAAAATATGACATCCAATGGAGAAAATATTCATTGATGTTTAAGGTAATAATGACATTTCAGAGAGTGGAACAGCAAAAATATTGTGAAGGAAAGCAAATATATTTAATAACAGATAATTGAATTCATATTCAATAGTTAGTGTTCAGCACACTCATTGTCTCTGGTTTTACACCAACAGAGAAAAATAAAACACAACTGCTTTTAAAGGAAGGATATATAGAGATAGTTATATAGATATGTGATAGTTATATAGATACAAAACCAATTTTCAAGGAGTTACTGGTGATGTTTCAGCTACTCCAGGGCTACAACCCCGTGTTCTCCAGGGCACAGACACGTATTTTTTCCTTCTGAATGAACTCGTCTCCTTTCCAGACTTCCCAGCCTAATAGAACCTGGCATGGGCACCCCTGAACCCGATACCAGGTTGCACTTTGGGGCCACAGTCACATGGTGTTTAGATCATACAGTCTGTTTCTCAAAGGTCTTGGGCGCTGACACAGAAATCCTGGTTAACTCAATCTTTCCAGCTTCAGCAGCACCTTTCAGATGGAAAGGCATCCCCATCCTGCAGGATTACTCCTTCCTGCCCTTTGCCCCCACAGGGAGCTATGGAAATGAACCATTCAAGGCCCTAAAAGGCAGCCTAGTTGCCCATTTGTCAGGTCTCATTAGGGAGGTGACATCTCCTCCTCGTTGTCACCAGCTCTGGGGACAATGGAAGGTCCCCATCCTCCAAGGGAGGACACGGAGTCCTGGAGCAGAGGCGCTGCCGGATGTCAGACTTCCAGTCCTGGCAGAGGTGTTGATGGAAGAGACAGTTATTTTTAAGGATGTGTTTGTCCCTCCTGTGCCTCTCCAAGCTCAGCAAACACCACATGGCTGACCGTGACTGAAGCTGCAAGTTCGCAGGGAATACACCATTTTAGGAGGAAAAAGAGAGGAAAGAAAAAGGGGGAAAAAAAGGACTCAGATATCAACTCTTCCCCCACAAACTCTTGGCCAAAGCCAGGAATGAAGGAATTCCTGATTGCTGGGCGTTTCTGTGGTTCTTTTCATGCAAGTACAGCCCAGGCTGTGGTGGTCAGTGTCCCTCCACCTCCCTCCCATGGGAGACAGAGCATTCCCCTGCTCCCCCTGGATTTCTAATGCAGCAGGAGCTTGATGATTCTGCTGACATCCCATCTCAACCGCCCTCCTCCCCTACAACTCATCGCTGTCAAGGCCACTCGCCACCTTCCTATGAGGTTCCTCCCTCGAGGTTTTCACTTCTCTTTTCCCTTGGAAGAGCCCCCATCTCAGAACACCCTAAAGCAACGCTTCCCTCAGCTAAACAAACCAGCCAAAGCAAGTAAAAGTTCCTTCCCAGCAGGACTCCTCAGCCCTAAAGCAGCAAGCACAGCATGGCCAAGCAGCAACATCTGTGAGAAACTGCAGGACCTCAGCGCGAGCAATTTGCTCTCGCGAATTCCGCTGTGCAGGGTCAGCTGGGCCAGCCTTGCTCTGCGTTAGGATGATTATTCAGCAGAGAGAAATGCAGCCATGGCAGCAGCGTGACAAGGCTGGAAGATCTGCCTGCTCAACAGAATTTCCTCCTCATGCCCATCCCCAGCTGGACTTTCCCAAATAATGCCAGAATTCACTCAGCGGGTTTTCCTTCGGCCTTTCTTCCGCAGACACAGGTTGGACTTTCCATGGCTGAATCCACAGTATCTGGGTTCACATCTCTCTACAGGTTCAGAATCCAAGCCCAGCTCTCTGCCCAGGTCGTGTCATCACTGTCCAAAGCCAAATCCGAATGGCAACGGCACATTTCCCATCTGCCAGCTGGGCAGGATCCCAGACGACAATCCCAGAGACTGTTTGCAACTTCTCCAGCTCTAATTGCAATTTTCCCCCTCCTTCTCTATCCCACTCAACATTTTCCCTTCTTTTTTAAAAAAAAAAATATTCTTTTCTTTTCTTCTTGTTCCCACCACACGCATCAGAAAGGCTTTGAACAGAATTCCTATGAATTGCCTCAAAATCCAGCTTCTTTCCACGTGTCATTCCCAGGATTTCCTTTGCAGTCCCACCCTGGGAATGGTTAAATGTGTGTCCCGATAACTTGGGACAGGGTGAAGCACATCCAACCTGTAGCTAAGGAACATCTCAGGGCCTTGCAAAGGGGTTTGCTGCCTCTCCTCAATTACAGCAAGCAAGAGTAATTAAACAATCAAACACAATTAGTGCACAAATTACTCCCAGAAATCTAATCGCCTTGCTGCTAATTACCAAGCCTGGAGTTCATTGAGCTAAAAGCCCAAGTCCTGGGGAAGTGGAGGGGGGGACAATATGTTCCCTCTCACCCTGCCTTCCCTCAGATGCAATTTAATCTTTACCAGGATGTGATTTCAAGATTATTTGCCCAGCAGCACATTATTCCTGTTTTCAACCTGAATTATTCCTGTTTTCAACCTGAATTATTCCTGTTTTCAACCTGAATTCCTTCTGTTTTCAGTCCCACTAGTGAAACTTTCCTTAGGTCTTGTGCAAACCCCTCATCTTTTAATGAAGTTGGGGGAAAATGTCACTTTTATTTACGACTTCTCAGGATAGTTCAGCTTCAGATAAAGGAGATGGAACAGATATATTTCACTTGAGGGTTTCAAATAATTCATATTTGGCACAAATGACAGGAAGAAAAGCAACTTAAAATCAGCCAGGCCTTGATGTTCATTTGAGAAAATATAATTTCTGCAAATTAACTGAGAAGATACTCAAAGTTAGGCATAATTCATTCCCATTTTACTCCATAGATATCACACAGTGGTGCAAAGACACCACAATTTTTATGTTTAAATATTCCAAACCATGACCACAAACACTTCTGAAGCAGCAGAAGGATGGGCACGGATGATCTAAGAAAACATTTCAAACCCCAGGATTTTGCATGGAATAGAAGAGGTGCAGCAGGGGTAGCAATCCCTGAGCTCAGTGGGCTGGGGAGGATCAGGAATGGCTCCGTTTGGGAATTTTGGAAGGCAAAACTCACCCCTCCTGTGTCCCACAACACATGGAGTGACCTGAATGCAGGGAGAGCCCCCAGACAGCCTGGCTCCTCGCAGACACGGGATAAGGAAACCAGGCTGAGCACAGAAATCCCGGGATTTTCCTGCTAATAAGAAGCAAAAAAACCCAATCATTGAGTTCCAGGGGAGAAGAGGAATTTAATTATTTCCTAAACAAACATTTAAGTTCACTGGGGCAACTCAAAGGGCTCCTCAAGGCAGGGATGCTTTTGCTGTGACCACACCTTGCATCCAGCTCCTTTCTGCTCCTCAGGAGAATCTTGTGGGAAGGGAGGAAAAGGATGTTTCAGGACAGGGAGACTGTGAATGGTGGCCCAGGGTTGGGGGGCACACCATGAAATGGCACTGGCACAGGGCAGGGTGGAGATGCTCTCCGAGGGAAAAGGAAAATGTGGTCCAAGGTCCTGAGTATGAAGTTAAATTTTGGTGAAGCTCAGAATGGCAACAGCAATTGGGATCATCCCAGAGCATCTTTCCTAGTTACAATTAACCCAAGAATCAAGAGCATTCCCATAACTAGGAAAAGGGGGAAAAGTATTGCATGTTGCCAACTAAAATGTAGCCAAAGAGATGCCAAAGAGACAAATGGAATCAAACAAAACGGGAAAACACATCCCATGTTTATCCCCAGAGAGCTGGCAAATGATTAATCTGCAACCAAGACATGAAACTCATCAAGAAAATACTTTTCTAATCTATGTTCCACTTGGCAGATACAGCATTTTTAAAGGCATGAGATGATGGAATGAGCTTTTAAGATTATATTTAGAAATTCAGAACAACCTTGAGAGCAGGAGGATCATCAGCACAAACTGCAAAGTGTTTTTGAAGGACAAAAGCAACAACTTCTGATTTTTAGGTCATGCTGGGTAAACTCACAGAGCAATTTATTTGTGCTACAGCAACAAGTGTTTCGAGCAGTTAAAACATGGCAAGGGAGGGTCATAGGATGTTGTGGAAAATAGGTTTCCAAACAAACTCCTCGTTTTCCAAGGGGCAGGCTTAGGGCTCTGGCTGTGAAAGGAGACTGTTACATGGAATAATTGGGGAGAGACCAAAGCAGAGCACCAAAGCACCGAACCCTTGTGATCACAAAAATGAGTTCTACCCAATTAACCAGGCATGCCCGGGCCAAATTAAAACCCAGCTTAGTGACATCTCCAAATCTAATTGGTGACAAGGGCGTCTCCAAAGGAAAACACTTAATTTTCCCCATTTTCCTGCCACTCTGTGTTTGGCATTTTTGTCCCAAAAGTATTGGCAAGAAACTTCTTGAGGAAAAGCCGGTGAGGGCACTGAAACCTGCGCCGGAACGCTCGTGCGCCCTGCGCCAAACTGTGCTTTAATAAAACCACACATCAATCTGCAGCTTTGTGTCCTCGCTCTCCTGGTGCCTCCCCCGCCTCCCCAGCTCTCCAGAGGGATTTGTGACAGTTCCTCTGGGACATCACCCCACACATTTGACATGCTAGATTAGGCACCGAGTCACAAACTGCTCGGCGTCCACCCAAGGAGCTTTGTGCGAGTTCAGAGATCAGCCCACAACGCATCATCTGCTGGAAGCGACATTTTCTTCCTGTGAACTCACCCCAAACAGGAGCTTTTTTTCCTCACAGGAGAGCGTTTAGCCACCAAAACCATCATGAAATTGATTGGGCTGTTGTTACTCCTTCCAACAGGCCCCTCGTTTTCCCTAAGTCTGCAGCGCCACGGTTTTCCCCCAAACCATTTAACATGTGCATGGAGCACTTAATGAACACCAGGTGGTATTTTTCCAGCCCTGAACACGCAGAGATGAGGCTGCAGAAAGGCTCCATTCCCTTGGCAGTTCACTCAGAGTTCATCCAGTTTTTATTTCCCGACCAACACGCGAATTCCCGTTGGCGCAAGGCATCGAAAATCCTGGGAATGGACATGTAGGAGGACAACACGCCTGCTTTGGCTCTTTTCCAAAGAGCACAAACCAAACCAAGCTGGAGAAGAAGCCACAGGGATGTTGGCACTAGCCCTCAGGAAATAACTGGGAATTGGGAATGGGTTGGCCATTCCAACTGGGCCTTTTCAGCACCTTTAATGACCAACGACCCTCGCACAACGACCCTTGGGATAAGTACCTCGTTCTCGTTTTTCTCTTAGAAAGATGCCATAATTAGTCACATTTGAACAGCAAAATGAATATGGTTCATATGAATCTATTAGTGGATTTCTTATTTTCTACCCTGTGATACCAAAATTCAAGTATTTTCCTCAAAAAGTTGTACTCAGCTTTGTTCCACTGCCATCCCTCTGATTTGAATGCATGTTTTATTTGGTAAAATCATCAGAAAAGCTACAGATCATTAAATAAACCCAAATGAGGACTGACCAATTAGTGTTCTTTCAGCTTGTTAATCCATGGAGTAAACAAATCCGTAATTCGTTAAGATTTTCATCAGCTTTTCCAGAAAAACAAACCCCAATATAACCCAAACCAAACAATGCTCCCTCTGCTCCATGAGACTTTCCAGTGTTATTTAAATGCAATGGTCAATTAATTGCCACTTGTCCTTCCAGAAAAAACCCTTTAATTCCTTTATTTTTCCAAGTTGTTGGCAAAAAAAGGGGCCAATTATAGGAAAATTATCATCTCCACCATGATGGGAAGCTGTAAAATACCGTCCTCGTTTTGATCATTGCTCCTGTGATGGTTTTAAGCTTCCAACTGATGCGTCTGAGTGGATATTCCTGAGGTGGAGATCCCAGTCTGCTCCCTGGTTCTTATCCACATAAATATCCTGGGAAGTTACTGCATTTAGGGTGGTTTCCTACAGAAAATTCTTTGCCCTTGTACAGAAAGTCAGCCCCTCTTTTTAATGCCATTACAACTTAGACATGGACAAAGAGCTCACCCTGCACTGAATAACTGAATTATTTTAATGATTTTAACTAATGATTTTAATTCTTTTAATTCATCTTTCTGAAGTTTAAATGATAACTTTGCTGTTCCAACTTCAGCTTGGAAATAAAGTGAATTAACTGCAAACACTGAATTAACTCCAGGACTAAAACCCAGATACATTTATTGTCCCCCAGCACCAGGTTCTTTGTGCATTTAACTTTTAATTCAGTGTTCACACAAGCTCTGCACCCTCCCTGCATTTCATTTGTAGTTAATCACTGTCTATCACTCCTCAATTTTACTGAGTGTATAGCACAGAAACAAGGGGATGGGGCATAACACAATATTATCATCAAAAATTCTCCTGTTATATTCCACAATTAACCAGGAAAACATTCCCGTGACCATTAATCATCACAAAGCTGCTGCATAAATTTATGTGCCCATTTTTAATAACAGTAAATAGTAATTGAAAAAATTAAATAACTATTTATTTAATAAATAAGAGAAATCAAGATACTGATCAGAGACAAGCCCTGGAATCAGTACAAGCACAAACAGGCTCATCTTCCTTGATTTCTCCTCATTTTTAAGGAATATCAGAAAAGGATTTTTTTCTGTTGTTTTGGAGTTTTTTAATTTTCTTTTGTGGGCTTTTTTTCCTTCCAATTGTTACTTTAACCCTCAAGGAATAGTTTCCTGGAGCTCATCAATTATTTGCAATGTTGATTCCTGGTTATTTTCAAATAACAACAGTGCTCAAGGATATAAAAAGTGAGTTTCCCTGAAACCACAGTGTCTGGATAGCTGATATTTTCCCAAAACAACTAAATTTTATTCACATTTTCATTTAGTCCCATGGCAGAAATAATGATTCCATGAATAAAGTTGCCTAAAAATGGTCTCAGAGGAAAAGGGGAGCAGGAGTTCAAATAAAATATTCATTATCAGTAACTGGGAGGTCCTGCTGTTCCACGGAACCTCCTGGAGATCTGCAGACTCCTCTGCTCCTTCATTTATCTCTTCATCTGCTCTGCCTCTTGTTAGATCCCAATTTCTCATCGCCTTGGCATTACAAAGTCCACTTTCCCAAGGTTTGTGGAGCATCCTCAGTAATTCCAGTGTCTGCCAGCTAAAGATGTTATCTCCAGTGCCTCAAAATCATGCTGCAACTCATCTGCCTCAAACCCTCGCCTTCAGAACACGCCAAAAGCAGACAAAGTTTGCAAAATGTGCCCCCCCCTGCTTCAACCACCAGCTTCATTTTCACACATGAATCATCTGGAATTCCACAGGCCACGATATAGAACTTGCATTGTGTCACCACTGACATTTTCACTGCTGGGAGATGATGATTTACTGGTTTTCGTTACATCTGCTCCCCACTCTCCATCCCACCCCCAGCCTGTGGAGGGATCCATGTCTGATCAGGGAAATGTGGCTCTGACTGGAAAATAGCACAGCTTTTCATCTCCTAATTTCTCACACACACACACACACAGACAGTTATTTCAGTGCTGACAGTCAACACAGACCAGTGTAAATAATGACCCTCTGAGGCACCTTTCCTCCAGCTTTGGAAGAAAAGATCCTTCTAGGAAAAACACTCCATCCCTCTGCTATTTTTACCACAAACACAAAGAAATATTTAACACAAAATAAACCCATTTTCTTTGAACTGAAACTTTGCCCACTTCTGCTTTCCAACTTAAGCACTCAGCCAACATTATTCTATTTAATTATACTTATTTTTTAGCAAAGAGCTCCCTAATAATTGGGAAAACACCTCCAAAAGGCTGGAAGCTCCTTTGTATTACCTTAATAGTGCTGTGCAAGATATAGAGAGAACAACGAGGCCAGTCCACACATTATAGAAAAGAAAAATAAAATCAAATCCCTCCAGAATAAAATATGACAGAATTTTACTCCCTAAAGCCAACAGAGTAACTAGAAAAGGGGCTGGAAATTCAAAAATCTTACTGGTCCAAAGGATACATGAGAATATGGGTGATGAGAGGAATTCCAAATTGTTTTCCATGCCTTATTTTAGTTAATTTTTCCATGTCATTGAGACCTCATGAAAAAAATAAATCAGGCCAAGGTTCTTACAGGGAATGATGGCCTTCCAAAGGAAATTATAGATAAATTAGTTGACAGCATCAGTGACCATCCCACACACACATTTTGGCACTGAAACACTGATTTAATTTCCATGATGTCTGACCATGCCACAAGTCACTGGCTCTAAAAGCATCTACGTGCTCAAATCCACGCTGGGTCCTAAGTAAAGAAAAATGGCATTTCTGTTCTCTTTTCTAGTAAAACACACACCAGCTGGAAATCTCTCAAGTTAACAAAGCAAGAAAGACATTTAAAACCAGAATTACAGCCCTGGGGAGCTTTCTGGAAGATCTGGGCACTGATCATTCCCACCCAATTCATGAGGGACGTCAGCTCTGGAGATCCATGGAGATGAAGGCACAGTGTTGGCACGTGCCAGGGTGTCACTGCTGGTTGTAATGATTATTTATTGCAATAAAATTGTGGCTGCCCCATCCCTGGAAGTGTCCAAGGCCAGGTTGGAGCAGCCTGGGATAGTGGGATGTGACTCTGCCCATGGCAGAAGGTGGAATGAGATGAACTTCAAGGTCTTTTCCAAGCCAAACCATCTGGGGTTCTGTGATGTTTCCATGATTCCCTTGTACCCAAACTGAAAACTGTGCACTTATCCCAGGGATTGCACCTTGAATGCTCCTCTCAGTGGAAGTCAGCAGGGTTTGCTTCTGTATTTAAGTGTCAGGCCCTACTGACTCCAAAAACACGTGGAAACCAGAAATCCCCAAGAGAAGACATTTCACCTGCTCCACTTTCTTCTGGAATTGTGGGGCTCAGTTCAATGGCATTTGGGTCAGCAGGAAACCTCTGACTGACCTCAAATACCAGCTCCAGAGGGATGTTGTGGAAATGAGTGGTGAGATCACACAGAATCCCAGAATCTCCTGAGCTGGAAGGGACCCCCAAGGATCATCAAATCCAACTCCTGGCCCTGTACAGCCCCATCCCCAGGAGTCACATCCCAGCCCTGCTGCAGCTCTGGCAGCCTTGGGACTGTGCCCACTGCCCTGGGGAGCCTGGGCAGTGCCCACCCACCCTCTGGAGGAGACCCGTGGCCTGAGCTCCACCCTGACCCTGCCCTGACACAGCTCCAGCCCATTCCCTGGGTCTGTCTGAGTCTGTCCCTGTCCCTCTCCTTCCCCTTCCCAGGGAGTTGTAGCTGCATCTTGTTGTAGATGAGCACCCTCCTGCCCAGGCTGAGTGAAGAGCAGCACCCGAGGCTCCCACCCAAACCTGGCACCTCCTGCACCCAGTGGAGCTTTGCACAAAAGCCCATAGTTGCAGCCACAATCCTTAAATCACAATAATTTCCAAGCACTGGAGTTTAAGCAGCACCACCCTGGCACCTCCTGCCCCCAGGAAACCATCCTTTGCTCACCCAGCAGCATCAAAACCCCTGACAAAACAAATGCTTTTCAGAATCTACCTTTTTGTGGAGGTAAGAGATCCAGGCCTGCTGAGATGAGCAGGATAAGGAGAGCAGTAACCAAACCTCCCAAACCAGGCAACAGTATCTCCCTGAATGCCTTAGGAAGTTATACAGCAGTGTGAGAAGCACCAGGAATTAATTAGAACACAGGTTTCCACCTCTGATCAGGTGTCTGCTCCTTCTGGGACAGCTTTGTTTACAAGGAGGATGGGCACCAGGCATGACTCCTCCAGAACCAGCTCACAGAAAGTACTGTCTGAGATAAAACTGTTAGAGAAATAAAGAAAAAAAAAACCCACATAACAAATAGTAGCTTGTAGAGTTTGGTTTTAGATATTTACACTATATGCATATCCATGCCTTCTCCAGGAAAACCAGGAAAGCAGGAAATGTCTCATGGCAAACAAGAGATTTGTCTCTGCCAGACTCAGCAGTTCTAAACCTTCAAGATTTGCAGAGCACAACCATGTAAATTATTTAGCTCAGAACACAAAATAACCGATGGTTTAAGTCTTTGGATCCTATTCTTTTGGTAAGTAGCAATTAAAAAAAAAACAAAATAAAATACTAAAACTTCTCACCAGAAAAAAGCAGCTACAATTCTTGCAGGCTAAACAGGCTGGGAGAGCTGGGAATGTTCTCCTGGAGAAGGGAAGGATCCAGGGAGAGCTTGGAGCCCCTTCCAGAGCCTGAAGGGGCTCCAGGAGAGCTGGAGAGGGACTGGGGACAAGGGCTGGAGGGACAGGACACAGGGAATGGCTCCCACTGGGAGAGATGGGATACTGGGAAGGGATTCCTGGCTGGGAGGGGGGGCAGGCCCTGGCACAGGTTGGGCAGAGAAGCTGTGGCTGCCCCTGGATCCCTGGGAGTGTCCAAGGCCAGGTTGGAGCAGCCTGGGACAGTGGGAGGTGTCCCTGCCCAGGGCAGGGGTGGCGCTGGATGGGCTTTAAGGTCCCTCCCAATCCAAACTATTCCATGGTTCTATCATAAACCACTGTATGCTCCTACCTGCCAGCACAAATTTATGACTTTTTTTAGTGTAACTGGAAACACTTTCGACTCTCTTGACCACAATTCCTTCAGAAATCAGCAGATCCCAGTGGAGGCTCCACTCTGGGAGGTGAATTTTCAGCCCCAAAAAGCCACACAGGGGATGGGGAAGGTTCCCATCCCCAGGGCAGAACTCATAACTTCACCCCCTGGGCTTGTTCATCCTCTGGTATCCAGAGAACAGCTCAGAAAAATCTGTCTTTCCTCTTGAAGCAGAAAAGAAATAAAAAATGTGCTGTTCAGCCTCCCCTTGTTATGACAGCCTTGCACAGATACTTCACATTTTTGATTTATTAGCAGGGGGCTGGTTTATGAAACTCCAACCTGTGCCAGAGATATGATGTCATGTAACTGAGTTTCTGACTCCCTGCCAGTTTGAGCAGTGATATTACAAGAAGCCAAAATGAGCTTCCTGTGCTAAACTGGAAACAAAAGAGCATTTTTTCAACACTACCCTGAGGGTTAATAGAAATCTGGATCTCCAACTGCAGGCACAGTTACATCTTATCACACTATCAGCTCCTGCATGCACAGAACAAAACAGGGCTCTTACATGATGGCTCTATATTTAATGGGTCTATATTTAAATCCATGCAGACAGACAGGCTTCAGAACTACATCAGACACAAGCCCCAGCTCAGATCTGCCCCACACAGACACTCCCAACAAGGTGCTGATTTCCCAAACGTGGAGCACGTGGCATGGAATGGAAGATGTAACCACAAAGCTGGAGGTAGGGGACTTGCTATTTTTGGGGGATTACAAGAAATCATTTGGATCTTGGTTTAACACCACTGCCGATCAGACCTGAGGGTTGGAGACACCCAGGAGTTTCAACCATATCAAAATTTATGATTAGGGGTCAGATTTGGAGAGAATTCGAAAATTAGATGCCACAACTCACAGCAAGGCTTGGTTTTAACAGCACTTTATCTGTACAAGTGCACTCTGTTCTCAGAGAATGGTTTGGGTTGGAAGGGAAATTAAGGATCATCTTGTTCCATCTGCACACCCCCCACTNAGGCTCTGCAAGGGGCTCCAAGGTGTCCCTGGATCCTTCCCTTCTCCAGGGGAACATTCCCAGCTCTCCCAGCCTGGCTCCAGAGGGGCTCCAGCCCTGGGAGCATCTCTGTGGCTCCTCTGGACTCTCTCCAGCAGCTCCACATCCTCCTGCTGTTGGATCCCAGAGCTGGAGGTGGGGTCTCACCTGAGGGGAGCAGAGTTACCACCCACCTGATAACCCAGGTTGTCACCCCACTGTCCCCAGGCGGGGAAAGAAGCCACCCAAGAAGGACTGGGCTCAGTGGGTTTGTCCCAGCAGCAGCCAGTGATGGCCAAACATCTGATGAAGGTGGTGCTTTCTTTAAGCTTAATTTTCCATGTCAGAGGCCCAGAAACTATCAGCTGACACGGCAAGTGCTGCATTATACAGCCAAGTGCCATGTCTTGCAAGGTCTGTCCACAGGACAGGACATTTTTAGTGCTTCAGTGGCACCTGGCTGCTCCTCCAGCCACCCAGCAGGGGCATGGACACTCATGGATGGACCACAGATGTGTTCCAAGTGTCCACCAAGATGGATCTAAACCCCAGGAGATGGGGCAACCAAGGACAGACAAAATACTTCCACCTCCTGGAGCTACAAGGAGACTTAGAGCCCCCAGTTAGATCCTCACTCCTGAGAAATGAACCCATTTTAAAGGGACTGTTGGGAGACACAGTGCCCTGAGAGATACCAACCAAATCTGCCGGTATTTTGGACTCTAAAATGAACAAGCAGATATTAAAGTCTTACCTGAAACAGTTTAGAATAATGTTAAAAATCCAACAAGTGCTCAGACAGATCCAAGGGTGCTGCCCAGCCCTGTCAGATGCTGCTGACAGCTGCTGGAAGCACATGAAAGCTCTTCAAGACAGATCACCTTGAAAATAATCCTCCCTCAAGAAAGCTTATGATATCTACCAAGCATAAACCCTTTTCAGACATATGTGGAAAGAAGAGAACTGTGAAGAAAAGATGGCCTGGGAAAGCAATTTTACAGGATGAATCATAAAATGGGTTGAGTTGGAAAGGACCTTAAGATCATCCACTTCCAATCCCATTCCAGGGGGGCTGATCAGAGAGAAAAACAGAGTGAAGACAATGATCAGTGAAGACAATTATTAGGGATTTTAGACCAAACAGGACAAACCTCAACCCAATGGCTTGGAAGTGCTCTCCATTCCTGAAGACTCCCCAGGAATGAGACCTCTACTGCCAAATCCTTCAAACTGTCTTTAGGAGCACAAAGTGCCAGGGGGAATTTGGATATCCAGTGCTCATTTTTCATTTTCCTGTCACCTGGAGCTGTTTGAAATACAAGTCTTTCCTGCCTACAAAGAAAGCTGCATTTCACTGGAATTTACTATATTTTTTTCATAATCCTACAGATAACTTGAGTTCTAAAGTCACCACCAGAACTTGCCCTGTTGGGTGACAACAGCTCAGTTCCTCTCCTTGACTCAGAGCCAACAGTTCATCAGGAGGATGCTCTGGTGTCCACAGAACAATGTGTAGCTCCCACAACTCTGCACGACAGATGTACCAACATATTTATTCCAAGACATATTTTCATCCACAAAAGCAGCACAGAAGTGTTACTGCAAGACTTTAAGACCCCTTCCCATAGAGGTTTTTTTCACAACACCTCCTGTGGATGGATATTGGATTCAACACCAGAGGCTTGAATTGATATTGGAGTCAGAATTATCACAGCGACAAGTGTCTCCATGGCAAAGCTGGGGTTACAGTGTTGACCCCAATATAATTTTCATTCACTGGATTCACACAGTTCCTTCATGTTTATTTTGACTGCCAAGAGAGAAAAACCCCCTCAGAGCACAGGAATTGAAATGGGATAAAGAAGTGCCAGACACACAGGGCTGCACACCTTGCACAGGAACAACTTGGTGCACGGTCCAGGGCACCCAACCTGTACTAATCACCTTGAGCTCATTAATTTACAAAGCTTTGGCCCAACTCTAGAGGCTGGCAGATGATCAAGCTCTTAGTTGATGTGATTCAACCTAATCCACTAAAAGGCATTTAAGAGCCAGTGAGGAAATCAGTACTTTTCAATTATTAGAAGTGCTAAAAAGTTTGACTGACTTCAGACTTCGAAGGTGAGAGGAGGAACAACACCCAGGTTGTTTCCCACCTCAAATCCCACCACCAGTCAATGCATGGGGTCACCCAGTGGTTCCTCCAGTGTTTCTGTCTCGTTCCACTGGAGACAGGGGCAAAAAAAGCCACTGGATGCAGCCCTTTTTCATCTTTCAGATCCCATCTTCAGCAAGATTTCCCAGGGAAAGAAGGATTTTCCCATTTTGACACCTAATTGGCACTGGTGAAATTATGAAATGCAAGAAATTTGTCATTAGGGGCCTTTCCAATCCCTCCTCCATCCAAAGCAACTCTCAGAGCCATCAGTGGCATTTGGCCAGGCTGGACATGAAGGTAGAGGCTGGAAAACTAGGGAACACTCCCTGGGAATATCCTCCAACTGCCTCAGCCAAGGAAACACTGCAACTTGCAGTAGTACCTCATTAGACACCAAAAAAAGCAAAACTAAACCCCATCAAACAAACAAATAACCAAACAACAACCAAAAAAAAACCAACCGAAAAAACCCCAACCTGAGAAAAGGAAAAGAAAAGAAAAAGAAAAGAAAAGAAAAGAAAAGAAAAGAAAAGAAAAGAAAAGAAAAGAAAAGAAAAGAAAAGAAAAGAAAAGAAAAGAAAAGAAAAGAAAAGAAAAGAAAAGAAAAGAAAAGAAAAGAAAAGAAAAGAAAGAAAAGAAAGTTTTAGGTGTTCCAATAATGGGAAAAAATTGAATTACAAACCAGGAGAAGACTCAAAGTTTGAAGAAAGCAGCTTCATCAAATGTGGGGCTCATGGTCTATTTGCAGCCAGGAACTCTGTGGGTGATTTGCTGTCAAACTGGGTCATACTCAAGCTTTTTGTTTCATTAGTTCCAAAAAGGCAAGGGCTTGTTGTCTGAACACCAAACTCTATTCCTAGATAAAATGTCTTAGTGTATATAAAACTCTACCTTTGTTAAGCAGGCAAACACTAATTCATGTAATAAGTGGTTAAACTCTTGGTTGCCTCAACTGAAATTTGCTTGATAAAGCAGATCCTCATGAGAGCAAAAACCAATGAGAAAGACTTTTTCCTTTTTGCCACTTGAATATCAGCTCTAAAACCAAGTTATATCCAGGTAGAAGTTGTTTAAAATCTCTTTTATCTGAGGGAAAGGAAGAAAATGATAATATTAATTTTTAACCTCCCCTCAAAAATGCTTTGTGCTCCATTCTGTGCTGGAGTAGTGTAGTCTTGGTACACACAAGCTAAACTTGGGTTGAAAACAATTTAATAGCAAGAAAACTTTCATTCTTACATAGCAGCTTATCTGATGTTGATAAAACAACCTTAAAATCTTCTCAATCCTTCCAGATCAACTAACAAACACATAGACTATATACATGTATATAAAAGAGATATTTTATATCTATTCCTATAGGTTTTCTAGGTATGAACACACATCATTCAGCAGAGACAGGAGGTAAAACCAGGACAACAAGGACACTTAACCTTTTCTTGGGCTGCGAGGAATCAAAACCATTTTCACTTCCCAAAAACCCCTTCTTATCGACTCCCTTGGATGCTCCGTTATTCCCCACCAAATAAACCCTTGGGAATCTCTGTAACACCACCCAAGCTCACCAGCACTCTCCCAGAGACACGGGGTGAGGTCCAATATTCCCAGTTGGCTCCCAACCCTCCACTCACCGGTTCGTCCAGCGCCGAAGACTCCGGGCACCACCCGCTGCAGCCCCTCGGATCTCGCTGACAAGGAGCTTCTCCGAGGGCTGGAAGCTCCTTAAGAGCATGAACACATCTCAAGAGATATTAACTCTTAATATCTGCAGACTGGCATCTGCTTCCTCGGCAGTTTAGCCCCAAATGTTTGTCTGGGAAGAGCAGGCGGGATTTCTGCGACACCCAGCCCGGTGTGGGTTCAGCTGGAGGATCTTGTTCTACTGACACGAGAATCCCAGGGAAATAAATTGCCTGGAATAAGTGTTGAAGGTCGGGAAAGTCTGATTGTTAACACCCACAAAAACATAGAGTTTCGTAGGGGTGGTAAAAATAAAATAAGTCAAAGCAACGGAAACTCCCTAAAATATTCAAACGTAAAAACACGACAACAGAATAAGCCAAATTGGTTGGGAAAACACACTAATGCTCATGTCAAAAACCATCCTTATGTGGGTTTCTTTTAGGGCATTTGGACCTGCAGAAGTGCCATAAGAATTCCGTGGTGACACTCAGACAAATCTCACGAGATGGGTATTTATGCAAATAAATAAATCAAGTGTAAATCAGCTGCACAGAACTATGGAAATTCTATTTTTGGGATGATGAAATTAAACTGCTGCTCCGTGGGGTTCTGGTCAGTGGAAACCCACGAGACTGTTTGACTTGAGCAACAGATGCACAGAGTGATAACTTAGGATCCTAAAATTACATCAAGGGCTTCCATTCTTCTGGAGACAAGAGCTATTGTTCCCACTCACGCCAGTGCCATTGGAGGAAACTGCTGCTCCACACATCTGCCCAAATTTGATTTGATTCAATTATTCAGAAGCAACATCAGAAAAGGAACCTGAGGGAATTTACTTTGTCCATTCAAAAATGTGAAATGACCAACAAGATCTGCAGGAGGGAGTTTGGAGCTGGCAAAGGGAAATCCAGGGGTTTCAGTGAACAATTTTTTGGGTTGATTTTCCTTCTCCTTCCTAACAACCTTATTTTCAAGTGACTGAAAACTTTCCAGGGCAGTAGACACACGTTATTTCCTTAAAAAAAATTCCATCCTACAGCTGATTAAACTCCAGAAATGAGCTTGTCAGGCCTCTGCCTCCAAAAAAAATCCTGATTTCCATAATGGGAACACGGATCTCGTGGCACAGAAGGACAATGAGCTGCAATCACCCCAATGCTCTGCAGCACAAGGGCTGGAAAACAGCACGGCCTCACACTGGGAGGGGACTCCATCTGAAATCTCTGCATGGATAAAGGAATGAGAACAGGGAGGGATAAAGGAATCCTAACAGTGAAAGGGAACAGGCCCTGGAGTTTGGGATTTCCAACTATTTAGGGAGGAGAATGTAATGAATTAATAAACAAATAGATAAACAAGCACCAACAGAGCAACGGTTCCTAAAAGTTCCTGGGAAAAGGTATTTTTGAGGAGTTTTTAAATTGTCCTTGGGGTCTTACCAGCCAGATCTAATAAGCTCAAAATTAGGCAAGATGATGAGTGTGCAGCCTTCAGCAATTCTGGATGTAAAATAGCAGGAAAACACCCTGGATTGGCAGAGTCATTTTATTCACTACATGAACAGTGAATACCTACATTCCATGCACTATAAACCGGTTTCTGCATCCAAATTCTCTGGTCTGTTAATCAGTTTACACACTTTTCTTTCTCCCTGCTTATCCCTCAGCACAGAAACGCCCTCCTCAGTACAAAGGCCAGGAATTTTGTAACCTGCCCGATGCTGGAATATTTCCCTTCCCACTTTGCCAGCCAAGCACCTTCTGGATCCACAGGGAGCATCCCCCATGGAGTCAGTCACCTGCCTCCAAGTCATGATTCGTGTGCACAGCAGCAAAGGAGATGAAAGCAGAGGCTTTGTGACTGATACGAGGTAATTGCAGGCAGAATCTGATGACAGGAATTTATGTAATTCTATTAAAAGCACTTGTAGAGGAAGAGAATGAAAGGGCAGATAAACCCCTCAGAATTCAGAGCACAAAGAATGTGATATACTGCATAAATAGTTTGCATTAAAGGCAATAAAACATAAAAGGCTAAAGGACATAATGCAATCTAATTATAATTAATTCCTCCCATCCATTCCTGTATTATATATTTAACTATTAAATATAAAACTAGGCAAGGTGAGCTAAAGCTTACTCAGAAATACACACCACCAGACGGGATATTTTATGTCATCCTCCTAAGGTTTCAATTTGAGGCTTCCAGGAAGAATTTTCCAAGGATTCCAGCAAAGCCAAGTCCTGGCAGGAGGAGCTGGTTGCATCTGCAACATCCCTTTGGAAAGAGCCCCAGTCTTAAAGCCCTGCCTTGGCACTGCTGCCTCCCAATAAAGAGGAATATTGTGGATTCAGAGGGAATCACTGGAGAAGGGGACGAGCTGGGATCACGTAGGCACAAAGCTGGGCAGTGCACAACTGGCAACACCATTTAGAGAGACTTTCCCCCCTTTTTTAACACGTGCCAAGGGAGAACTGTGGGTTTATTTAGTCCACCAAATTAAATATTTAAGGTGGTAACAATGGTAGATTGTCTGTGGTGGAGGAGTCCTGCCTACAGACACCCCTCCCTGCTGCCAAATCATCATCATTTCCACAGAAAATTCATAAAAACTCTATCAGAGACAACAAAGTTGTGTGCACACACCACAGGCTGATGGAAAACGATGATTATTTCTGGGAACATATGGTGACTGAGGGATAAGAACTCTGCTCCTCTCTCAGTAGGTCACACCACACAACAAAGTACAGTCAACGCACCGGGGGAAAAATGGGCATCTGAGATCTACCACAGTTATTGTAGCACTTGGCAGCACAGAAAAAAACCCATGAGGAATTATTCATTTTCTAACAGAGAAAAGGCTTTTCGACGAGTCTTGGCATTCAAAGTAACCCTTCCTCCAAAAACCATCATAAATTGCAAAATCATTTTTAAAAAAGAGAAGATCTCAGCAGGGGATATATTTGTGCATATATTATATTGTGTTCCTCCTCCCCAATTATACACCTCAGAAGAAGGTATTGTCTGGTGCAAAGATCTGTTCAGAGTGCCAAAGAGACACCAGAAATTCTACCTCCCACCTACTTTGTGCTGGTCTGACTCAGTAAATCTCTCCTTACAAATTCAGATACTCATCAGCCACGTCCTACCCAGGGACCACGCCAGCTGCCCCAGGATTAAAATAACAGTTTGTTTTCGAGGCAAATGAGTTCATTTTCACTCAGAAGGTCTCACTGAGCTCTATCAAACCAAACCATCAGCCTCCCCAAGCTCCCCCGAAGAGTTTGCCATGGGCCAAGCCCAGTCCTTGGATCACTTGACCCCGGAGGGTCTCTCTGCCCATTCCATCACATCAATTTGACAGACACAAGGTGCAAAGTAGGTGCTAGGGAAGGAGGGGGGGGGGGTATAACTTATTGCCCTGTGGCTAAATAATGTCTTGGAGGACGTCCAGCAATTATTTCACACTTTTCCACTTGCTCACCAATCCAGTTTTCAACAGCCTGGATAAATCATGGGATTCAGACTCGAGTTGCCATTGGAAAATCACCTCCCTACTCATGAGCAGAGCTGAAAGAAAATCATTTACTCTATTTCCAAACTCCATTGTAACTTAGACTTCACCTTTTCCACCAGAGAACTGCAGGAAATCAGAGTCAAGATCAGACACGTGAATGCCAAATAATTAAACCAGCGGATCGCTGACGCATAAATGAAGTTTTAGATTTACAGTGAACAAATCTTCTACTGTAATTCAGCCAGGATGGCTTTTCACATGTTTTTATGTCAGCACTGGGCTAAAAAAAAAATCCAGTGAGAACTGGGAGGGTTGGATTCCCTCCCTGCTGGCACCTCCTGGGGCTGAACAGAGGCAGCAGGGTTAGACCTGAGAGCAAGTCTGATTAAATCCTGTCCTAAGTGTTTCAGAACTAATCAGTGCAGTGTTGGGGATCATTTTATCTGGCCAGTATTAGGAGCTAAATGGACTGTTCAGATTTTGGGGTCACCCACCCGTGAGTGTTTCACCAGTGATTTATTTTTACCTCCTTCCACAGCCAAGGAAATGTGGATCTGGTGGAAAAACCTCATCCTGACACCTCTTCTCTCCCAGTCCATGGACCTGCAGCTCATCACTAACCAGAGCAAAGCAGAAACATCCACATCCATCTGTCCTCCCCCAAAGGATGGCACCCTTATGTTTCCACACCAGGAAATCAAAGCCACAGGTCTGGAACTGGAGCTGGAGCAGGATGCAGAGCCAGCCCGAGCTCTGTTCCATCCAAATATTCCTCTCTCAGCTCAGAAATGCATTTCCCCAGCAATAAAAGCAGAAAAGAATTCAGGAGAGGTTGTTCTAAAGGTATGTTAATGGCCACACTGGGGATTTCCACCCACACTGGGATTTGTGTTTACAATTCACTTCCTCAGAATGAGCTCTCTAAATCTTTTTTTTTTAGTAGAAAATACATATATTGTGTCAGTTCTGCCCATGTGAAGTTCACAATCCATGATAAGCATCAGCCCCATGTCTGGCATGGCCTGACAATGATAAAAGTGATTAAATAAAATGAACCACAGCCCTTCTGTGCAGTCTGGGCTCCTTGAAAAATCAACCAAAACACACCTGATACTGAACTGTTTTACACACAAGGGACACTCCCAAATTTGGGCAGGTTTTCATGCCTGTCCATAACCATTCCCAAGTAAAAACCCCCAAAAGGGAAGAGAAATCATGTGAAAACATGAAAAGAATGATACAGCTCATTGTATTGGCAAGTGATGCAACTGAGAGTTTAGATATAAAATGTAACAATTATTAAGAAATAGTTACTGTTCCCTCAAACAAAAAAAGTGAATTTTAGTCAAAACCAGTGTGGACTTTGGTTACAATTGGAAACACAACTGGGAAATGTATGTTTAATTTATTTTAATCCAAGGCCAGGCTGCACAGGGCTTGGAGCACCGTGATTTAGTGGGAGGTGTCCCTGCCCATGGCAAAAGAATGGAACGAGATGGGATTGAAGGTCCCTTCCAGCCCAAACCATTCCATGATTTTTTAGGGAGTGATACTCTAAGGGAAGCCCTTTAGGAGCAGCGATATTTCCCCTTTACAGCCTCCCATCATAGATCATTATTCCACCTGTTTTTACCCGGAAAACAATTGGTAAAGGACTACATTTCCATAAGCAGGCTCCAAAAAAAGAGTAAAATAATAATCCCAGCCGGAGTTTCCTGCCAAATCCAAAATTCCCGCAGGACCAGCCCCGGGAGCGCTTCCATCACCCGCTCCGGTGCTAAAGGCACTTGGAAAACCCTTCCCTGCGGTTGCGACCCTCCCAAACCACTGATTTTGGGGATGTTCGGGAAAGGAGGGAGGACTCCAAAGTCTCCTGGACCGCCCAAAAAATCCCCCCAAACCCTGGCTGTGCTTCGGTCCATCAACGCAGCTGAAATCGGTCGCCCGAGAGCAGAAAATGAGCATTTTCCCTTTAACCCGACACACGCACACACGGCTTGTTTTGCCAAGCACGTGTCGAGCCGAGCCGCTTTCCGACGAGAAAAGTCGCTTTTTTTCGCTGTGACAATAGAGAAAAACAATAGAGAAAAACAATAGGGAAAAACAATAGGGAAAAACAATAGGGAAAAATACAGGGAAAAACAATAGGGAAAAATAATAGAGAAAAACAACAGAGAAAAACAACACAGAAAAATAATAGAGAAAAACGAGAGAAAATAAGAGAGAGAAGAGGAAAGAAGAGGGTTAGAAAGGGTTAGACGGTCAGAAATAAATGTACCTGTGCAGCGCCTATTTTCCAGCCGGTGGCTCAGGGAATTTCCATCCCTCCCCCGGCGCCGGGAATTCGGGAGCCGGGAATTCTGGAGCTGGGAATGCAGGAGCCGGGAATTCGGGAGCCGGGAATTCTGGAGCTGGGAATGCAGGAGCCGGGAATTCGGGAGCCGGGAATTCTGGAGCTGGGAATGCAGGAGCCGGGAATTCGGGAGCCGGGAATTCTGGAGCTGGGAATTCGGGAGCCAGGAATTCTGGAGCTGGGAATGCG
>VXBA01000914.1:0-15230 GCA_013399895.1 Serilophus lunatus | reverse complement strand
CCCCCCCCCCCTCTCATCCTGCCACATGGTAGAGAGATCCCAACTGCTGCCCCGTGACTAGAGTATCTCCGCTGCTGCCTCACCCAGCCCAGCAACTCTATCCAGGTGTACCCTGCAGCAGCTCCCAGAGCAAGAGAAGAAAGCCTTGCTTGCAGCAGCCCCCACTCAGAGCCAGCCCATCTATCCCTCCCCATCTCCCTCTGTTCCTATACTGGACAGCTGACTTGCCCATCTCAGCAGCAAAACCGGTAGAACACTGTAAGTGTGTGGTGAGCTTGCAGGACCTGCCTGTTTCCTCCCACAGCTGTGACAATAATGAGGAAAAAAAAAAACACGCACAAAGGGGTAGGGGGAGTAGAGTTTGTTGAGGTGATATTTCTTGTTATTGTTGTGTTACTCTTTGTTCCTTTTTATTTATTCAATATAGTTATTAGTAAATAATTGTTGCTTCCTTTTTCTACATTTTTGACTGAAAGCCTCTTGATCCAAGGGGTATAGTAAAGTGGAGGAGAAGTTCTCTTTCCACTCCAGGAAAGTTCACATCTTCCTTGGAAAGTGTTGTCCTAACCTGAGACAGAGATTTGAAGAGCACTTGAATGAAAAACATGCTGAAGGTGCATATGAGGCAACTGAGATAAACACAAGAAGACAAGGAAGACATTGCAATCTTGGTGATGGAAGCTTGAACTGCTAGTATGTGGGATTGAAATATCTTGGGAGCACTCAAGCCAAAGGGATTCCTGAGGGAATTTACAACTGTGCCATCTGTCCGTTACAGTTGGAGCTTATTTTGTAGAACGCTTTTGGAAGAGAATTAATACCATGTTTCTCTCTCATATTAACTCTACTGGTGATTGACTGCTGGCATGAATACCAAAACATTCAACACAGTAGCTAGCACACCAAAAAAACCCACCCCAAACAAAACATCCCATCACTTACTCACAGTACCTTTTCTGTGGTATTATTTTAAGCTGAAGCCATTAAGTAAAGGGCATCTATTTCTCAGTTTTTCTGACTCATTGTTCTTCCAATGCAATTGCTAGCAGATCTATCAAGCCCCAAGAGCAGTACAGCTGCAATATGACTCAGCTTGAGGACAGCAGACAGGGCCTAGTCAGAGCTGATTAGTAAGCTATTCTGCAGAACCCGAGCGAGTTGAGATGGTTCTGAGACACTCTTTACTTACGTAATTGGAAAAGCTGGTGATGGGGAGACCGAGATACAGCACTGGATAGTACACCAAAGCTAAAAGGAGGGTTAATTTGATATTTATAGATACAGGCCACTGTCATTAAGAATATTGCCTGCTTAAGATGGGGCACATATATCAACAGAATAGGCAAATAAACCTCACAGAGGTTGGTCTCTGATATTTTCTTGTGCAGAAACTTTGATAGCATGACCGCTCTCTCCAGAACATGGCCAAAATCAATCTACAGCCTTCCTTTATGTCCTGTACAAAGGTGTAATTCTACTGTTTAGTGCTAGGCACTGCAGACTGCAGATGTTTGTTTCCAAGTCTGGTCTCCATGTAATAAAAATGGATAAAATACCCAAAGCCACAATATCACAGAGAATGACACAATGTCACAGGAGATCATGCTGTGAACAAGGGACTAGTCAATAACCACTGCCCTTAGACCTGACACTTGGAACAAATGTCCTTATATATATTGCACTCATTATTAGTTTGGAAAAGAAATGAGTAACGAGTTAGTTTTCTAATAATAGGTAATCTTATAAATAGCAGCCAACTGTGAAAAAAATCTAGACAACTTGTCAGATGGACTAATTTTTATAAATCATGTCTTACAATCTCCACCTTAATAAACTGAACAGGAAGAACTGAAAGCAAGCTGGGGATGCACTATCATTCAGTTCTTAACATCACTACCCATAAAGGGAGCTTGTTAGCTCGAATATGGATTGACTGTACTCAATAACACATGCAATCAAACTACATCTGACATACTCATGTATTGTGTGCCACAGAGCCATTGGCCATGAATAGTAACTTCATTTCTGAATGATTACTGAGGTTGAATTGTGAAAGTAAGCTATACAACCTGTGAAGACACCAGCATAAAAATCAAAATAACCTTATTTGGGGACAGTCTGAGTAAGTCACCACAGTGACTCCTTCTGATGCCTTAAAAGATATGCGTAATATTTTAAAGAATTCACTTTAGCTAGGTAGCTGGATAACTTGGAATATTAAGGGCCAGAAGAGCCTGTGTTCCAGTGTGTTTGCAGTGTGTATAGATAAGTGGGGTATAAGACAAAACATAGAGTTAGGCTTCCAGGCCTACTAGAAGCTGGACATAGGTGGGGTTAAGTGAGATGGACTTTAATTGGATGGTATGGGGGATGGGCACTCTAAATGTTATAAAAATGGGGATATTGTTATGATTTTCCTCTTTGGATCACTGGGCATTGACCAGTAAAGCTGCTTCTCCACTTCACTCTGTGTTTTTCAATTTTTATATCTGTCCCCCTTAAGGCATCACTTCAAGTCCAGATACCTACAATATCATGGCTACAATCCGTCATTAATGAGCCTCCTTTTTTTTTTTTTTTTTTTAAAAACTTAAATGTTCTGGCTTATTCCCCAAAAGGTCATGAAAATCTGATAAAAATCTTTCCAAAGCAAGAAAGGCACAACTTTCCCATGTCCAAACTTCCTTTTACTAGAATATATGTTTCTGATTGGATCATCCCATGGATTTTGGTTGTTAGGTAGGAAGGATGATCTCTAGAGAAATGTTTTGTGTCTGCTTTTCCAAAACCAAACTAAGAAAATGAACATTCCTGCAATGAAAGCTAAGAGTAGAGCCAACATCCATTAGCTGTCCAACTGTGTAAAAGGTTCCAAGTTTGGCATATCCCAAGTCTACAATCAGCCATAATAACTGCAAATAGTTTCTAAAGTGCTATGCAGCCTGTACTGGTAAAAGAGAAGGCAGAAGGAGAAGATTCAATACAGGCTTTCTTCAAGCCCTTCCTTCTTCATGATTTCTAATTGGAAGAGATTGTTGGTGAATTTTCACTTTGTACAAACATCTTGTCAATTCCATAACAGAAAAGCAAGAGATAACACCCTTACAAGAAATGTCTAAGAGCTTAATTCCAGCCTGGCAAAAGCAAACACAAATCCACTGATTTCAATGAAGTTACAGATGGCCCGCTTAATGTACAACAGCATTGATTTGGCTCTTCTCCCATACTGTATCACTGTTATGCCTAAGAAATCTTTGTTTTCTAAATACCAACCATGTGTAAACAGCCTGCAACACTGGACTGCAGTTAAATAAATGAATAGGAGACACACATATATTTTAAAATTTTTCTCAGTAGAGGACCTGGGAAATGTCAGACTTGGAACCTTTACACAGTTAGACAGCTAATGGATATTGGCTCTACTCTTAGCTTTCATTGCAAGTATTGATCTATTTTTCTGTTTAATGTCAGGATCTTATGTCAGCGTCACAGACAAAAGACTGAGGATCTGCAGAATATCAATCACCGTACACATATTTCTGCTTCCCATGGTTTCCTACAGGCATTAAACTAGAATCATGTATAAGCATAGTGTATACTTCAGGAACATGTTCTTCCTTATATGCCATCTCAGCACTACAACAGGTGGGCACAGGCTCTCTTGATAAAAGCACAAGGAGAGTGAGAAAGAGAGAGAAGAAAGTTGCTTACTGTTTCGAGGCTTCTCCTCATCCATGCCTTCATCTTCATTTTCTGGATCAATATCTTCTGCTTGAGTTATCCAGTCTAAGTACCCTTTCAAATCCTCCTCTAGCTGTTGTTTTTCCCGTAACTTCTGGAAATCACCTCGAGCCTTAGCCTTCTCTCTTTCTTTGGAAAACTCCCTAGCAAGGGGGAGCGACAGGACATGGGTATAGGGAAGGAAGACATGGAAAAACAATGGGTTAGATCGATTTCCACTAGAAAGTCTCCTTGGTCTGTGTAGTACACCCAGCTTTCTCTACTCTTTCAAGACAAGAACATGAATGGACCATCCTTCCTAGACACACACATAAAACAGCTGGAGTGTCCACATTTCTATCAATATTTAGAAAAAGATTAATACCTTTTTTTAATCTTCAACATTTGATTGACAGTTCAAAAAAACACGTATGTAATATTTATATAAAATTTTCTATACAATACCATACACTTTTCTAATACTCTTTACCACCTGGTATTCTCCAACAGTTACCCACAAATACCTATATGAATAATGGTCAGTGATGAACAGTTTTACAATAATCTGACATCTGGAGAGTGAGATGGTGGCTCTAATTTTTAGCAAGGTGTCAACCACTCTTTAAGATTGCATGTGTAATCACAAGTAAATTGGATTACTTTAAGTGTAATTAATGGTACTCACACTCTGCACGCATTTAACTATCAACAATTTCATCCCCAGTACTGCACAATATATTTAAAAACTCAGATCTCAGTCTTTTACTGCAGACTTTCAATATTTGAGCTTGTTATCTGACATGATATGTATTTTTCAAACACAAGTTGGGTGAAAAAACATGGTGAATTATGGGTAGACAAAACTTCCAGAAAGTGAATAGGGTAAACATTTGATGATAGTTTTATCACCATTGGAATTATAGACTTAGAATTGAAGGCTGAAGAAGAATAATTTTATATTGCATAGTTATGATCCTGAATGCTTGGTTTGGGGTTTTTTTTTGGCTATAGTGCTGTTTCTTCCCCTCTTTCAGAGGCACCTATACAGCAATATTTTTTTTCAAGAAATGTTAATCTAATTCTATTTAGACACTCTCATGTGGCTCTACATCAGGTTTTTACACTTGTATTTCAAAATGTAAGCTTAATGATAGTGAAAACTGCTGGACCAAGAGTACTTAAGCATTAAGTCATATATCTGCTGAAGCAGATCACTACATAGGATACACAGAGCAGATAATACTGTCCATTCTTTCTAGAAATGAGGAGGTAAAGCCATTCTTTCCAATGCAAAGAGTGCATTTTAAAAAAATCCTACTCCACCTAGGATTTGTCTTAGGTTTGTACCCGCAAAAATAAATGGAAATCTACAATTAACTTTGGTGGCATAAAATTAGGATTATGAAAATCATATCTGATATGTTAATGAGTGCCATGTGACTGCTCCTCAACTGAGGTGAAGGTAGGTTTCTAACAGCGATGGTGAAGTACTTTCCTCCTATCTGGTCCAAAAAGCACCAAAAGATTTCCATGAACTTAACAGGTTTTGGTTCAGGCTTTCAATAATATAAACTGTGCATGAAACCAGCACTGCAACATAATCAATACCTTAGTTTCAAGCCACAGTGTCTGACAAGGTATGCACCTGTGTGACCTGCACCCCTGTCACACTGCTGAGGGTTCAAACCCTCCCATGGGACTGTGATATTGAAGGTAGAAATGAGGAAGAGAAACACTGGCGTTTCTGGCCTGAAGGTAGATCCTGGATCCAAATTCAGCTTCAAAGCATGGAAAAAATGAAAATAAATTTTCCTATACTGGGAGTGATATTTTGCTACTTACAATGTAAAACAAATAATTCCTCAACAATAATCATAAAAGGTGTACAAAGAATTCCAGAAATAATAAATAGTACTTGTATTTTCTGCTTCAATAACACTTCTCTACCAAGTCTGATACAGTGCATTATCCAAATTAATGAATTAACTCTGAGAAAAATAATCACTGAATGAATCTATGTATTTTCAAGTTTGATTAATAAATCAAATTCCAGTATTTCAATTGTTAACTCCTAAACTGTTATTTTGGAATCCAAATGGGTCCAATTTTAAAGTGGACTGAGATCTCAACTCCAGGTGAGAACTATATATATTTGTATGGACATAACCTGCAAGAAGCTGTTTTTAGAAATCAAAGTGCCAAATGTTATGAAACAGCCCAATTCCTACTGTGTGTGCACTGAAACGAGTCACTTATGTTTGATGTCTCTAAGTTGCACGTCTGCTTGAGTCCTTTCAGTCCACACTTACTGTCTCCCTCAAATAGGACTCAGTTCGAGGGGGAGAGCTGACTAAACCAATGTGAGATTTTAGCATGATCTCTATACAGTGATCATCAGCAGAGGAGTGAATTTTACCTAGTTTTACAGTACAATGGAAAACACTGTCACTGCCTCATCTGAATGATCTGCAATTGCATGTCTCTTTTCTTTGCAAAATTTGTGATATTCCACATCTCACATGACTCTCCAAAACAGACAACTTTTTTAAATTGCCTTAATTTCTATGCTCTGCTGACATTAAACAATTGAGAACAGGCAGCTCAGGAAATTGCTACTGCAATTCAAACCACCTCCCATGTGGAATGCCAGTACTCAGGTATATGTAGTTCACAATCAAGAATTGCTATCAGTGTTCATTTAATATCCCATGTGAAATGAGATGGTGACCTCAGTCCAATGCCTATTGCAGGCAGATGAGCACATTACTTCTGCCACCATCACAGCTCTCAATGAAGAGTTGTTTGCAGTTTCAGCAGGGAGGACAAGGACAAAATAAGCTTTCTGATGGAAATGCCATCTTGAGTCTTAAGGTGGTCTTCTCAAAAAAGACTGCACTATCATGTCAGGATAAGGTCAAAAAAGGTTTGCAGACCTATCAAGCAATCTGTCCCTTTTCAGTGAGCCCAAGAACATCAGTATAAGAGTTGGTGAATCTGGTTGTTTTTACCAGAATTGAGTTTGCTTCACTTTACTTGTCCCAGAAAATGATAAGATTTGTCTGTCAATGGGAATACCAAATAGTATTCCAGAGAGATGTATTTTCTCTCTGAGTCTAGAGTGAGTCAAGATCATAAATATAAACACCCAGGTCTGCATACTGTGCTGTATCAGAAAAAAACTTCTGTTTCCCACCCTGATGATGGAATATAGGTAACTATTGTCTATATCTGATGTCAGCATGACTTCTCACATGTAGAAGAGATGGAAAATGAGCAAAACAGCAGACTTCTGGCAGTTCAAAATTCTTGCTTACTATTAAAAGTGGAGCACAAGACTTCAAATCTCATCCATCCTGAGAAGTACACAAAGGAATGGGAAGAATTGAAAGAGGAGACAGGAGACTAAGGAAAAATCCTGAAAGGTCACAAAAACTGCTCAGGGAGGAGTTAAAATCATAGCCAGCCTCACATTCACTCTGACCTCTTTCTTGGCAGTGAAAGTTTCAAAAGAAAACAACTGAGTTTTGCAGGATCCTCTCAAAGCAGAAGAAATGACAGTTTCTACTTCCCTCTATTTGCCTTGGCAACTGCTTGTTTGGCCTGTGCCCTGGGATCTGGGTCACTGTTAGGCAAAATTTAAAGGAAATGTGAATCTATATGCTTTGGGGGTGTGCATCTGAAAGTTGAATCCACATTGTAATTTTTTTTTTCCTCACTATTTAACTGAAAAAGATAACACAGATGTGAAGACCTCTGATCTCAGGCAACATCTAATTACACTTACAGGAATGATGTGGAATTGTCTTGCCTGTGCTTGAAGAGGTTTATTGTGTAATCTTCTAACTGGATATTCCTTTGGATTACATGAATTTTATACTGTGCTCAGTCGAGACAGGAAGAGATTACATCTCTACATATAAATAGTCTGACATGCTATTAAACTTAGCATGTGACTAGTAAATTCACCAGAAGGACCATGAATGGATGACATATCTGAGGAAAAAAACAAATTACAGATGAGGTCTTTAGGCAGAGCAGAACACAGGATTTGATTTTGCAGGTGCAATCAAGGTGTTTTTGTGAGTACAATTAATTACACTCATGTATTCAGAAGTGATTAAAAAAACCTAAGCTAACCTGTCATTGACAAAGTCTACCTACACAACATGCTTGCTGAAGTACCTGAAATAGATAAATGTGAAGAAATCAGAGATGCCCAGAGTAGATATTCAAAGATAACCAGAAATTCTGCTTTGTATCTACATAGAAAAGACAGGTGGATTATCTACATAGGTCAGACTAACGCCAAGTCTCTAAGGAAAAAAAAAAGCAAACTGAATCTGAAAAGTAAAGAAACTTTGTAACTCAGCAGAATTTAGAAGTGCTTTAAAGAGTTAATTGTTTAAGGACTGCTTATTTAGCCCAAAGAAAATTTGGAACATTTGTCCCATAATTTCAGTCTTTTCTCACTGATGCAAATTCTTAAGTTGCTTTTTACTTTTCTCCAGTTGGGGAAGTTTTTGTAGAAACAGTGCAGCTGTCATAATTCTGTGAAGACAGCCAGAAAGAGTGACTCAAAACTTAAACAAGGTGAATTTCATCTTTTATTTCACTTCCCTCTGCAAATTGTTTCCATCTCTTACCACTAACTGTGGTGGTCTAGCTGCAGTATATCAGCAGGTGGAAGATTTAGGCTCCAAAGCACTTTCTTAAATGGAAAATGAAGGAAAGAGGAAATTCAATTTTCAATTATATACAGACACAAATCAAATTGAATCATCAGTGCTTTGATAGTATCTATTCCCCATGTCTGGGCTCACAGGCACTAGTTATCTAATCAGATACCATGTAACAACAACTGTCCTATATAGTCTTTGTGTGCACCTCAGACAGAACTTTCTCTCTGTCAGCTGGTCATCATCCTCCACTACTGCTGACATCCTTACCTGCTGATGAGAATTTCCACCTGGAGAAGCGAGGAACATATTTTTTAAAATTGTACCAAGTGTCACTCTCCAGATACCCAAAAACAGACTATTGCCTGACACTTCATTACTGGGGATTTTTCCCCCACTCCCATTACTGTTTGGAAACCATTCTTTTTTGCAGCAGCTGTCATAATGACATGTCTCATTTAATGGAGTTACAAAGATAGTAGTAATACCTCCTGAAAAGCTTCTATTACATGTCTCTTTGCCAGATAGCCAATGGTGGATGTTTTTCACTAGTCCCACTACTGTCCTACTTTTGCTGTTGGCCCAGGTATGGAGGACATAATTTCGCTGAGACATCTAGTCCTCTCTCCTGCTCAGAGTTCATTTGCTGCCTCTTACGATCAAAAGACAGGAGACCTCAGGGCTGCCACCTCAGGCAACAGGTACAGGCTCTGATCAAATTCATTTAGAGCTCATTAAAGGATGCAAGATATTAGAAACAAAGGAAAAGAGGACACATAAAAGTCCTCATACCATATTTAACCATGTACATAGAATGGCTGTAGGCACATAATACGGAATTAGAAGCCTAATCCTTGGAGATCTTTCTTTTAAAATCTTGTGAGGAATGTTTGCTGGCTTGATTCCTCTAATTATGCGGCTCCCCAGGGGCAGTAAAGTTGTTCACTACTGAGGACAATATCCATTGTTTTTAATAAAAACTATTAAAATGATGCTTTGTGAGAGCAATTCTGCAGAACTGAAATACAGCTAAATGTCTGCATGTCTTAAGAATGCTTAAACACTAGAAGGACTTCTGCTTCTCTGTTCATCCATAGAAAAGGTCAGAGGGAAATGATCTTTTGTCCCTGCATTGTGCCAGACTTGGAATCTGCAAATAAGCTGGGCTTACTGAAGAGGAAATATGCCCAAGACTCTCTCCAAGGAAAATAGTGTCCTGTTAGGCTGTTCTTTAGATATACTAAGTGATGTGGAAATTTCTCCTGTAAGAAGACATAATTTGGGAGGAGTCTTATCCTACAGGCATGAATATGTCTCATGCTCTCATTCTTCCTTCAGTTCTACTGACTCTTCCAAAAATTTTACTATAATCCCTTTCTTCTATGGCAGATGGGTTGCTCTGCCCACAGAAGAGCATAGCACTGTCTTCCCACAGAGTACAGGTACAGAAACATGTTACAGGCAAAGAATTGTCTTATATTCCATTGACTTAGTCAAAAGACTCCTCCTACGACATTAGGAATGCTGTATTTTCCTATTGGTACAGCAACAGCCTAGGCCTTCTCTTAAGGTTCTTGAGATGAGCCCATCACTGACTGTTGTATTGGTAACGAGAGAGTAGGAGTAGAAATATAAATTTTTAAAAATAAACAATAATAAAACAATTTCCTGGTACTGCTTACCCGCTAAGTACACCGAGAACCAAGTTAAGTACAAAAAATGACCCTATGATGATTAGTGTAACAAAATAGATACAGGGCCAGTCCCTTCCTATGGCATCATTGACCTGGAAGAGTGGAATGATAATTAGTGAGACAAGCTCAGAAACTGAGCACTGCAAGGCTCCAGCCAAAGAGATCCCAAGTCACCAGCAGCAAGATTTTTCAATAGCTAGTTTTCTGGAAATTTATGACAGGTCAACATTAGTGATTTTCAATGCTCTGATGATGAATTTTTTGTCAGAGAATAACACTGCTTTTGTTACCTGTATTGTTATTTGCAATATTTGAAAATTCTGTCAAAGTATGTCAGACCTGATGTGAGGATTCAAATTTTTAATCCCTCTGAAAGTATCCTGGTGACAGGGAAGAACTCTTATTTTGGAGTCTTGCCCTGTAGCATTGGAAAAAAGACACCAAAACTGTCAGCTTACCCGCTCAACACACCAAGAACCAGATTTAGAACGAAAAAGGATCCAAAGATGACCAGACTGACAAAATACACCCATGGTAACTCATAGCCCATAGCGTCCTGCATCTGGAAAGATGAAGGAAAATTAAAAGACAGAGAGGGAAAGCAGAAATGATTAGGCAAAGGAACAGATGGGAAGGTTTGTAAACAGCCTGTGGTTGGTTTACACATAATCAAAGCAAGTGTTTCTGTATGTTCCTATGTGACTGCTCCTTTGATTTTTTTTTTTTGGTCTGTTTCCTTACAGTCAGTGATTAATATAGGCTAAGATATAACCATGTGCTGTACTGGCACTTCTTCGGATGCTCAAAGTTATGGACTATTACTTCTTAGAGTTTACTTACAACACCACAGAGGGCCCACCCCATGACTCCTGAACTTCTACCTACTGCACACATGTACAATCCTCTGCTGCCAGTGAAAATATTGCTAGTTTTTGCTAAGCAATACCATACTGTGTTGTCACATCACATTTACTTCCCATGCGTAACACAGGTATAGGTACCTCAGAAAGGACCATGGGGGAACTCTGACCAAATACTGATCTTCCCATGGCAACATTCTGATATTTTCATAGTTTACTACAGTGGGTAGCTTTGTATTTTATGGAAGGTCTTTTCAAAGCCAAACTTGTTTTGACCTGGTCAAGAGTTTCCCAAGTCTTCCTTACAAACTTCCTTTCTTTCTTTGAAGGATGAATCATTTATCAAAATATGATTTGTACACAACTGAATACTAAGAGAATTTGAGACTGTAAACTAAATTATATGAACATAGGCTTGGATTTCATAGTACTACAAACATCTCCAAACGAAGCAAGCAGACTACAGTTTTAGCACCAGAACTTGTGTTATGTGAGGTTTAACTCCAGTAGACAATAAGATCTTGTATATACACTAAAAGCATCTATAAAATAAACACTATTATATCTTGAAGTCTCTTTCAAAGTTCAAGATTTTGGAAAGTTGCTGGATAACTTAATAGAATCTCACTTTTATGATGGTATCAAAAAATAGAGTCTCCTCTCTACTTTTCAAAAACTCTTATCTTTGGTGCCAGGCGAAGCATCATTAAAATAACAGATGGTGGTTAACACTTTCAGGAGGACTAAATCGATTTATGAATGCAGATTTGAAATTATCTAAAAGCAAAAACCAACCTACATTCCTTTGTTTTCCACTCTTTTGAAAATTTTATTGTATGTTGTCTTCTCTTTCCAGAAAAAGTCTTTTCCCTTTGCATCCTAAACATTTGTGGGGACGACAAAAGACATATTCTTCCATACATGGGCACTGAGACACATTTCTCAGACAGTGATCTGACTCAAGAACTCAGGAAAGGTATTTCAGACCTTCAGTAAGACAAGGCAGGAGAGTAACACTTAGTATAATCAGATCTTAGTGGATGAAGTCCATTATCCATTTTTCTTCCAAAGTAAAGTCACTAAAGTACTTGTCTGGCAACAGTTCACAGTCAATAGGCCAATCCAGAACTCAGGGTTCCTTCAGCTGTGACTGAACTGAAGTAGATTCATTAAAAATAAGCTTGAAATCTGCCTCTGTGAAAACAGTTCATCAGCTCCTTCCTCACAGGACAAATATATTTGGTAGTCAGAAGAAAGCACATGAACTTCTAACATTACCTAACTATATTAAACAGCTTCCCTTTTACAGTTTTGTAGAATTTTTCAGTTAGCTCATAAATCATATTAACTATTTATGTTTGCAAGCCATATTTCATCCCACATGACCAAAAAGTAGACATCTCTGATGCACATCAGTGCTTCAATAAGAACAAACCAACATGGCGTATAAAGATGGATGCAAATATTCACCTGAGATACCAGTGGGGAAATCAGGCAGGCAAAATGTAACTGCCCAAGCTGGAATTAATTAAAGAAATAAGACTAAACGCCCTCTCTCTTCTACAAAGAATGTCACTACATATACACAGCAATTTGCACAAACAATGAGTATAGATGACTTTGAAAAACTGCCACAAAAATTTACCACTGTGGTCACACTGATGAATTGACATTGATCTAATTATGATAGATGGTGATAAAAAAGCCTCAGCTGTATGATATTTATCAATCAATAGTTTGATATTTTTTTTGTCAGCTGGGAAACTCAGCTGGAAAAGTAGAACTTCTCAAAGCTGTGGTACAAGTGAATCCTAAATAGCAAATGCCATGATGCCAGGTACAGAGTTCAGATACTGAGAGAAGTACAAAACTTCCCTGGCATGAAGAATATGGTGTATATGTTCCAATGCCTGCACAATTGCATAATGATCACACCAGCTTGCACAGCACAAATTATTCCTAAAAAATAGATCTGTGTTCTGGTACAACAGAACATTTGGGACTTCTCAGACTGAAAATTTCACTTTTATTTCACAATGATGTATGTAACAGAGAAGCTGAGGGACAGAGAGCTATAGCTTCTCAGGCATACAGAAACAATCAGTATTTGGCAAATAGCTGAGTCCATCCCTCTACTGCTAGACTTCTCTATGTTTAGTGCTCTCATGTCTCATTTTCTTTAGTAGCAGGCAAGAGTACTCCATACACTGTAGGACTGACCCACAGGTGACAGGAATGTATTATATATTGATATAACATTAGGTATTTGGTAAATTATGTAAACCTCCTTGCAATAAGGAAACACTGCACTGTGCTACCTGCTTCTAAAAAACATCTGCAGAAGGATTGCAGAGAAATAGGTTGCTTGGTGAAGGCTGGGGGGAAAAGAAAAGAAATAGACTTACTCAAAACAGCAACAGCATTGTACCAACATTTAAGATACATTACATTCTTGGCTAAGATGGTATTCTTCTAAATATCTGAAAATGCTTGCTGCAAAATGGAGTCATCCTACAAGTCCAAGATGGACTGTCCTCAATGATAACTGTGTGGGACCATTGTTCAGTAAGAACCTTACACTTGTGTTTGAGTGAAGTCATTTCCTGGAAACTTACTACCATTCTGAAAATATGCAGCTATTACTCATGCATGTATGCATACACATGTCCTGCTGACTACAGCTGGAGCCTTTCCCTGCAAGCCTAATTAGGTGGTAGACCTAATTTCTCCTCATTATGCTATTGAAGCGGAGAAGATGCAAAGAGTTGTATCAAGACCAGAAGGAGTGCTACCATTTAGACATTATTGAGCGCACAAAAACAGGTCTGCAAAATATATTCTGTACTGTTTCCTACAGTGAACAGGAAATGGTTAGAGGTCACTTCTCAAGGACAGAAAACTCGTAATACAAAGTTCAGTTTTCTGGTCACAGAATGCAACACTTCTCTCCTAGTGTTTACCATTAACCCTATGAATCTCAAAAGATGGATCATCTTCGAAATTCATAGTTCTGAATGAAGACAATAAGCCAGTGTAGGTCTGAATTATAATTTTCAGTCAAGGTGTTGCGACACCAATTTAAGCATGGATGGAACAATTGTTATATCAGCTAGAGACACAGGATCAGTGAGAATCTGCAGATTATCATTTATAGAAATCATTCTGCTTTCTGAGTCAAAATGCCTGACCTTTCACAGCTCACATTTCAACACTCATGTTGTTACTTTCAACAGTGAGGACATTGGCACATTTCAGAGAATTAGTGCATCATCTCTCAGAGACCTTGGGTATAAAGAAAAATCTTTATTATTTCCTTCTCATGATTTGCTACATACTGCAGTCTGAATCAGTGACAGTCAAAGGAAGGAGTAGCACATGATCAGTTGATCCTGTTAAAAATTATTTGTTTTGAAAATCACATTTATTTTAAACTACTGAAGGAAAAAGGAAATTTTAAGCTCAGTTGTTTTCTCCAAACTCCTATTTTTAAGGCTCAGTTTACTGTATTGTATTACCTCAATTACAGAATTTTACAAATTCCACAGGTGCATTCTCTAGGTACATGTAGGCACCTGTAACCTTTTTTTTCCGTGTCTTCATGAGAAAGGTAAGATAGAGCTGGGTGAAGACAAGGCAACAGGGATCACAAACCAGAGCAGAGAAAGCTCCAGACAGGTTATTCTTCTACAGAGTCATGGTAAGATAAAAAACAAATAATATAGGCAAAATTCACCATATGTGAACAGTAGAGAGAATAACAGGATTCCTATGTGTAGCTTTGTTCTTTAATTGTTCTGTATGCCCTGTAGTGATGGAAAGAGCAAATTAAAATTCTGCTCCAAGACAGAAACACTGACAATTTTTACAGAACTTTCTGCAGGAGCTAAATGGAGCCATTGGCTCAGAAAGGACTGGCTCAATGAGGACAACAGAAACATCAAGATTGATCTGCAACACAGAACCCTTGAGAAAGAATCAAAGAAACTTCAGCAATGGAAGATGAGTCCAGGATAAAGAATAGGAAGGGGGCAGACAGATCTGAGAAGATGGAATATGCAGAGGTTACTTCTTCACTCACGCTAACAAAGACTATACTGAGTTTGATGTAGATGTCCTCATGCATGTACACCTGCTCTGATCCAGGTGAACTGTAATTCCTGTTTTATTAATTAAAAGCTCTTTGTATAGCTATAATTCATTGTTATGCTGTCTGATCTCCCTGTCAAGAGGGTGAAGTCTCCAGAACTAACCAAGCTTCCCACATGTAGTGGGTTGAAAAG
>VXBA01000911.1:0-48514 GCA_013399895.1 Serilophus lunatus | reverse complement strand
ACAGAAAAACCAATACAAAAGGGTGGGTTGTGCTTGATCAACCTGATCAAGAGGTGACCCTCCTGATAGATGCAGGAAAGGCTGTGGATGTCATCTATTTGGATTTCAGCAAGGCCTTCAACACTGTCTCCCACAGCATACTCTTGGAAAAGCTGGCAGCTCGTGGCTTGGACAGGAGCACTCTTTGCTGGGTCAAGAACTGGCTGGATGGTCGGGCCCAGAGAGTGATGGTGAATGGTGCTGCATCCAGCTGGCAGCCAGTCACCAGTGTTCCTCAGGGGTCTGTGCTGGGACCAGTTCTGTTCAGCATTTTTATTGATGACATGGATGAGGGTATTGTGTCTTTCATTAGTAAATTTGCAGACAAAACCAAGCTGGGAGCTTGTGTTCATCTATTGGAAGGAAGGAGGGCTCTGCAGAGAGATCTGGATTGGTTGGATGGATGGGCAGGGCCCAATAGGATGAAGTTTAATAAGTCTAAATGCTGAGTTCTGCATTTTGGCCACAAAAATCCCCTGCAACGTTACAAGCTGGGGAAGTGTGGCTGGATAGTGCCCAGGTGGAAAGGGACATGGGACTACTGGTTGACAGCCAACTGAATATGAGACAGCAGTGTGGCCTGGTGGCCAAGAAGGCCAATGGGATCCTGGACAGCATTAGGAATTGTATGGCCAGCAGGAGCAGGGAGGTCATTCTTCCCCTCTACTCAGCACTGGTGAGGCTGCATCTTGAATATTGTGTCCAGTTCTGGGTCCCTCAGTTTAGGAAGGACATGGAGATGCTTGAGCATGTCCAGAGGATGGCAACAAGGCTGGTAAGGGGCTTGGAACACAAGGCCTATGAGGAATGGTTGAGGGAGCTAAAGTTGTTTAGCCTGGAGAAATGGAGACTCAGAGGTGACCTTATTGCTCTCTACAACTTCCTGAGAGGAGTGGAGGTTGGTCTCTTCCACCATGCAGCAACTGACAGAACAAGATGACACTGTCTCAAGCTGCATCAAGGAAGGTATAGGCTGGATATTAGGAAAAAGTTCTTCATGGAAAGAATAATAAAGCACTGGAGTAGTCTGCATGGGGAGGTGGTAGAGTCACCATCTCTGGACATGTTTAAAAAAAGACTGGACATGGCACTTGATGCCATAGTCTAGTTGGGATGTTAGGGTTGGACTCGATGATCTTTGAGGTCTCTTCCTACCTAGTTCTTCTGTGATTCTGTGATTTGATCTGCATGGTTTTTTATCCCTCTTCTGTAACTTGAATATTTGAACATTTTGATAAACTGTGAGTTGCTTTAGTAACATGAAAAACATTCATGGATTTGGGCCATTGGACCACTAACTGTTCAAGGAGCTAAAAGATCTTAAATTTCCTTATACATGAACTCATCTTGGCTTCATATTACAGGCTCTTTTTTTTTTCCCTGCTGTTTTTCATAAATTTCTGGTTCTTTGAAACAAAGGCTGGTTATTCTTTTCTCATTATGTTTATCTTAATTTTGCCAGTGAAATAGAGTTTAGAGCTACATTTGTTGTCCATTCTACAATAACTTTATTTGAGCTTCTGATGTTAAATCTATTTGAGGAAAAAATGTGACATTTTATTTTAAGCATTTCAGCATTATTGCAGTCTGTGTTTTCTCTTTACCGTTCTATAAAAGGCTATAATGAATGTTATCTTTTTATTTATCATGTGATACACAAAATGTATGTTCTCAATGAAGCAGGGCTGTGACCATTTGAGAAGAATGTACTGTAGGAGCAGGATGCCACCACACAGGTTTGAGATTTTTGTTTGTTTTTTTATTTATCAGGAATAGTATTGTTTAATATGATAAAGGTACTTTTAAGGTTTAAAGTACTCAAATTTTTTTTAAAACTTGTGACATTATTTGGTCTGTTGCTTCAAAAAGTTAAGTTTTAGAATCTTGAAGGAACTTCAGTCTACAAAGCCTGGCTTACCAGTAGAATGATGCAGATTACATTATCTGTCTTTCATGTATTTTTTTATTCACACTTCTGACTTTTCCACATAAAATTTTGTCATTTTTAGATAAAGAATCCTTTAGAGTCTTTTTATATTTAGGGAGATTTTTTTTTAAAAGCAATATGCCACTTTTCAAAGACAGATTATATTCAGATAAACTTTGCAGGTTTTTAGAAGAAGTAAATGACGAGTGCAGAGAAGATACATTTGCTCATCTAGTTTGGTATTTAATACCGAGCTAGTTAGTACAAAGAATTAAATATTGCTTATATAAATTCTTTGCAGCTTAACACACAGTAAGCTCTACTTTCACTGTGAATTCATATAGGGATTGTCTTTAGAAACACAATAATGGAATAATTTCTTGTTTTCAGAAGAACTGGAATAAAAAAATAGATCATAGAAAGTTTCATGTCAGAAACTTTCTTAGGAGAAGGTTATTGGGCCTTATATAATAGTTTTTTTTCTCTCTTCTTTAATTCCCTATTCCTTTTATTCCCCTGTTCATATATGTCATTGCACCTGCTCTGGTTTGAAATTTCTCTTCATAATACGGAATTCCCCTAGGAACATACACATCAATATTTATGTCTAGGAGACTGATCAGTTGGAGTTAGAGACTTTTTTCTCATCACTTAAGTATTTTTCTGAACTGATAATTATTTCCTCATATTTTTCATAAGGCTTTAGTTCATTTCGCAGATATATGAGCACTGCTAAAGTTTTGATAAGCCAGGGAAAAATATGCCCATGTTGTATGTTTCTATGAAGCCTATTTTCTTGTGTGATGTTTTGATTATAGTCCCATGAATTAAATTTAGTATGTGAGTAGCATAAATAAGGATGATTATTATATTTGCTTTTGTTTCTGTGTGTACTGAGCTGTAGAAGTATTTTTCTGTCTAGTTCTCATTTTTATCATAATCAGCTATTGTAGTGCATTGCCTACAGCAGTGATTCTTTTTCTTGATTCACTGCTATAAGACGTTATTCCACTACATTAATGATTGTTTGTGACTATTTTCCCTGTCTTTTTCCCAAACCACTGAAATCTTTGATAGCACACAAAATGATGCAATTTTTGTTTGTTTTGCAGTATCAGGTTAGAAAGTGATTAAGGTAATATATGTAGCTTAAAGGATTAGAAGAGTTCCAAACATTCCCACCATGAAAACTATGTAGGACATATAAGCCAGTTCATGTAAAATAACAGTTAACTGCAGCCCTCCCACAAACCACGGATGGAACTGTCTTTGTAATTCAGAAAGGTTCTGCCACTTTTTCTCCTTAATTTTTCATATTTTTCATATCTCTGTGCTTTGTGCAGAAGCATCAAGAAACTGCAATAAAGGTTTTTCTGCAGACTCAAGGGATTATGGTGTCAGACATCATGAATGCCCGTCTGAACCTTCAGGGTATTTGTGGTTTGCCCATGACAAATTTCTGCCTGGCTCTGGAGATAGATGCACAGGATGACAATTTTCCCATGGTAATGTACTTGAAAGTACAATTTTTTCATCAAAGAGGCCTTTAAGGTAAAGTTTTCTTCCCTCTTCCAGGATGTCAGTTTGCAAAGCATTCCTTTCATTTTTCTACCACAATATAAAGTCAGGGAAAAACCCCATAACCTCTGCAATTTCTTTTCTTTTATCTGATGCTGGTCATCTGCTTGGTTAAGGTGATGTTAGCGATTGCTAATGTGTAACGCAGGACCTGCCAGTTGCCTTTTTGCTGTCAATACATCTTTTTAAATGCATTTAGTATAAACAGGTAAAATGTCAGGGTAGCTGAAAAGAAAAGAGCAGTGAAGTCAGTTAATTTTATGAAACACTACAAGTGGAATTCT
Organism: Serilophus lunatus; assembly: GCA_013399895.1. Lineage (NCBI taxonomy): Eukaryota > Metazoa > Chordata > Aves > Passeriformes > Eurylaimidae > Serilophus > Serilophus lunatus. The sequence continues at coordinate 44,686 of VXBA01000911.1, read as the reverse complement.
GCCTTTAGCCATACCTGACCAAGCTCTGTGGTCTCGGTAGGACTTAGGGTGTAAATGATGGCAGACCTTACTTGGATATATTTTATTGAAAAGCCAAATGGTAATAGCGTCGAGGAGACTATAGTTACAGGCTTCTGCTATTGACACTGTGATCAAAATCTCCAGGGAGCACACTTCCCAGTAATAACTTGAGAAATCGCCTCTTTCAAAGGAGGCTGGAGTGTTTTGGCAGTAACATTTTTCATGGTATTTTGAGTATTAGTATGGAAGTGTAGAAACTTGCAAATAGCATAAATGTGTGGCTCCTGACTGACAAAAAACTAGCTGGGAAAGTTTTGATATTTGCTTTAGATGAGAACAAATGTGCAGATAATATTTTTTGGTTCTGACCATGTATGCCTATGACAAAATTATTACTCTTGAAAATTAAATTTGTCTTCAGAGTGAGTACTATTTTCATCCAGCTTACATAAAAGGAACATTGCATTTGGTCAGGAGAGGAGATGAGGAAATGAAACTGTGAGTTTTTCTATTGTTATTAATATTGTTGGTCATTTCTCTTACACCTGGGAAGCTTCCACTTCTAGAATATTCATAGTAGACAAAGAACTTGTGGGCAATTCCCTATATAGCCACAACAATTCAGGGTGCAGTATATTTCCAGAAGGATATGTTTGACTTTACAGGATGATAAAGAAGAATAGATAGATGAAATATGCCTGTCCCTGAAAGTAGCTATCTCCATCTCTTATTTAATTCTGAATCTCAAGAAATATAATCTATGATAAAAAATGAGACTTATTTTTTGTAGGTTCATTAGTGAAGCACAGATCCATCCTCCTAGCCAATGTTTAAATTTCTACTTCAGTCTGGCATGTGCATAAATCCGTTATTAATCATTTGCTGTAAGACAAAATTAGCTAGCATCTCAGATGGATAAAAGCAAAGCCACCCTGAATGAGAATTTTCTTTCCTGATAGATGTAGTTGTGTATAACAGAAGATAACCATTCAAAGTTGTCCCTGTAGTATACGAATTGTTGAGATAAGAATACATTTTTGCATATTTAGGCACTGTGGTTAAATCCTATGTTTAGACAACTTGTCTCTGTAGTGTGCAACCTCTTTGAAAAATCTGTTCAAACACCATGCTTATTCCACGTCTTTACTTTTAGTGAAGTGTTTAAAAAAGATTTTCTAAATAAATTGTGCAGCAAATATAAAGCAGAAGAGAATATGTGCTAGAGATGTTAGGTTTTTTTTCTGCTGGTTCTTCTTTATAAGTTGTTTCTGTAAATTGTTGGGATTTTTCCTCTTTTGTTCTTGTTTCTCCTCAGCTAGCTGGCTGGTTTGGCATCTTATACCTGTGAGTATTTTTAGCATCTCTTGAAAAACTCAAAGATGGATTCCTGCTCTGATAAGCCAATGGTGCATTCTCCAGTAGTTGCCATCAGTTATTTTCTATCTGTTTCCTTCACACGCTTCACTCACCCATTTTTTTAATTCAATACCCATAATATTTATCTATTAGCAAGTATTCCTTCTATGGGGGAGGAGACATATGGATTCTAGAAGGTACTCAGCATGTCTTTTGCCTTGACTTGCAGACAAACTCCTGTTAAAACCTTTAGGAGACTATTTCCATGGTGATTGCAACATGTTAACTGGAGTATATGCCTTACATTTTTCTTGTTGAAGTGGTCCCTTTTTCTCTTTTCATGGCTTTGTGATACTTCAGTAATGTGCCTTACAGAATTTTTGTCAAAAAACCATTTCTTTGTATTTAATGTAATGGGATTTTTTTTTTTTTTTCAGAATAACTAAAACTGAGAGAGGAATTGTCACCTTAACAGACTGTAGTGTTGGTTTTGGGTTATTTTTTTAAGACCTAACCAGTACATCTCCTGATGCAGTAGCTGCCTTATATAGTTTGCTCACTTTGAACTAAGTGAAAATGTTCTTAGTTATTATAGGCTGTTTATTAGCAATGGCAATGTTCATATAAAAACTTTCAGAATCAGTATCCTTCTGCCTGGCTTCTCTCAAGACACTTCCTGGGAGCCTAGAGTGGCCATGCAGTACTTACTTCTGTGTTCCAGGGACATTTCTTGCTGAAGCTTTTGCTAAGGTAAAAATGAGTTTGAAGAACAGGAAAACAGGTAAAAGGCAAACCTCAAAGTGAGTCAACATTGGGTTCACCTCTCATTACCTGGAGTGCTGTGAGTCTGCTACTGCACCTACACATTCTCAGTCCATAGTACAGATGACCAGGAATCCATTTACAACTAAGTCAAATAAGGACAGTCTTTTACACAATTTTAGTAGGAGAGCTCCACCACCTGAAATGAGTAACATGTTCTTCATTTCTTTATAACCCTTTTCACTTTCACAATACATGAATTATTTTAAAACCGAATTTATGAATTAGCAGAATTTTTCTGGGAAGCACTATAGGAAGCATGGGAACAGGGCTGTTGACATGAGCTCTCTTTACCTCAGCTTACAGAGATACTGTCACAAACAAAGCATATAGGACTGGCAGGTATTCCCCAGACATTGCTCAGCTTTTTCAGCGTATTGTCCTGGAAAGCATATTTTAGATTTCTTACTTGTCGTGCCTGTCCACTTTTACTGTTTCCTAGTCATGTGGGAAAGATTAAGCCATGCTGTACTTCTTGCTAACCTGAAGCAACAGCATCTCCACACTGCATGTCATCACAGCATGGAGCAGCATCTTGGAAACTTGTGGTTTAACAGTAGTAAGCTCATGTGCAGAAAGTTCTAGATACCAAGTTTCACAGTAAGGAACATGCTTGTTATGCACATGCTTAAAACAGGAAGGAAGAAAGGAAGAAAGGAAGGGAAGGGAAGGGAAGGGAAGGGAAGGGAAGGGAAGGCCTACTGATAATTTCTAGAGTTTTCAGTCCACTGATATCACAGGATACCATGGAGGGAAGGGAGAACCATGGCTCACTAAAGTGGGGAAACAGAGGCACAAAGAAGTCACACTGTGACTTCAGTCTCAGGGCTGACTGAGTGTTTCCATTCTCAATGAACTGGGTTTGCATGCAGCTGATGCTTGCTGTACTGTATCTAGCTGCCATCAGAGCTTTATGATGTTTATCTCAAATGTTTTACTGAAACCTTATTTATTCTCCTCTAGAAGGTTATTTCTGGTCCATTCAAAACTTTCAGTGATGTCAGGGACTTGGACAGGCAAGCAGTACAGCATGGAAGGGAAACTGATATAGAGCTGCTCAACCCTTTCCTCCTAAATCAGTGTAAATATGTAAGGATGGAATTTCTAATGTGAAAAGATAAGGCTTTTGATTTCCAGAAACAATCAAAAGGGGGTCAGTAATATCCCTAAGGTTTTGTTTTCTTCTATTTGACTAAGAAAAAGGATACCAACTTAATACATCTTACATTTTGACAATGCCATTCTTCAGACAGCAACTAATTTGGCTGAACTATCAGTTAATTGGTTTAAAAATGTGAAACTGCTCAGCTAGGATGTGCAGTCAGCTTTTCATAGCACACCCTGGAGTCAGTTACCATGGCACTTGGGAAAGATTTCTGGTCTCCATGGCAACCTCAGGTCAGCTTGTCGCACCTCTTATGCAGACTGAAAGCAGCAGCCTGTGGTATCTGGAGTTATTAAGTTGAGGAGTAGGCAGATATGTTACAAAAGACACCTCTGTGTTGGGTTTGTTTGGCTGAGGTTTTTTTCACAAGTGTTAAAGTAAATTATTGGTGATCAGGCTAACAGCAGAAGCTGGCAGTAAAGGTGTGAGTGGAAGTGGCCCTGGCTGGTGGGTACTTGGATAGGCAGGATGTTCTTGGGGGCTTTGCAGCAGGTAGGAGGTCTCCTCCTTTCCCCTCTGGTGATCGGCCCACAGAGCTGGAAAGCCATTGCTCCATGCATTTTTAAGACCTCTTTGAAACTGTTCATTCCGGGCAGCTCTCAGCTAACCCCACAATGAGACAGGTTGCACCTTTGGTCCACTGTACAATGTTTAGTCAGGCAGCTTTCATAGAAGAGTTTGGGCTGGAAGTGACCTGCTGTGGACAGGGACATTTTAAACTAGACCAGGTTACTCAAAGCCCCATTCAACTTGACCTTGAACACTCCAATAGGACTTTGTCTAAACACTGACTCTGGACAGGGTTGCTGTGTCTGCTGTATGGTGTTCTGCTCTCTCTGCATGCAGGTAGAAAAGCAGGCCAGCCCAGCTTGAGTAAGGTTGGAGTGGCAGGAGAGAGTAGACACCAGCTGAGGCACTGGGAAATGAGGCTTTAAATACACAGTTTCTCAAATTATCAAGTTATTATTGTTGGGAAACTTGGTGAGGTGAAGCAAGCGGTCTCCTTCAGCTTTCTGTTCCATCTGTACGGACTGTGATGAATGATCCTGTGGTATGTGTTTGCTTATTCCTGTTGAAGTTATGAAGGCTACACCTTTAGATGTAGTTATTACTGTTAGAATTGGCCCTTTGTAGCTGTGACATCTGGGGCTTGAGGGAGAAGCTGCCTCCTTGCTCTTCTGGCCAAAGGATTGCTTGGCAAAGCAGAGTGCAGGAAAATGCAGTGTTAGCACTACACACTTCCCTCACTCTTTCTGCCTTTAGACACACTTCACAAGCATTGCTTTGTCTCTCTGCTAGGTTGCCATGGTATTTTTGGGCTATGGAGTTTTCTGGTTCCTTAATATGGAGAGGAAAAACCTTCCCCCTTAAAACTTTCCTCAATTTTGTTTCTAGTTCATGACCAATGGAATCAAAATCAAGGCTTATGGAATATTTTCAGGCCTCAAAATAGATTTATACTTCATATGGACACAGGCTTTGCTTGAGTCTTATTTTATCATCTGTTCTTAACTGAATGATGAGGCCAAGGAGCAAAGTTTACATCCAATTTTGGAGGAAGAAGGAATGTGTTACAATGAAAACTGTGATGGTATTAAGCTTCCTGGCTAAATTTAGCAAGTCTGTTTTAACATTCAGAAATGACATTTTTGTAATAAAACATTGACATATAAATCCTTGTACTTTTAAATACATGGATTTCATTTAGAAATTTGACATCCAGTGTTGAAAACAATTAGCTGTGAAACAAAATTACTCTGTTAAATATCAGTGAGATATTTAGAGAGAAGAGAGAAGAAGTAGCAAAGATGGGAACCAGTTGTAAAAGCGTGTTTTAGATTGATCCTAACACTAGAGGGAAGTACTTCCTTTCTCACCTGTGCAGTGGCTGTTCTGTACTAGAGTCATGCAGCTTTCCTGCAGCTCTCCCAGCAGGTAGCTGCCCTGGCAACATCGCAGTCCTGCTGCCTTGAGCAGGCACAGCTGGCAGGATAAAGTTCTTGCTTACATTTCAGATGTTGCTCTGCCCACTAAAGGACAAAAATACATGCATGTTGAATTTGTAAAAATTCAACAGCTTTTCGAGTTGATCCTAGTATTGGAAGCTTCCTTGGTTGTTTTTTTCCAGTAGCACTTGTGTTCAAGAGAAACTTGTGACTGGTGTAATTCACAATTACTTGCTCTGCCTGTGATGGTTTTCAGTGTTTTAGCTTAACCAGTGCATAACACCTTCGTAACAGTGTTTTCAGGAATCACTCCTCAGTGACAGAGAGAAGTAACAAGCAAAGGCAGAGCATGCTCTGCTCTCTGCCTGATGTGAGTTAAATGGCAGTAATCACATAGACAATCATCTGGCCTTTTCTGCTCTGCCTACCTGCTGCTGCTGTTGTCATGCTCTGCACTCTGCTGCCATCCTCCGTGGCAGTGGTGCCTTCAGCTTGGTACTGCTGGGAAAAATTGTCACAGCTCTGCGGCTGCTGCGGGTTGTAACTGGGATGCATGCAGACAAGGGGAAAAGAGAAGAGAAACACATCAGGAAATTAGCTGAGCTATCATTCCTGCAAGCAGTGAGTGTTTTAGCTCTAGAGTGAGCTGAGGGCATGAAAGGGAAGTTTTTCCATCTGGGAAATGAGAGCCTGGAGACCAGCCCCCAGAAAGAGCTCTGGGGGTCCTGGTCAATGGCACATGGAATATGAGCTAGCGAAGTTCCCTGGCAGCCAGGAGTGCCAACCATGTCCTTGAGTGCATCAGAAACAGCATCAGCAACTGGTCGAGGGAGGGGATTCTTCCACTCTGCTCTGCACTGATGAGGCCTCGCCTTGAATATTATGTGCAGTTTTGGGTATCACAATGTAAGAAAGATATTAAGCTATTAGAGATCACCCAAAAGAGGGTCACAAGGATGATGAAGGGTTAGAGGGGAAATCCCATGAGCAGTGGCTGAGGTCACTTGGCTTATTCAGCCTGGAGGAGACTAAGGGAAGACCTCACTGTGGTCTGCAGCTTCCTCCTGAAGGGCAGTGGCAGGGCAAATGCTGATCTCTTCTCCCTGGTGACCAGTGATAGCACTGAGTGAATGGCCTAAAGTTGTGTCAGGGGAGGTTTAGGTTGGGATATTAGGAAAAGGTTTTTCATGCAGAGGATGGCTGGGCACTGGAACAGGCTCCCTAAGGCAGTGGTCACAGCACCAAGCCTGAAGAGTTCAGGAAGTGTTTGGACAGTACCCTTGGACACGTGGTGTGATTCTAGGGTCTGTGCTGTGCAGGGACAGGAATTGGACTTGATGATCCTGGTAGGTCCCTTCCAACTTGGGACATTCTATGATTCCATCAAGCCTGACTATGTTACAGGAGAAGACAGAGCATCATGAGAAGTCCAGCCATATTCTAAAGTGTACATTGCCAGAACATAGCTCAGAGGGTAGGCCTTAGCATCTTTAAATACAGTCATGATCCTTTATTCTTCTGCCCTGTACAAGGGGAGCTCTTCACAGAGCTGCTCAGGGCTTCATTGGAATTGTCCAGGGCAGAAATCCTCGAGTGGACAAGATGCTGTTTGAAAGGGCAGGGAATGTTTAGTTTCAGTAAAGAAAGAGCACATCTTAGAATGTGTCAACACATCCTGGCTCTAAATAAAAAATAAACAAAAGGTTTTAAGTATGTTTATATTATGTAGGTGTTTTTTTAATTAACTGCTAATGGTGAATTTAAGAATACAAACCGTGCTGGATGTAGCTAATTGAAAAGATGAGAAGCATGTGGAGAATAGATAATGAAAACTGGTGAAGAGAGCAGGGTAGAGTAGCAAGTTGTAGGACACGGAGATCTCCCCAGTCTCTGAGTTCACAGACTGCATACTGATGTGGTGTTAGTTAGGGCTAAACAGTGACTGTTAACCATGCAGAAGTCAGGGGATGAGGCAAAACTTGTTTTTAGAGATTTCAGATACTATTGTGAGTGGGATGTACCAGCAGTCATACCAGGCTGCAGCATATGAGGTTATTATTTTATCTGATCTAGCTGACACTGTAGTTCATAAATAAAGACAGTTCTAAGAAATATATAGGCTTGTTCTGAGGACATACTAACCTACATTGTTTTGGGTGTATATATTCACGTATTTACACATATATATATATATATACACACACACTATTTAGTGTAAAATTGTACACTGCCATGACAGTGTCTAATCATTTTGGGCTGATTGATTGAAGCACATTGAACACAACAGATTAATTTTCCACCCTAAATAAGCTGAAAATGGTCTTAAAATGTGAAATAAATAGGGACATTTACACATATATGTATCTTTATTTAAAGTTATTTAGTTTATTTAAAGTTATTATTTGGAGACTTCTGACATGGAAGATGCTTGGAATTTATGATCAATGCCAGTACTTTTGGTAGGCCTCTGTGTTTCTGAGTCCTCTCATAGTTTCCATTGCTTCTTTTGAACTTTCTTTAATAAGTTCGTGGTATCTAGAAATGGACACCTGGACTGAAGCTTTTCAGTTGTTCAGTAGAATGGTAAGACAATTTTGCATGTTGAATTTTGTTATATATACAAACTTTTCAATATCACTTATGATTATTGTTTGTCTATTGTGAAGTAATCTCTAAAATAGTGTTTCTACCAGTTTTCACCTTTTTTCATCTAAGTCTAGTTTTCTACATTTATGACGCATAAGAGCACATTTCCTATATTACTGAAGTTGAGCTGTGGAATGCTGCAATAGATGTATTGTCTTTCGTCTCCCTCCACGAGCCCTGTTACCAGGCTTTAAAAAGAAATTTGATTGGTATGAGATGATCTTCATTACAACGAATTCCTGCTAGATGTTAGTAATTACCTTCCAGATAGTTACAAACATCTCAGAATTTGTTCTAGATACTGAAGTTAAACTGTCTGTTTTTAATTCACTTAATTCCCTTTTTATGTCTTTTACCTTTTTATGTCTTTTACCTTTCTCTAGTTTTTTATTTCTTAAGTGTGATGTCTAAGACCTTACCCAGTCTTGATGAGTTATGAAAATAACTGCTAGAAGGTCTAGTTTTCATCAACCAAACCTTTAGGCTTAGTCTGGAACAAAAGCTTATTATGTCCAGGCAATTTGAAAATAACTGAATTCAACTAATGAGTCAGATTTTTTCTATTCAAAGACTTAGCTCTTTGTCTTTTGTGACTGGAATTAGGTATGATATCCATCTGATGAAAGCTTGTCTTCAGTGATAGTCAACACAAAAAAAGCATTAAAAACTTGAATTTTTTGACCTCATACATCAGTGACATTAATTCTAAAGTCTACCTTTATTGTTAATGTCTTAATGAGTTTTTGATCTTGCTTGCAGGTTACATCCAACTTTGTACCCTAGTCACTTTTAGTGAGTAACACACAGTGTTTAATGTAATCTTGTTGGGATTTTGTGCTTTTGCATGGTAATCTGACTTGGTTTCCTTCCTTTTCATGCTTCTGGTGAGTGAAGAGCTCACAGTCTAGTCAAGGTTACTGTGTCATTTGTCTTTTCTCCACAGTGAAACAGCTGGCACATGAAGCCATAATGCCTTTTTTAATGCCTTTTTTCTGTAGACCATTCTCTGGAGGTCTTTCCTGACAATCCTCTGGGATTACTGAAGTGTTCTCCCTTGAGATCCATTTATTTGACTTACCTGTTGTGCTGCCTTCCCATTCTAAATTGTTAAGACTGGAAAATGAAAGAATTCTCAATACCTTTTTTTTTTTTCCTTTGAGTTTCTTATGCCACCAGACTTTTCTCCTATTGTCCCAGATTTTACACACATGAGGATATTCATTCACATCATCTACCTTTAAGTGCCTAAATTCAGAAGTTAGGCTCTTGGAGAGTCATGGGATGTGTTTGTGTGTGCATGTTAGCAGAGTGGGATTCACAAGCCACCTCGGCTCTTGCTTTGAGTTACAATCTATCAGGAGTCCCTCTCTTTTAATTGGGATGTAAAGGGAAACTGAATACCTAATTTAGGCTTTTACGTTTGGTGCTCAAAATTAGATACATTTCTATGTGATGCCTTTTTTCGTGTTTCTCCCCAAACCCATTTCAGTTTTATGCTGCATTGTAATGGCTTTCCTGATGTGGAGAAATGTGATCTGGGAAGTCCTTGTGCATTGTACAACTTTCTGCATTCTGACTGATAAATTATTTTGTCTTCAGTGTGCTCTGGTATGCAGTGCAATTTGTCCATGTAATACTGATGACAGGTTGTCCTGAGCTACTAATCAGGACCCCTTTGTTTAGATTCCTCAGCCTTTTAGGGAAATCTTAAAAAAGTTCTTATCTCTTTGTCAGTTTTTATTCATATTTTATCATAAATGGAGCAAGCTTTCAGCCTTGAGAGTTTTTACTGTGATCATATTAAGATGCAATTTAAGAAAAGAAAAATAATCAGCATTGTTTCAGTGATAGATTGTGCATCACAAGGGAACACAGATAATTGAATGTTGCAAAACACTTCGAAAAGGAAAGCTGCCTTTCTTGTCATGTGTCTAAGATCTTTGTGCCACCAGAAAGCAACATCTTGGCTATGGCCTGGAGTTCTTTCAGCCTTTTATCAGTGACCTTATGATTCCACACCCTGTGTTTGTTCCCTCTACCTAGTCATCTTTCTTCCACCTTACAATCAGGGTTACACCCAGAATAAGATTCCAGTGTGTGCTCCATAGCCTGTTACCCTGTCTCCCACTCTCCATTTTCTGCAGCAGGTTCACAGGGGCAGTGCAATTAACTTACGGAAAAATACTGAAGAGAATTAACTTAGCTCTTTGGCTTTAAATCTGCATTATAAGCTGCTTAAATTTGATTATTTGCACCTAAACTTAATGAGTAGTCTCTCATTCTTGAGGCATCAGGACTGCTTTTTCATGACAGAGGGACTATTGATGGAGAATTATTCCATGGCTATCCAATGGCAAAGTTGAAGGTCAGCTGTCTTGTCTTGACTGTTTGTAATAATAGAATGTTTTCCCTTTCACAGTACGATCTGCACCTCAACTGCATCGTTTTTCATTGCAAAATGTAAGGCTCCCTTACTGATGTTTTATTCAATTTAAGAGTGCTGATATTTTGCTTTCTTGACTTCATTTAATGGTGGAGGTTTTTATGCTTCAAGATTCCCTTGCTCTTGCTTTGAGGATTTGCTACATCATATTAGTCCAACTTCATAATTGTTTCAATCAGTTTTAAGCAATCAAATTAGTATAGAGGCAATCCAATGTCTCACATACTGAGTACTTTTAAAGAGGTTTAGCATGGGATTTCAATGAAATTACCCTCTCACTTTATTGGGAGAGGTCAATTTAGCAAAGACCCTTTGTCAACAAGGTATAGCCGACTGAGGCTGATGGCTCCAGCTCTGTTAGACATTTACAGCATGTACTGTACTACTAGCAATGCCATGGAGCTAGTCATTAATATTTCCATGAAAAGAATATTTTTAAGAGCAAGTGTATTCATCAAAACTGAGCCAGTTCTTGTCACAAATTAGTTTTGATTAATCTTTCAAGATAAATATTTTTGGGGAATCATATATTTTCCAAATTTGAAGTACATCTATTTTGACCTTTTTTTAGATTTAAAAGTAGGACTCTCTCATTTCAAGATAATCTTTCTTTTAGAAAGCTAAGCTAATTATAATAAAAAACTTTTCAAAACTGAAAAGTTCAGTATTTAATTTTTTAGGCAACTTGAATGACTTTTTTTTCTTTAGTTCTGGAACAGAAAATTACATTTCTGCACAGCCCCAGATGGTGCTTGCCACTGACAAGTATGGAAGCTAGAAGCCTGAACTGAAGCAGAATACACATTTTAGTGGGTTTTTATAGAAAGAAGCTTCCAGTCTTTTTCTATTCAGTTACATAATCTTGGAAAGAAAGAACAAGTCACTACACAACAGGATAAACACTGTAACCTTTTTATAGTTGTAGCTCAGTCACCTATTTAATACAGATAACAACCTCTTCAGAAACAATCTTGACCCATAAATGTAGAATTATCCTTACCATAACTGCAGCACACACATTCAAGAACCTTTTTACTCCTCTCCCCCACTTTCTCATGAGCCTTTCGTATTTGTTTTGAGTGCTTACTGGGCTGTGGAATGATGCACTATTGTATTAATGTTTTGAAAAATTCCTGTGGGAGATCCAAAAGAAGATCTTCTATTCTGCAAAGTATATGTATCAGAAAGATGTGCAAGCATTTATTGCAGAGCTTTTCTAAATGTACTCTGCTATCTTACAGCAAATACCACAGCCGTTTTTGTTATGCTTTCTAAAATAATAGACTCTTAAGTAGCACTTGCCAGAGTGAGAACTGACTTGAGTTTTCCAAAGCACTATGTCTAGAAGATGTAAAAACTTCTTTAGCCCATGAAACTATTGTTTTTTCAAGTCTTGTTCTACCAGGGCATGATGCCCACATTTTGTTTAAGGCCTCAGATAACCTTTATTACACTGTCCTTGTATGAAGGCTTAACACGCTGCTGTGTTTTGATCCTATCACCTCCTATTTTGATACAGAACTGACAGAAGTTGTAAGTTCCATAATATTTAGGGGGTAGAAGTTTGCTCTCTACTGATCCTCCTTGTCATGTGCAACTCATTTGCCTTCTCTCTTTAGGATCAGCATTAACCACTTATTCCCTACCTCCAACCCAGGTATTCTATGCCTCATTATGTTTATTTATGTCCTTTTCTGTGGGTCCACTTTTGCTATATATGCAAATTCATAAGGGGCTGTTTGAGTGTCACTATAGCAAGTGAAGTGTGGAGATTCTCATAATATATATGGATTCTTCATTGTATTTGTCTGGCCTCTTTCTGCCCTAACTATCCAGACTCTTCCTTTGTCAGTGGGTTTCTTAGCTCCATGAGACCCCTGAGCAAATGAAGTCTGCTCAGAAGTCTTTGAGTCTTTTTGCTTCTTGCACATTTCTGTCTCCATGACATTTAAGATAAAGGCCCAATTTCTGACCTCTTTGTCTCCTCATGTGTATGTCCATTATTATTCATGTCTCAGCATTCTCCACACACTGTGGAGGAAGCTTCTTCTGACTGTCTCCTCATAAAAAACATCAAAGTTTAACAAGTGTCCATTTTCCTGGGCCTGGGAGTACACAACAGTATAGATTTCACTTGTGTGCTGAAGCATCCTATGGATCACAAATGTACAGATATAATAAACTATACCTGGATAGATTCCTTAAAAGTCCACTAGATCTTAAACCTGAAGCCAATTTTGCTAATTACATAGATAAGAGTCTAAATCTGTGTTTTGGAGGATCCTGGGAGCAGGATGAAGAGATGGGGTGCTGAGGAATGACAATAAAGATGAGAACTGACAAAAAAAAAAAGGCGGGGAGGCAGAGGAGGAAGAGGAGAAAGAAACTGCTGTGAAGTTCCCTTTCAAAAGCATAGTTAGAAATCATGGCTATAGTTTCTAGCTTCATGTTTTCCTCACTCATGCCAGACAAGTCTGATTTATGGAGTTTAGTCTATGTTTTTTTATCAACTGAAGTACATTTGCACTGATCTTATGAATTTAAGATAAAATCACAGTATCAATATCAATACTAAATATGTATCAATACTGTAGTGTACTATCAATACTACACACTAAGCTCCTAAGTCAATGGTCATTGTATTGTATTTTTTTCTATATGAATGATACTGAGGTTCATACAGTCCCATCACTTACTCTTCATTTCAATAGCATTGTGACCTCACTGGCAACCTTGACACACCCGTTATATAAGAAAACTGAAGTCACTTACACTGTCTTTTTCCTGTCTGACCCTTGCCAGTTGTTCCATTTAGATCTCCCTGCAACTCCATATGAGATGCTATGTACATTGAGGGTCTTTGTGATGGGGCAGGCACAACAGCAGGTAAGTCTTTTAGCCTTTATAATGTTAAGGGAACTATGGAAGTGGTTGTCGTTCTGAATAGGTGAAGACAGAGGAAGAGGAAGTCCAAGAGGGAACATGTTTAAAGAACAGACATGAAATAATCTAGTACAAGTAAATTTTATCTTATTGGGGAAGATACTAATTCTGAAGTCATATGACAAGTAGAGGGTGACTTGCTACAGTTAATACACTTTAATACAGAAGAGTATGTTCATCAACATTGCTACTTGTGGCAGATTCCTCACAACATTCTTGTTTCCAAGAGACATAAGATTATTTTAGCAGCAAGAGTTTGGTACTGAAAAAATTAAGTCCTGGGCTTGCAGCTTTGACTTCTAAGATAAAACATCTAACTTCCCTGAGTATATGTTTAACCATCCATAAATGACAATAATTCTTACTCATCTTTCAGGCTGCTGAAACAATTAATTAGTGTTTCAAAGCTGATATGAGGGACAGTAAAGTGCTACTATTATTTATTAACACTACATACACCTTCCTTCTATTTTATTTGTAACTGTAAAAACTCCCTTTGCTGCAAGATACTGAACACAATGTGTTTTAATCTATCATTCTATACTAATCTTCCAGCCAGAAAAAAGAACTGACCAAGAAAATGAAACGTTTATGGATGCTTTTTTTGTAATTGCTGCAGTTAATAGAAACTACAGTTGGTTTAGAGAAGTTTCAGTTTATGGCTATATTTGAATTTAGCATGCCATGAAACCATTCTGATGTGCACAAAGCCTGAAGCTTTTGCTGCTCAAACCTTTCTCCATGAAGCTGAGAATCTTAATAAGAAATTAAGGCCCCATGCTAAGAACCTTGCAACAGACTGTAGCTAACAGCAGAAAATGCCCTGTAGCTAACAGCAGAAAATGCCCCCCAAGGTGAGAAATACTTTCTAAAAGATTACTCTGCTTTGGAGGTAGAGGAATGCCAGATCTTCCTTTAGTGACCTAATCATTTGGAGCCAAGTAGATGTTTTGGCAGCCACTGTATGATGAAGAAGGAAAAACCTCACAACACCTTGTAGTATTTCTGCAGCAGTGCACTGGCTGCTATGAGAATGCCAAAGTAAAGCTTCTCCACAATTGGAGCTTGCTTCTCTCTTCTGACAGTTTATTTAATTCTCCCACCCACCAACCCCCTTTTTCCCTCTGAAGTACACATTGACCCAAGGGTTGTTGGATGAACTAGTTAACAGTCTTTTGCAGAAGCAAGCTAGACCAGTATTAGCTATGGCATACTTCTGATATGAGGGAACATTACATTCTGGTCTCCATTTCACCAGGCATGTTGTAAGAACCAACTCAAAAAGGGCAATATGGGGAGAAGCACAGTGGTGTCCTTCCTCCAGCTACTAAGCAGTCAGGTGAATCCTGTCACTTGCATCAAATTCAGAGCAATCAAGTTGCACTGAGTTACAGACTATTTCTGGTATTAGCGTTATTTTCAAAGTGAGATACAGTGCAATGCAGTGAGCATGATTTCTTGGTTTGTTAAGCTCCTACAAAAGCTGGCTCTGGTCTGTGTAGGCAATTTTTAGAGGAATGGCTGCTACCAACCAGGTAGGCTGATATGGTCATGAGCTACCTATCTCAGCAACATCCACTCCACACTTTCCAGAGGGGATTAGTGTGAGCTTTTCAGACAGAGGAGGAAGAGCATTAGATGCAAAAGGTTAGTTACAATAACCTCTATTGATCTACTCAATACTATCTTGAAATAGATCTATCAAATAATATTGTGGAATTAAAAATTTATATATAGTTAGAACATGTTGTTTCCCCAGGTAGTGGCAAAAAACCTGGACTGTGTACAGATCTGGTTAGTGCTAATTTAATCAGGGTGCAGAACTGCTAACTCCTCCCAGCTGCTTGCTGCTTTACATCAGAAACATTGGAGATGATTCTGATTTTGCTAAATGAAAAGGTTTAACAAAATATACACAAACTTATATATAAAAATATGCACAATTATGCAGACAAATAAAGATATAATTTAACATGTAGTAAATACATATGAAAGATCTGGAGAGAGACAATTATTTCGTATTTGTGTTGATGTTGTTGCCAAAACTGAACAAAACCAGTAAATTAAACAGTATTCTCTGATCATTGTTGTAATCAAATTGAGGGTAAATATTTTAACAGAGACTCTGGCTTCTGTCAACAATTATTAGCTCTTTGACTGAAAAACAATTTTCATATATGTCACCAAATGTAGCCACTTCAGGGCATGTTTTCAGTGTTACATGTATTTGTGCATTATATCAGCTGCAGAACTCCCCGTTCTCTTTAGTAAATAAATGTGAATTATTTAACAGTTGCTTGAATCTCTGTACCTATCCTACCTGATTGAACAATGTGGAAATGGCCTTCCTGTTCTACAATCTTTCTCATTCATGCCATGTGGTGGTAGACTTGGGAGAAGAGTGCCATATGTAATTGTGTCTGTCTGGAAAAGGATTTTCAGTCTATTCTAATTGCTTGTATTGGAGTTTATTTGTCCCGTATACTCATGTGTTGTTTACTTTGTATACAGGTGGTACAAGTAACAGAAAAACTGTTCACTGACATTTTGGCTGACAAAAAGGAAAATTATTAATGGTAACCTGCAGCCAGAAACTGTCCCTATATCTGGGGCCTTGGTCTCATTTTACCATGCGGTCTGTTCCAGAGCTGCTTCTCTACACTATGCCCTGAGAACTTCCTCAGACTAGCCTTGACTTTTTTCAGTATTTATATGATTTAATTCAGCTGTCCCACAATATACAATCTTTTCTTCTATCCTCTTTCCCTGGGCCTCTCAGCTGTTTGGCAAAGCAGGAAAGATCATCAAAGACATTTGAATTCTCATTGTCTGGTATAGCTGGCTTATTGTGAACAGAACATAATGTTCTCTCAAAAAGTTTGCAGAATTTTTGACAAATGTGTTGCAAAAATAAGTTCAGATTCCCTTACTTTTATAAGTTATTTCTTGTCCACAAGGAAAGCTTAGTGTTACACATTCAGTATTGCCAGAGACTGTGAAGTCATTAGTAACATCTGTCTTTCTGAGGAGAGAGGAATAAATTCGGAAAATCAGATTATCCATTAGTTGGGTGGAAGACTAGTTTTAGAGATTTTTTTCAGCCTTTTTCTCATAAAGGATGAAGAAGGTTTGGGAAATGGTAGCTTTGAATACCTAAGAGTCATGAATTGTCATTGCTCCTGAGCAGCATGGTTTGAGAGGTTCAGGCATGTAGCTTGGCTATCAGAATAATCTTCTCTTGTCAAGACTGTTCTAGTAGCAGGGCTTTTTCCTGGATTTAGCAACACTTAAGTGACAATTTGCTGTAAATTCTCTGTATTCTAGAGGATCTTTTTAGCTTCATTACAGGATATGATAGAAGTTGTAGGAATTCCTTTGGAGGATCTGAGTTCATTCATATGCACTACAGTTTCAGAGACTTGGCAGGGGGATGATCTGCCAAGAAACCTTAAATTGAGTAACATGACAACCAAGATGGAATGAAAATGCTCCTTTTCTGTTCAGCAATCCGAGTTTCTTAACAGATATGGCAGAGCAGTGCCCTAATTGAAGCTGGAAAGTTACAGCAGTCTTTACAGGCAGAGCATTTCTATTTTGTCAGTTTTTGCAATGTGAACAAATGTGAATGTAGGACATCGCAAAGAGAAAGTAAACCAAACACTTTGACTATCCATCACTTATCAATGGAACTTGTTAATTTGGAGTCCTATATGGAGAAACCACTGAGCTCTAAAAACCCACTGCTTTTGTTAGCAAAAAACACCTAGCAGATGCCATGTTGTTTGTTATTGGTGACACCTTTAGAAAGCAGAGAATAACAAACAGATTTTCTCTGTACTAGTGGGATTCACAATCAGTCTCTTGCAAGGTTTATAGTAGCAAAGTTCACATTTCACACATATGAGAGGAGAAAGGAGTGTTCTTTTTGTGCTGTCACCACTACCTCATTGAGAAATTCTGACAGGCATAGGGTGGAGTCTGTAGCATAAGTAGAAATGGAAGAGAGCACACAAGCCTAGGCTGTATGAAGGAGGTAGCTGAATAATTTTAAGACAACTGCAGGAAAGAGAACTAGTCGTTTAAAGGTGTAATAAAATGAAGCAGAAAAGGATAAACAACTGGGGAGATGAGGTGCTGGGCTGAAAAGTATACGGAGGAAAATAGAAAGGTTGAGGCATCTTTAATTATAACAGACTATAGGCTTCATTGCTTGTGTGAGACTTATTTTCCAGAGTGTCCTGAAAGGGTTGAGCAGTGAGGGGTTTGGTTTGGAATCTTTTCTGGTTTGAATAAGCTTAGCTTGTCTCTGGGTCCTGAAACCCAGGCTGGCTCCCTGTAACATGTGGCATCACACAGCAGCACCATTGCTGCCAGCCTGAATTAAAAAAATGCCTGGTTTGATGCCAGGCTTGAGTTGGATGTCCTGACTTAGATGGAAGGTAGGAAATTTAATGTGCTAAATCAAGATACGTTTCTTTGCAACATGCAATTCGGCCTGTCTTGCCGTGGGCAAACTGGTTATTAAGAGAAGACTGGACTTGCATTTGGATAAATGTAGTGATTCATCTGGTCTGGTAACATTATAAATGTCGACTCCCTGCATTTTAAGGAACTTTCAGTTGTCAACAGAAATTGTGTATACGTGCAGCTGGTTTACATTACCAAGGCCTTTAAGGCTTCATGGAGGTCAAATACTTAGATTTAGATTTTCTATAGCTCTTTTATTGCTTCTGCATATGGCGTAGCTGACCTTGTTGCTGGAGAGTTTTTGTCTGTAGCAATTTAATTGTCATTCTTGGGAAATAAGAATTTAAAGCTAAATTTGGCAATGATCACTGATCACTGAAGCCAAGCCTCCTAGTCCTGCAGTCAAACCATAGAATAATCCCTTTTATAGACTGATCAAACCCCATCTCACAACAGTTCTCTCTTATTTGAGAGGCTGTTCTGGAACCTCCATTCCTTTCTGGTTAGAAATCTTTTTCTAATTTCTGTTTGAAACAGAGGCATGCACTAGTTCTTGAGCCATTATGTCTTTTTACTTAACTGTATTTCTCCCTCCCTGATATATACATGATTTGTGTATAGACAGCAATTACATTCCCCATGGTATAATGTTATTACTGGCTCATCTCAGGTGAAGAGATTACATACCAAATGTGCCCTGGCATTAGTAGAAATGCATTCTCTTACAAGAGAAAATAATAGTCCTGTTTTTTGGAACTGTATGTTAAAGAATTTAAAGTGGTAAAACTTGGAGTTTTGATAAAGCATTGTTTATTTCATTCCTCTGATCAAAAGTGATGCATCATTCTTCGGTGCAAACCCAGTCCTGTGGCCTGTCAGCAACTTCAAGGAGAGAATAATTTCTGAAGAAATAGTCACTTCTATTGTGCTGCTCATATTGGTGCATACAAGATCAGTTCGTGGAAGGATCTTCAAACTAGATGGGAAGATTGTATGTCCACTCCTGAACTGAAGCCTTGTCCCTGTGGTGGGATGCAGCAGTTTCTTAGCAGAATGTTTTATTACCACCATGAGAATAAACAAAGTGAAAATCAAATTCACTAAAAACTGCAGAGTAGCCTTAAGTGTTTTGGAGAAGGTGCAAGGACAGCCGGGGTACCTATTCTGGCACTGAGGCCTGGAAGGTTTTTTCTTCCTTTTGTGTCATCATTTTTGTTTTGTTAACTTTGCAGCTCCTTCAGTTGTGTCTGTCATTCCTGGCAGAGTAGGAAAAAAACCTTAGTGGTAATGCTGGGTCTGCTTTCCTTTCCTTTTGATTAGTTCAGGATTTTTGACTAAATGACAGCTTTCATCACTTTCAGCAGTCACTTTCTGATAAGGCAATTTATAGATGCATTGGCATTATATGGTTAGGATAAGCACAGTAAACGAGAGTGATTTATTTTGATATTTAAGCAGATCCTCCTTCAAATTCAAAGTTTGTTCTGTTTTCATATACAGAAATACATTTTATTTTTTGCTGAGCAATCTAATACTTGGTGTACCTTTCAAAGATAGCTGCTGCCATGCAACACTGAACACAAAAGACAAGACATTTGATATCACTGTGAAATTTAGTCTGTATTTCTGCAAAATTTGAGCTAACTAGATATAAAGAAGGAAAAGTTAGAGTTCAAACAGCTTTTTTGGTGTTTCAATTTGATGTCAAATCAGATGATAATTAAATGTCATGTTCTGGTTAATCAACACCAGTTAATCTCCAGTGTTAATACTCAATGTATTTCAAACTCAACGGTTTGCAGACTCTCACTGGGTGTCTTAACCCAACTGTGCAGAGACAGACAAGTACTAGTGATTGACACAGCTGCTGGAATTGGTTAGATTTTTCTGGAAGTATTTCACTTTTCTTAAAGCAATTTCAGCAAACTTGAAATGCTTAAAAAATGTGTGTTAAATTAGACAAAATAAATAAAACACAAGAAGTACAAGGCTGAATATTCTACCATTTTCCTTCTAGACTTTTGTGGCAAAATATTTTGATTCTTAATTACAAAATGTTTATTTTGTTTTCAACAGCTATATTATGCTATCAAATAAAAGGATGAGATTGGAATGAAAGGTTTTAGTTGCCGTGAAAAGAATTTGTTTCATTTTTGTGGGGGAAAATTCAAGAGTCATGGGGTTCCTTGCTTCTGTTGAGGATGTGGTTAACTATTTGTATTGGGTCTGTCTGAGATGGAGCCCATTTCCCATACAGCAGCTCTCACAGTGCTGTGCTGTGCATTGGTGGCTGGCGTGGTGCTGATAATACGCCAGTGTTTTGGCTACTGCTGAGCACAGCACTGGGACTGTAGTGTCCCTTACCCAACTGACGGCAGGATTCTGGGAGGGGACACAAGTGGGCCAGCTGACCCAAACTGACCAAAGGAACATTCCGTACCATATGACGTCAGCTCAGATATAAAGCTGGGAAGAAGCAGGAAGAGGGGGGGCATCCGCTGTCTCCCATGGTGGCTTACCAAGAGAGCCACTACATGCGTTGAAGCCCTACTTGTCTGGATGTGGCCAGTCATCGCCGCGGATGGGAAGTAGAGATTAGATTAGTATTTCGCTTTTGCGCGGGCTTCGCTTTGCTTTGCTTTCATTTTTTGCTTTAGTAAACTGCCTTATCTCAACCCACCGTTTGCCATCGTATTCTTTTCCCCTGCCTGACTTTTGGGGGGAAAAAAGGGGTTAAAGAGACTGTGGGCACCTGGCGGCCAGCCAAGGTTAATCCATTACACTATTATAGATTAGGATTTCTCTGGGAGTCACATGTCATGCCAGCAGTGGCTAAAGTGTAGTAGTGTACAGTCCCATGTGAACAAGCTGAAAGATGACTAAGATGAGTGAGGAAATTTCTGGGGTTATGTGACTCTGGAGTCATTAAAAAATATTTGGGTACCTTCTCTAGAGAGGCAGTAATATGAAGGGCACAAGTCCTAAAGTGATATATTTTGAGAGGTATATTTTCAACCAAAACCTGAGAAGGCAAGTCAAAAGAGTTACTTTCGTAGTAGCTGTAGTAGGTGCACGTAACAGCATGATCAGTGAAACTACCAGGTATACTGGTTCCAGATAAGAGGCTTGTTACAGCTCTTGATACTTTCTAGAAGCTTCTGCTGCAGCTCTCCAACTACCAGCCCAGACCAAATAATAGGATTTAGAAGTTTATGAAGTTGTCAAGACTGAGCCAAAACATGCTCACCTAGCTTGTTCCCTTCTCTGGGTCTATTCTGAGCATAGACCCTCCCCCTGTCCTCACTGAAACAACTCTCTCAAATATGTGATATCTTTGCACTCTGGTACTCCTTTTGGTTTTCCAGAGGTGAAAGTTGGAGCAGCATGTAATTCTCACTCGGTAGTTAGTTATAAGGACAAATCGTGGGTCTTCTCTTGCCTCCTGAGAGACTTTAGAGGAGCATAATTTCTCCTCTCACTTTTGTTTTACATGTCATGCTAATTGCCTTCCTTTTGAAAAATGCTATTTGATATATTTTTCTTCTGTTGGTTTATTTGTCTTGTGCTTTTACTTGAGATAAACAATGTTTCCCTATTAATTTGAGAAATGGCTGTAAATTTGAACAGGGGCTCAAACAGAAATAAAAGATTAATGGAAGACTACTGTCAAAAATTAAAAAAAAAAAAAAAAACAAACAGAAAAAAAAGATGTTTTTTATTTAAAGATACTGTAATAGAACACTGAAATATCATGAAAGGACCAAACAAGACATTACATTCAGATGGGTTTTACATGTTTGTTATGCAGATGTCTACAAAGGTCACTCAAGCTGTCATGCATAGATCCAGAGTTTTGCAATTCCAGTCTATTTATGCTGATCCATGAATTAGGACTAATTTGTCTGTGAAATTCCTTGAGATCCCTGCTAATAATAAATTCTTTTTTAATAGCATTCTTTTCTTCCTAGATAGTCTTGTATCAGCTGGAGCTGTTTCACAGATGGAGTAACATGATGTTTTAGCCCTTGTTATTTATACTTCTCCTGTTCAGTTTTGTTAATAATCCTCCCTTGATTTGCAGCTATAGAACTGGGCAGCAGAATTCATCTTTTTGGTAGAGGGCAGTGCACAGTGCAGCCAGGAATCACTTGAATGGATATATGTAACATCTATTGATCAAGAAATAATACTGTCTATGCACTGGGGTGGAAAGTCAGGGTATGGGAGATTACAGTTCACTGTGAGATTTAACTCTGATTCCAAGGTGAAGGGAGGGACAAAAATCTGCGAAATTATAAATTCCTCTGTTAAAGAAGAGGTGGTTGAAGGATAAATAACCTAAGCCATAGATGTAAAGATTTAATGATGTTGTTAAAGATGAAATACCATGGATGTTAGTAGATAGCTTTCCCAGAGTTTAAATAAAAGTGATGGTGTTTAAAGGTGTCCCTTTTTTCAAACTTGATATTTTGTATGCAGCTCTTTTAATCACAAAGCATAAATTCCTGCCCAAAGCTTCCTGACAGACTGGATGGTTTCTAGGGAAGATGTATGTAGAGGCTTCCCTATGGTACACAGGAAGGTATGAGCCTACCTGCTGCCAGGATCCAGCAATGGCCTGCAGTGTTCTCAAAGCTTCTCACTCAAAAGTCCAGCCAGATAATCTTTCCTCCCTGCTGAAGTGAAGCTGCACTGAGGCTCAGAACTCTGGCTGTGGCTGGAGCTTAGTGAGGATGTATGTCTCTAGGAGTGCTTTTTACTCTAGCACACACTTCACTAAACAACTCCGTGTGCTCTAAGATGCTTTGCAGACCTAATACATTTACCCTCAGGTTAGCTATGATGGCCAAAAACCATAGAAACCCTCTGTTTTTTCCTAGTGGGCTCTAGGCTTCTCTAAGAACTGGCATAACCCCTCCAGACTGTAAATGTTAAACTCCCTGTAGGTTAAGCATATATTTATTCGAATTTTCAAGAAGCGGCGAGTTGAAGGATGCATTTTTGTCCTGGTTTCTGTCTGCCTGTCTTCAGGTTTTTTGCTTCTACACTGCTGCTGTTGCTCTATGTGGTGGTTAGAGACACTAAGACTGGGACATCTGTGCTTGAAAGGAGAGTGTGGATATATTGATGGAACTACAAGGAGGTACTATAGACTAAATTTCAGGATTTAGCCTTTCACAGGCATTTAGCACTTTCATTGCCACATGAGAGCAAATGAGTTGAAAAAGTTGTGCTTCTTAGAGAGCCTATGTGAGGATTTCTTGTTAACCCTTTTCACATTACTTGTTCCAATATGCCTTTTTCCTTTGTGATGAAAAAAATTAGAGTTTTAAAAATAAGTTTATAGTGGACACAAATTGATATCAAAGATGTACTTCTTCAGTTTTGGATACATTGTTATCCGTTAATTATTTTCCCCTTAATATATAACTGCTCCCCAAATTCAGATGATCCAGGACATAAAATAAGGATGTGTGAAAATCTGGACCTTTTGGTACAGGTTTGTTTCTGCTTTTGGCAATACCTTCTTAAAGTCAGATTTGCAGGTAGTTGCCAAAACTGTGCAGAATGTCAGTGGATGAACATGCTAGCAGAGCAGTGCACAAATGCATTCAAGTGTACATTTGCACATGAAGAGGCTGTAACTGCCTCTGCAGATATTAGATAGGTGTAAACAAGTGACAATTTCTGCACATATGAACTGAGTGCATTTACAGGTAGTGCAAACACTGGATTTTCTGGAGGCCTGTAGGAAATGTGATCTTTGGATACCTTGTTAAGCCAGTATCATCTCTAATTTGAGTTTACATCTTCTATCTCTGTGAAACCTTGTTAAGATTTACTTACTTCAGGTTTCTGGATCTTTTTTCTTCTGCTTAGAAGGCTGAATTGCAAATCTTTTCCTCTGTTATCCTTGAGTATCAGCCACAGCAAGTGGGCTCTACACCTTCTTAGCTCCCGTGGAGAAGCAAGTTCCAGAGCAGAAGTGTGCAGACAATAATAGAGCAGAGACAAACTTTGCCTTGCCTGCTGGATGAGAGGGCTGATCCAAGAGCCAAATCCAGTTCTTACTTGATTCTTCTTGATTTCAGTTCCTCCATCAGTAACTAATAATCCTGTGTACCTTATTTTTTCTATCACTGTTTAGTTTTAAAATATGCTGTTACTTAAGAAGAGAGTCTGGCTTCCTCGGGTTCCTTGCTTTCCAAATCTAGCTCTGTTGCAAACTTCCTAGGGTAGGTTGGAACTTAGATCCTAAAGGAGAAACTGAAGGGATTCAAGTTATGTTGTGACTTTACTATTGCTACCTTCTCTTGGCACAGTTTTAATACACATCTTTTTTCTTAGATTTAAGAATTGACTTGGCCCCAGTACCTGCCAGCAGCAATTTCTCCAAAGTCATTAGAAATTACTTGTTCCCAGTAACTAATATTTGGTCCTTGTTCTGCTGATGCTTTTTATTGTATTTTAAAGAGGAACAGCGTTGGCTTCTAGTGTCCCTACTCAAGATCTGATTTATAAGTGGAGAAACAAGTGGCTTCTCTGACATAGCAGCCAGGATGCTCTTTGTTCAAGTAGAATGTACTGTTCTGAAGCCCAATTAGGCTTCGATTAACAGTTTTCTTGCTAGAGCTTAAGACACAGAGGAACGCAGTTTCTTTTCAGGATGAAAACAAATGTCTTTCTCTTTTGTATTTTAGCTAAAATATTTAATTCTAACTCATCCAATATTTTTTATTACTACTACTATTGCTATTATTTTTACTGCATTTCACTGTAGGCAGTTGTTTTTCCACTGTATTTTGCTAGTGCAACTAGTCTGATATATGGAATGTGTCTAACCAAATGCTGTTTCTGAAGACCTGATCCCCTACAGCTTTGTTAATGTCAAATGAGATTTTTAAGTGCTTAGGGACCTTGTAATTTGATCAGGGATATTTCTTTTTCTATTTTTTACCTGAGGTTGTAGGTAGTCTTGAACAAACTTTCTCTGTTGTGGTCCTTAATTAGGCACATTTCCTACTTTGGCAAGAAGTAGTCTAACCACCAAAGCCTCAGGACCTGGGGCTCAGTTTTAGGACAGAGCTGCAGATTGCAGCCTCCTTTCCTATACAAGGAGCTGCTTGCCTGCTCCCTTCACATAGCAACAGCATATTCCCTCAGGATAAAATGCTTTCCTTAGTTGAGTGACCTGCTCATGTCCACAGCCATCACCTGGCTTTTTATATTGGTGCAAAAGGAGGTAATCTGTAATTTGGGTAGCCAGCTTCATTCAGTCACAGCTGAACTGTGTTTTTGAGAGTTATGTTGCATAAACTGCTGAGTAATTTCCTAGACTTTGCAGAAAACTGAGTGGAAAGTATGTTGGGGGGAGGTTGTATTTTTTTTTATACTTCTAGGTTAAGTTTTTGGCTCTGTGCCTTGGCACTCAAACACAGCATCTACCAGTTTATCACGCACTGGGAAATAAGCAGGTTCCACTTGGGTTAATACACATATCTGGGAAGGAATTCTAACATGGTTTCCTACCAAAATAACATTAAAGGCTGATGTAAGTTGGGCTGGTGTGGTATATAAGAATAAACATTGTCCAAGAGCTAAGTAGGAACACTGCCTTAAAATGAGGAGAATCCTTTCCATTCTTACTTTTCCTGTGAGTATAGGTTGGTGTGTTTGAACCCATGTTGTGTGTGTTAGATTAATTTTTTTATTTTTCATATTTTTCATTTTATTTTATTTATGAGGAATGCTTTGAGCAAGTGGCCACAAGTCCAGAGGAGATGTGGAGGTCTCTAATGATAATGTCTGTGGAACTGAGTGTGCTATTTTAGCCCAGGCAAAATTAATTCAAATGTGAGTAGTTGTAGGTTAAGGATTTCAATGGTTAAATTATATCCTCAGATACTTTTCTTCATTACTTATATTTTCAACAAATGTTGGGGTTTTCTTATTGGTTTATACAAGGTCAGCAGCTTTAAAGAAAGCCAATAGGCCACATCTTGCCACAATCCTTTTTCTTGGCTTCTGTGCAGTCAAAATCTGAACTTTATGGCCACATGGATTTTTAAACTGTTTTATGCATATGTAATGATTTAAAAAGATCTCTCACAGAGTTTTTGATGTTTTTATTACTGGGGTTTTTTTATTACTAGTAATAGTTGACTAAAGATATATCAATGTCTTCTGGGGAGGCTTGTCCTTTCTGCGCATATGTGTTTGTGCATGCATAACAATATACTTTTGCCTTATAACCCTTAGGCTATTTATGTTGCTGCATTTTCACACCCAGCCTTGGTTTAAAAGCGTTGAAAATTATCTTCTACTATAGTTTTTCAAATTTTGAATACAGGCACAGAACGATACTCCTGATGGATGTTTTTAAAGTGCTTTAAAAATTGTGGATTTCTTTTTCTAGCTGCACAAAAAACCTAATCAATTTTCCTAATCCCAAGAAAACTCAGACTATTTACCAAATCAGCAACTGTTACTTCATTTCCAATATGCTGCATACAGTTTGTTTCACTAAGAGGTTTGTTATGCAGATGGAAATTATTAGCAATGAAATGTATTGCAATAATAGAATGTGCTAAGGTTACATAAGTTCAAAACTACACAGTAATAACAGACTTGTCATTTGCCTTCTCATAAAGATGCTCACTGTGCTGCATCACATGAGCAGCCATGCTCTCAGTTTCTCTATACTTCTCTCCTTTTCTTCATTTCTCCACTCTTTTTCCTTGTCTTGCTTGATCTATCAGTTCTTCCTGATTTGCATGTCCCATCTAATTCTCTGTTCTTCTGTATCCACAGAAAATTCTGTATTCCTTCTCTGTTGTTCTCTGAGAAGAGAGGTGCAGAAAAGACAAATGCCTGGTACGATTCACCCCAAAGTGCAATCCATGCCAACTGAGGGAGCAGTGTTGATGTATGTTGATGTGATGATAGACATGAAGGTTGCCCTTTGTATTTCCTCCAAGAATGTCCAGACAGCAAATGAATCAGTGCAAAGGGCAAGCTTTTTTAACGATGCATCATACTTTCCCCTTCTACCCAAGACTTAGGAAAAGAATCTTTTTCCCACAGCAGGAAAGAGGCATATCTGAATGCTGGAGCTAAGAAAGATCACCTTTGCCTGGCAGTGCTAGTTCCCTTGTCCTCTTTTCAGGATAGCTGCTGGGGACAAGAGTACAGTCATGCCACAGGCAGTGTAGTGCATTACAGTAAGCCTGAAAAAGCCATTTTGAACTGGGTTGCATTTCTGAAGGACATAAAACTCTGTGTGAAGCTGCTCACTGAGGAGGGGGAAGATACAAGAAATTCGACTTAGATTGCCTTCCCCAGTTTGCTTCATCAAATGTGATTTTCTGACTACCTTCTGTCTTGTTAACTATGTTCAATAACAATTGTACAGAAGTAAAATAAAAATGAGCCTTCTCATTCAGAGAAATACAGGTAGGATAAACACCAGAGCTTCTACATGGCATAACCAGTTTTGGTTTGCTTTACAGCTGACACAAAGCTGGGAATATACAGAAATAGCTGTCTACCATCTTTTGCTATGCATGGAGACAAAGGATTAGATGAAATTAGATGAAAGTAATAGGGCAGGTTGAAAGCAGTCATGAGAAATTGGCTTTTAACATGTCCTGAATTTCATCTGTGGAGCTCTTCTGTGTAGGATGCTGTGGATATTGAAGAGTTCACAGGTGTTCAAGAAGTAGCCTGGCTTATTCCCAGAACAGAAAGCAACCAAAGCCTTTAGAGGTTGAAAGATACTACTTGTGGTTCTGAAGGTCTCTCAGCTAAGACTATAGTGCTACATTAAGTACTTTCAGTTTGTGTGCTGAAATTAGCATGTGGATTGTATAGTGAGTTCTGTATGCATGTTTGTGGCTAGAAATTGTTGACTGACACCTTCCAAAGAGCTAAATTACAGAACAAAAGAAAATTACTTCAGTTTTAACCAATGATATTGCCTTGACACATGCCCCACTAGCTAAGCTCCAATTGGGATATTTCATTAATTAAATCATCCTCCAATAATAGCTGTTTGTATTAAATCAATTGCATCTTTGTACCTCTTCCTTCTATCTGCCTTTGTTTAGAGTGTGACTCAAAAACTGTAGTGCTGGGGCTCCTCTGAGTGCCTTGCTAGCCTAGTGTGTAGGCTCTGTCACGTGGTGGAGGCTGTTTAAGTTGGCTGTGTCAAACCTCAGTCCCACCACAAGTGTGATCAGGGCAGCCTGGTCCTTGAGAAGGCAGAAACCCAATGCTTCCTATAAGGCATCCTCAGTAGCCACCCCTTCCTTGCTTGCTTCCCTCTCATGCCTCCTCCATCCCAGGAGTCCCATAGCAAAGCAGTTCCAAATCTGTGTCACCATAGAATGGGTTAAAACATTGTTGAACTGAGAGAGTGTGTGTATGTGTAATGCCTCCACAGCCACCCACGGCCTGAGCCCCAAAGGGGAAATCTTGTATATCCTTATATGGGGATCTTCTTTTCAGAATAAAGTGGTCAGAATTTGGACGATGTTTGTGTTAAGTCTCAGTGTGTGCACTGTCACTTTCTGCATTATGGTGCCGCAGAGCTCAGTGCAGACTTTCTCCAAGGCAGGAGGGAAGCAGTGGGGGGGTAGGACAGCTCTCAAATACTACTACTTTTAGTAGTACAGTACAGTTACAAATAAACCAGCTGGGTATGATCTTTATTTTTGAAGATGTTTTTCAAAACTAGTAGATTACTTCTCTGTTTGAATATTGTGGTATTATAGATTGGCTGCTCCAGCACTTCTGTTCAAAATTATTTTCATATTCTTCTCTGATTTTTTTTCTCATACTATTTTCCAGAATTGGGCACATGTGTGCATAAGAAAACACACAGATACACTCATCCCAGTAAAGCTGGCCCACACATGAGCTCAAGCGTATCTGAATGTGGAGGGGCTTGGGATGATTATTTATATTTCCTTTTATGGGGATCTTTTCAAGTGTAGTTTTATGGTGATTCATGTTTTGGCCGAGGCTTGGTCTTGAGTCTCTTTCAGCTATTTCATTAAAAAGACTGTTGCATTTAATGATATTTTGTGTTTTTCCCCTTCTGCCTACCTACTGTGCAGTGCTGCATGTTGCACTAGTGGGGAGGAGAGAAGAAAAAGCAAGCCAGGATATGGGGGTGTCTGGTGAGTGCAGAGTAAGACTGTGAGTTAAAGACCTGCCCAGTAATTTCTGAGTGTCTTTCAACAGAGTAACAATGACAGTACCTTCTGTCTTCCCTGCCTGACAGTCAGAGCCCCTAGCTTCTTGTTTAATTTCAATGTTGTATCCAGGACTAGAGGGGCTGCACTCTACATACAGTCTCTTCTGAGTAGCAGCCACCCTCACCTCTCTCTCAGAAGCATGCTCCCCTTCCTGCTGCTTGTGGTGGCCCTAGGGTGGACCCTAGCAGGCAGCCACAAGCTGAACCGGAGTTTAGCTATCTCAGTCAGGTCTGCACTGAAAGGAGGTTCCTGTGGCTGCACACTTGCAACTTGTTCCTCTGGCTATGCATTTTCAGCAGGCTCACCTTGGAATAGTTGCATGGAATAAAAGCAGGGGTGTGTTCTGTCCTACAGGCAGCTGCCTGGCCCTATGGCATTGTAAAGAACATATAGGAATGCACATGCTGTGGAAAGGAAGCAGGATGAGCACAAGATAAGAAAGAATCAAAAAGGAGCTGACAAGCTGTGTGGCACACTCATTGCCAGCCCTGGGCTCTGGTGTGTTAATGACTCCAATAGTTCAGATATTTCTTTTTCTGTTTGTTTGTTTGATGCAATAGATGTAAACAATGGTTCTCCCTCCACCTCCACACTTTCAGCTTCCCTGTAAGTGCTAAACTAAAAAACCTTCACGCTCTAGTCCAGGTCTTCTTTCCCTGAAAGACCTCCCTTCCCAAGGCAGAGAGTACTATGAGGATGGGCTCCTGGGAGAGTTCAGCTTTGTAGTGGTTTAACCCGGGCTGAGTGCCAGAGGCCCACTACAGCCACCTTCTCACTCCCCCTTGCCCAGCTATAGAGGAGAGAGAGAATGTAACGAGAGGTTTCGTTATTCATGATAAGGACTATAGCAAATTCTTTCTAATCACCGTCACAGGCAAAAACGAGACTCCATGTGGGAATAATAGTCAAATTTATTACTAACAAGATCAGAGCTAAGAGTGAGAGACTAAAAGACACCTTTTGCCCCCCACCCCCTCCTTCTTACATCCAACCTATTCTCCTGCAGCGGTCAAGGGAAAAGGTGAGGTGGGGGGGGAGGTGTTGCTGTGGTCAGCTGCTGTTCTCAGCTGCTGCTTCGGAAGAAGAGTCCTTCCAGCCACATTCCATGGGGTCCCATCTCTCACAGGACACAGTTCCTCTCACAAACTGCTCCGGCGAGAGTCCATCCCATGGGCAGCAGCCCTTCACCCACAGCTGCCACATGGCTCCCATTCCACAAGGTGCAGTCCCTCAGGCACAGGCTGCTCCAGCGTGGGCCCCATGAGCCACGCATCCTAACAGGAGAAATCCTACTCCAACGTGGGCTCCTCTCCCCACAGGCTACAGTCCCCTGCCAGGACCCAGCTCCACCTTGGGTCTCCCACGGTCTGCAGCCTTCCCCAGCATCCACCTGCTCCGGCGTGGCTCCTCCACGGGCTACAGGTGGATCTCTGCACTCCTGTGGTCCTCCATGGGCTGCAGGGGCACAGCTGCTTCACCATGGTCTTTCCCATGGGCTGCAGCTGGATCTCAGCTCCGGTGCCAGGAGCATCTCCTGCCCCTCCTTCTGCACTGACCTTGGTGTCTGCGTTGTTGCTCACAGACTCTCACCCTGCCCCTCTCTGGCAGCCATCTTCATTTCTTACCACTTTTTTTTTTCTTCCTTCTTAAATATGTTATCACAGAGGCGTTCTGTCAACTACTGATTGGCCCGGCCTTGGCCAGCAGTGGGCCCAGCCTGGGCATGGGGAAACTTTCAGTAGCTTCTCGAAGAAGCCTCTCCCTCAGCCCCCCCCCTCCACTGCCACCAAAACCTGGCCACAGAAAAACCAATACAAGCTAGCAGCCAGTGCATCCACACATTCCCTTGTAATTGTAGTCTCATGACAGTACAGGCGGGCCAGGGAGCCCAGTCTGTCTGTTACATAGCAGAGCATCCCCATTGCTCAGGTGTGAAGAAGAGGCACCCCCATATCAGTGTTTTGACTGAGAAGCCATGACAGAAATCCTCATCTTGTGGCAATGCACAGGTTGTCAAGTGGTCACTGTGCCAGGTATCCACCAGCAGTACAAACACAGCACCACTTTGCTGTTAGGGGTGCAGTCACTAAGTTTTATTACCTAGGTGAGATTACAATTGGATTCGGACTTCCATTTCCTCGGCATTCTGCAGTAATTCCCTGCTGCCTTAAGCTGCCATCACTTCAGTGTACTTGCACAGCATCACCTTTACCCTGAGACTTAAAACACTGCATAAGACCTGCAGCCAACTGCAATATGATCCAGTGGGATCCAGCTGCTGTGGGATTCAGTTCCACAAGTGAGCAGTGACTTCCAGATGATGCTTTCTATTTCCATTGGTGATATGATTGCTTCATCCCTTTAGAAGGACTTGAAAAAACTTCTGAGGAATTGGACTCTTCTCATCTGCCCGTCTGTGACCTCTGACAGTACTAATACTCCAAAACCAGACTTGATTAATTATTAGGCTTTTAAATAAGATTTCCAAGCCTAGTTGCCTGGATTATCTGCAGCTATTTCCAACACTGACGGGACAACTTTTAGTAGAAAGGGATGTGGTTGATGTTCAGATATACATGCAAGCATGCTATTTCTATTCTATGAGACTAAAGTTTGGGAATTGCTTTTTCGTTTTAGATTGTAGTAGCACAAAGCAATAATGACCTCATTTAAGGTCAGAAAGGTCTCTCTTCAGTTCTCCAACCCGTATAAAAATCACCCAAATATTTTCAATATCTGAATCATATTATTGTTTGTAGATTCAAACCTGACCATGTTTAAGAATGTAATTCTTTTACTTCTGACCGTTCAGGCTACAGAGGTCCTATTCATTTGAAAGATCCTTATGGGTCCCTTCTAACTCAGAATATTATGTGATTTTATGTGATTCTGTGAAATGTGCTGTGAGTAGTTTTAATATAAAAATGTTTCTTCTTCAGTTGGCACATTCCATTAATGCAGCTAAATATGTCCATTTCACCATACGACTGGTTTTAGCTGAACATATTCCATTTTCTGTGATTGCTTCTTGGTACCTCTTAGATTTACTGAGATTTGCCTAAAGTACACTTTTTTAGAGGGAATGAGCTTTTAGTCATGACATAAGCAGGTACATGTACCATTGGTTTAAGAAGGAAACACAGAGTGCTCATTTACTTGAGATATCCTTAGAATCAATTCTTGGCTCCACCATTGTCTGGTTCTGGAGTCTGAGGAAGCCATTTAAATTACCATTTCTTGAGTATGTTTTTGTATTGATTCCTTGAAATTGATGTCCTTCAGATACGAATCAGAGTTCGTATGTATTCTGTTGAGTTCTCCTTCTTCTTTGTCTCTTTGCCAAGGTCTGCATATTCAGCTTTTTCCTAGTCTTTCCTTTTAAATTGATAATACTAAGTTTAGATTTAGTGATGTCAAACAGTATTCAATAAGTAATGTATACTTTTGTAATTTGTAATACCTCTTGAGCAAGAGAAGACAAATTAGCTTTCACCGTCTTTGTAAGCTAGAAACTCTCTTTCTAATGTTTTATTTCAAAATAGATATTCGGAAAAGTCACAGGAAAAAACTTACTAAATAATGAAACTTCTCTGGCTCTCACTATGGAATATTTTTTCATACAGACCACTTTCAATTATTTGCCAAAAAATCCTTCTAAATACCAAAGCAACGGATCTTCTGAACTTTCTTATGGTAGACTGCTTGATATCATACAAGAACTACTTGTAAAGATAAACTTGCATTGAAACATCAGTTTTTCTTTTCTTAATATTATTACTCATAGGTTTACTACTTCTTGCACAACTTAAAATTCCTCTCCTTTCTTGGTGTTTATAGCCTTCAAGTATTTGTCATTTCTTGTATTCTTTTTCTTCATTGTCTCTGAGCCAAGGTCTGCTAATTTAATTTTCTTAGCATCTTATTTTAAATCAACCCCTGAACATTCTTGTTTGTCCTCTGCTACTGCTTTAGCTCCATTTTTGTTCAAGTTAATGAGCTGTCTCAAAGTGAATGAAATATTCCTGAGTGTTCTAGAAAGTGGTATGGAGTCTCCCTGTTCTCTGATGAGCTGGGCCCAAATGGAAAACCATTTTAATGTATGGGATTGTGAGTAGGTCAAAAGTTCCCTTGAATCAATGCGGAATTCCCAGATACCCTGTTTATTACAGGATTTCCCATATAATAAAATAGCTTTTTTAATATGGGACTTGACATAATTTTTTGCTGTTCCTGGGGAAGCCAGCATTCACAGCTTGCAAAGGCTCCTAATGTGTCTGTGCAAAGAAATTGTGCAGGTAGAACAAATCTGGTGGTTTGAATTTAGTGTGGAGGCTCATCTGAACTCTGTCACATGCTGTGTGTACATAGACTTGCTGTCCTCATGGGTCTGTCTGGAGCTGTAAAGATGTTTAATCATAGTTCTGTCATGGGCCACCAAGATCTTTAAGACAGCCCTACCTTATCCTTAATTATGATGGGGTTGCTCTGCAAGTTTTCAGCCCTGAGGCTATTTTTCAAGGTTACTGGAAGGACAGTGACATTCTTGCAAGGTGTGTGTAAAACCTGACAGTGACAATTTTTGCACTGTCGTAATCCACAGCACCAGATACAACCCTCACAGCCCATCTGTGACAGTGGTCAATGCCTCTATATAAAGCTTGTTGCAGTCTTGTGGTTTCCAGTTGTCATTTCAGCCTTTAAAACTATCTTTCTTCGAGCTGCCTTATTTCTGATCTGATTAACTTTTTAAACCATTTTTTGCTTTAGTTTATAACCATGTCACTCTTTATTAATAGTCCCATATTTTTGGGAGCAATGATGAAGATGCTAGACAAAATGTGGACTAATATACCTCCATATAATATTCTGGTAAGCTAAGTGTGCAAACTTGATGGAGTGCCAAAAATAGATTTTGTTTACTGTCATTCAGTCTACTTTGGCTTTGGTTGATTTTGTTCCCATTGAGATACAAATGAATTAATTCTGTGAGTAATATTTCCTGAGATGCTCTGTAAAATGCTTGTACTTCATATATATCATCTATACTATATTCCCTACACCCACTATTTTACAATTCCATAAAAGACACTCGGGTTTTTCTGGTAGTCTTTATTCTTTAGAAACTAGAGCAGCTGAAAAAAATTGTTCTATTATTCTGTAGAATACATCTGACTGACTATGGTCTGCAAACTCTAGTTTTGTGTTTCATGTGGTCTGCAAAGAATTGTCTGGACACAAAGGGCAGTCTCTTCCCTTGGACACCAAATTTCATTATGGACACTTAGAGTACATTAAACACGTTTCTTAATACTAGTCTTAATATTAGTGTAAAATGCTCTTGTATTTTCTACAGAACTATGATTGTGAATAAAAGTGAAAGTAATGTATATAATAGCATGAAGAAAGGGTCTTGTGTCTTAATTAGTTTGCATTAAACTGTTGACCTCCCTCCAGAACAGAATATATGCTCTGGTAAGAAAGCTCAGCATCTCTTTGGCCTTTGAAGATGTACACAGGGTGTTACGAGGGACATTTCCACACATC
The DNA here is from genome assembly GCA_013399895.1 of Serilophus lunatus. NCBI lineage: Eukaryota > Metazoa > Chordata > Aves > Passeriformes > Eurylaimidae > Serilophus > Serilophus lunatus. The sequence goes on along the minus strand of VXBA01000911.1, from coordinate 10,075 downwards.
TTATACCCACTCTTTTTGCTGGGAATCATTGCAGTTCCAGTCCTTTTTATACATAGAGAAACTTCTCCATCTATGTGTTGCCAGCCTTGCATATTCTTCTTTGGGTACTAGAGAAAACTGTAACACAGACCACTGTACTGACATCCTGCTAGTTGGTCTGGAGATACCTCCCACCTTGAGTTTTCCTTGCAGCATGTCTCCTGGCGTTCCCTGGTGAGATGCTGTCCTTGTGCTTGTAATTGTTACTTCCTCTTCTGTTTTAGACTCCTTGTTTTGACCCACTCCAGTTTGCTGCCAAACAGAACAAACCAGACTAGTAATCACTGCAGCTATGCAGCTGGTGCTTTATAGATGTGTAAAGTCCATTGCACAAGGGGTTTGTTTTTCTTGCATTTGTGAGTTTTTCTGCCCTGTTGAACAATCAGGGTTACTTGTCCATGTCTTCTCAGTTCTGTGATGTTTTACCCTTCTTGCCACAGGCCCTGTGCATCTTTCTACACCCCTTCTTATGTCTGTAGTTTTATACCCATGGTTTCCCTCAGAGGCCAGATTATTCCCTTTGTGAGTCTGTGCCACGGCTGTAGGGATTCCTCCCTTCTGTGATGGGCTCACAGCTCATTTTTCACACTTCTCACAATCTTTTATCCTCTCAAATATTATTTGCCTCATATCATCTTCCTCTTTCCTTTTCTATCATAGCAACTAGAGCAAAACCTTGCAGAGAATCAGTATTAGGACTCCTAGGTTTGTCATCTCAGATGCTGGAGATTTTACTTTCTCATAGCTTTCTACATAGTCTGCAGTTTTGAATATGTTCAAACCTTTGTCATTTTGACCAAAAAAAGAGTTGCTCTTTGAATTCACATGTTGCCCAATGTAAATATACTTTATTTTCTTCCCTCCTCCAATATTCAAGCAGTAAGTATTTTATTCCATTTCACCCAAGTGGGACAGGGGTTTTTTTGCAAGGTCTGTCTTCTGCAAATGAATAAAATAAGAGTTTTTTTACTTTGTAATCCCTTATTTTCTTCATTAAATATTGTCACAAGAATGTCAATGAAACTCACTGTTAATGTTAGTTCTTATTGACCTAGGAAAAGTGTTGTAAAAATAAATTAGATAAGCAGAATAACACCTTATACCACAATGATAAAATTTGAAACAAAGAGAAAACTATTTCTTAGCATATCTTTGTGTTCCATTACTACCAGTACTGCACAAAGTCTTTCACAAGTGAAGCCAGATAAGATAGACACATAAAAAATATCTTTATATGGCTCTGACTCAGTTAGCTGTCCTCAGCCAGGAACCAGAGTGCCTTTGTCTTAATTTTTGCCATCCTGTGTTTTTCTGAGTAAATTTTTCACTTGCTGGTTATCAGTAAGACAAATAGGAGTTAAATAACTTGGCTCATGAAATGTCTTAGATTTGTTTGAACAGTCCTGAGAAAATTCTCTCTGTTAACAAGATTGACTGCATTCACCTAGCCATCTTGGTACAGCTAAAGGAGAACAGTGAGCCAGCATGTTCTGCCAGTGCAGCTGTTGGGGTCTGGTATCTCTTATTGTGAGCCCTGTCTTGGAGCTTTCCGACAATTAAATTGCTGGCACTCGCTGCATTAGCAATGAGCCAGAGGAAAATCCAGGTTGTCTCTGTTTTGTGCTACTTTGTTTAGATCAGCTGAGTTCCCCATCTTCAGACTATACCTTTTTGGTCTATAATTAGAGACTTTGCATATTGCCTTTTGCTGTCCTTGCTCTCGGTTATTTTGCCTTTCCTCCTGCTGATATAAGCGAAGATCACAGATGAGCATGCCGTTCTCCATGTGGGTCATTTTATGTCATCAAGAGCTGTGATGATAAGAGGCTTATTAGAAATAATATTCCTGCCTGTCAGCTGCCTATTAAGAAAATGTTGTTGTGAGTGTGCTTGTTTGTGATTTTAGAAAGAACAGATATGTAGTTTTAGCCAAGCCACCTTAGGAACTGAGCTCCTCAGTTCTGACAGCCCTAGAAAGTCAGTTCATGGGCTTCAGATCCCCCAATACACAGTTTTTACCAATGAGTGCTACCAGAGCACCTCCTGAAGTTGATGAGATGTTGATGCCTAATTGTAAAGAAGGCCTTCCAGAAAATGCAACCACAGACGAGGAGATCATTAGTTTCCAGCCTACCTGGCAGTCCTCAGATTGAGTGAGACCTCACATGTAGGACTCTACAAAGTCTCATCTTTTAACCCTGGAAAACCATGAGCAGTGTTTCAGCTGTAAACAAAGTAAACCTTAATCCCAAGTCAAACCCCATTTTCAGAGGTGCATGCAAGATGCCTCTGCTTGTCATGGCAAACTGCACTCCTTGGACAAGTGTCCCCAGTTCTCTTTCACTACAAGTAGTCCTCCTTTAGTGTGCAAATGACACATAGTGATCTTCTCTGGTTCATTTTTAACCCCCTCTGGAAGCCATAATGACTTTAAATCCAGCTTCTTGCTTCTTTGCATGACTGAGTATCCAGAACAATCCATATTGGAGAGGCTAAAGACAAACCAAGTAGTTGAGCTCTACCTCTTTTTACTCTCCTTCCAATCCAGTCTCCAAATCACAAGTGTTAGTTGGATGACTTTTTCCAACCTCAGAATCTTAAGGTTCCAAATTAAATGGATTTAATATAAATTTTTGACTGACAGCTACATCTTTTATGGTCTGGGTATCTTTTGTCCTTTTTTTACAAGCTCTGAGATATGTGTACCTGAGACTGATTTATTGTTGAAATGTTGCTATTGCCTATCTCAGAGAATGTAATTTGTCTTCTCCAGACCCAAGCTCCTGTAGTCTTTGAAGTGCAGGCTTCAGAAGGAAATCTATCTATAAACTAACGTTTTCATCTGTACATAAAAAACACTTGTATACTAACACAGGTTGTACATATAACAGCCTGCATCTGCAACTTTGTGTATTTTACACTTAGAATAACCCTAATTGTTACATCTATTAGTAGAGAGAAATACATTCTAGAGCAACAATCACTCCAGACTGCACAGGAAGCCTTGATCCCAAAGACTCTTGTTCTTTTAGGAATGAGAGGGAGAAGGGAGGTGCATGGAGCAGAATCCTAGTCCTCAGGGCATTGCTTAATGAATATCTGTCTTTGTGTTCACTCCAGTTATAAACAGTGAGGTTCAAGTGTGCTTTGCACTGTGTAGGTCTAAATGTATTTCCTGGCTACCTCTAAATGCTCTGCCTGAAGGCATGCAGTCTTTCCCTGGGAAGGAAATCCAGGCTCAGGGACAATGTGGGACCAGAAGGTTGAGGTGTACTGCATAGTGCGCTATGATTTAGTTATAACCCAATGATTAAGCTTTATGTGCTGGATCTGGGCTCTTTTTCTTCCTTTCTCCTTTCTCCTTTCTCCTTTCTCCTTTCTCCTTTCCTTTCCTTTCCTTTCCTTTCCTTTCCTTTCCTTTCCTTTCCTCTTATTCGTCATTGTCTTCTTCGTCGTCATCTTCTTTTCTCTGTCTTTATTGTAGCCCCATGGCTGGAGGGTGCTTAACTTCCTCCAGATGCAGCAGCAAAACCACTTGTGTTTGTTTGGGTATTGCTTATCCTGTTCCTGATTTCATCCTTATACCAGCTGATGAACCTTAAGCCATTATTCAATCCTGCAGCCCTGCTGCTTGGGCAGAACAGAAACCTTCTGTTGGAATGGCATTCTCTCTCCTCCCCAAGAGGTGGGCTGCATCTCTGAGCAGCCCAGGGTCAGCTGTTCTGTTTTTTGTAACCTACCAGGCTGATAAGTCATGGCCTGGCTTATGTAGTTGCTAGTGCTCTGTGAGTTGCAGCTGGCCTGTATGGACACTAGATTGGAGATGTTAGTAGATCCAACATAATATCTGTTTCTGCTGTAGGCTTATTTTGGAGGAAAGCATGCTACTTTAGTAAGGAAATGGTGACTCCTGGTGAGACATCACCGGGACACATCTCTAATGCTATTGCAGTGTGTGATTGTGTAATTTGAATCAAGGTGACTTTATTTGAGCCTAATTCACTTTTCAGTCTCATTTCTGTCTTGTGTACTCTGGAGATGCTTCTGTCCACCCTTTCCCATCCTGGTTTAAAATATCTGTGATTCTATTTTGATAGACTTCTTTTTATTCTTAAGCTTTGAATAAAAAAGTGTTGATTTCTTAGTGCAAAAAAGCGCAACATATTCCCAAAAGATAACTCCTTGGGTTTGGAAGCTCATTTGGAGAAAGGAGATGTAGCAAAAACTAGCAGTATTTGACAAATAAAACGATGACTGAAGTATTAGGAAACATTCTAACTGTGAGGCTGCCTGTCTTTAGAAGAGCCCTGTAAATCAAATAGAAACTCCACCTGTATAATGTAAGCATAATAAAGGTAGATTGGATGTTATAGAGGAGAATATGCTGTAGAGTTCAGACTTTTTTCTACACCTGCAACTGTTAAAATTTTTCTGGCTTTGCTGTCTGTGCTATTAGTAGCTTTGCTTCTGCCAAGATTAAAAGTGTGGGTCTCTTTTTGGTATTAACCATCAAATGAAAAAAAATGGGATTCCTTCAAAGCGAGGGGTGAAAAAATGAGTAAACCTCTTTTTTACTCTTGTTCATTTCTGATGGCATTCCACCTCCCTTTGCTCCCTCATTCTTGTCTTTTCTTTATCAACAATAGGAACAGAAATCTAAGTTTTATATATAGCATTTGAGGGATCTTTCTGTTTGGCAACACATTCTCTTGTGGTTTTGAGATTAAAAAACAATGGTTAATGGGGCATTGTTGATTTTTTTTTTTTTGTCATTGGCTGCTAGTTAATATCTGTGAGAAATGAAATATAAGTGAAATCTACAAATCTTAGGTCATAATCACCAACATCTGGGCAGAAAAACAAGGGACACTGTGGTTATATTTGATTAGATATAATAAAAAAATTTCATACTGTAGGTGGGGCTTTTAAAAGTTTATATCATGAAATAGGAGTCTTCTTGCCTCTTGATTTTATATATATGTATTGTCAAGCAACAATTTACAACACTTTCTCTTGCTCCAAAACAACTTTTTAAAAACGTACATGTTGTGTTACTGATTTAAAATGCAATGTGCCTGCAGACATCAGAGGTTCTGCAAAATTGTCATTATTTGGTTCCATAAAATCTGAAATTTTGGAGAGTTTTGCCCCATCTGTGAACAAAGCTTGAGCTGTCATCTTGCAGCAGTCATTTGTGGCTCTGCAGTGTGACAACCCTCTAGTGAACAGAACTCCAAACTACTGTATGTATGTATGAGTGTATGTTTCACATATTTTAGCAGCTGTAACAATGCTGTAGATCTTGAAGATATATGACCTCAAGATGTTTGATAAAGAATTATCCTTTAGTATTAGTCGGTTTAGATGTTCATATGGCTGAGGTGATGCCTTAAGGGGTATGCTGTATATTTCTGGGAATTCTCTTTAGCTAGGTAGCTTGAAAACTAAGGGCCCATAAAGGCCTGTGTTGTTAGCATTCTTCTATATAGATAAAAGCGTAGCAAGACAAAACATAACCCTAGGCCTTCTGGATCTCCTCAGTAAAGGAGGGAGGGAGGCAAGTCCTGGGTGGGCATAGGTAATAAGGGACAATCTTGTTGCACATTTAAGGGATGTAAGAGTTAGATGGACTTTGGTTGGATGGTATGATGGGTAGTAGCTGAGAAGGTCATAAATATAGAGAGATTGTTATTCTTTTCCTCTTTGGATCACGGGATCTTCACCAGTAAAGCTGTTCTCCCTTCACCCCTATCAACATGTATTTGTCTCAATTTTCTTATTTTGCTTTCAGGAAAGAGAAGATCAATTATTGATAATCAGATTATAAATGTTCACATAGCCAAGATTGAGATGCTGGAAAATCATACTTGTGAGAGGATGTGAAAGATTAAGGTTCATACATCCAAGTTCACTGAACATATGTAATTAATAAACTGTGAAGCTGTGAATTGCAGTGATATGAATACCTGAGAGCAACTTTTTTCTCACATGATACCAAGGCCTTTGAAATTCACTGGAATGCTCTGCTAATTCCCTCAAGGTTAAGGCGGGATGAAGCTGATGGCAGGTTATATTTAGCCAAGTCCTTGCCTCCAGATCTCAATCCCCTGCTGGTGTGGCTGGACCCATCTCTAATGACCTTGAGTTTACCTTGCAAGATGTATTAATTTTTGGAAATAGGTAGGGATGGATTCAGAAGGGCTATGATTAGTCTTGCTTGCATGTTTTAGTCTAACCTATATATCTTGCTAAGTCCCACAATTTTACCTTGAGTTTCACTGTAGTTGATTATTTTGTGGTAGCCCAGTCTTCTGCAGTTACATTGCTTTCAGCTTTGGTTCAGAAAACATTAAAATTCCAAGCAGCATAGTTTTCATAGTAAAGTTTAAAAATGTGTAGTAAAGCCTCAAAAACTAGAATTCAACAAAAAACCCCTATAAACACAGTTCCGCTGTCTTAATACGTCCTTTAAAGGCAAATTCAGGATTTGTGTATTTATGTACTGTTATTTATAGTATGTTCTAGTTTGAAATAGATCCAGAGTTCTTAGAAAAAATACATTTGAAAAGAACAACAAGCAGTACATGAGAAAGCGCAAAATGGAGCGTGATTTATGCTCTCCCCTAAAATCTGCTAGAAAAGGAACAAAACAGGTGACATGTTACAAAGCAAGTTTGTTTGTGTGTTTTAAAATACATTATCCTTCTTATGCATTAATGAAGCTGGAAGCAGTGCTGTTGAAAACTGTAGGAGTTGCACTGGTTATCTCGCTCTTGGGAATAGAAGTCAGCCTTTGGAAGGGAACAGAACTGCAGGTATCCTACAGACATCTCTCCTTTCTAGGTGCTGTTGCATAAGCATACTGGCAGGAATGTGTTGTTTCTTTCACTTTGAGACAATGCACTATATGTTTTTCTCCTTGTTTTGCATTATCAAACACTAAATGTTTTTCCAGTCCTATCTTCTGTGCTGACCCTGCCACTGGCTAAGAGGTCTTAAAACCAGACAGTTTTAACCAGCTCAGTTAAGACAGAATGAGTAAAGTATGTTTCTCAAATCGAAAAATGGAGTAAAATGTGGAGGCCAAAGTTTTCATACTGTGTTCTTTCTGCGTTATTCATCTCATTCCATGCAGTCCCCCATTGGAAGGAAAGGATGAGTGCCACAAATAGGACCTGATCCTGGGAAACTTATAGCAATATTCAGAGGTACATTATGATCAGGCTCACAAGTTTTTCTTTAGGTCTGCTTCATAGACTGTGGATTCTAAAAAATATCTTACTGGGGTTACACAAATCTGATCACTTGCCATTCATGGCGGAGCAGAACTGCAGCAGATGTGTTCCTGCCTCCCTGTCTTGGGATCATGCTGAAAGAGAAAGATGTTCCGTGTCCTATGTTTCCACTGCTCCTACTCATCCTTTCCACTCAGGCCTGCTGCTGTCTTCTGGCAACCTGTCTTATTTGTTAGCATCAAGAGAATCAAGCAGAGCCTTCCTCAGCATACAGCTTCTCTTGGGCTCAGAAGATGGATGTAGATTTTCAAACACAGCTGCTGCATATACAGATTGCAAGGGTCATCAGCAATCCAGTTAGATGCTTCCTTTTCCCTACACCCTTGAAGGGGGAGGAGGGAGTTGGAAGCTGTTTGTGCTTGGCTTTGATGGCAGATGGGCGAATTGAGTGTTGTACAAAGCCTTCAAAATACAGTGAGCCTTTCTGTCTGTAACTAGTGTCCCTTTCTCAACTGTTCTTTCTATATCCTAATAAGCACATCCAGATCAGTTACACTGATGATCCATCAGAAGCCCAAAGCCTACAGTAATGGACATTTACTCCCCCTTTCAGTGTAGCAATATATAAGCAAATAATTGTGGTTTTAATATTAGATATTGCCACCCAGAAAAATACTAACACTCAAAAATAACACTCATAAATTTCCCAACACCAAAATAAAATGCAACTCACTTAATTACTAAAAAGTAATCACTGATTCTTTCTCCTCAAAAATACCCAAACATATTAATAATTAGCTAATTAAACTACCATATAAATGATAATTCAACATAAAAGAGTGACTGAAAGGCAGACAGAGGAGGAAAAGCAGAGAAGTCATTACCCACAGACACATTTCTTTCTCCAAGGAAGCTAGTGAATCATTGCAGGAAAGATGATGAGTGGAAAATAGTAAGAACAGCAGCAATAATTAACTGCAGTTTGAAGCCAAACAGTGTGTTTGTTTTGCTAAAAGAAAACCACATGTGAGAAGATATTCACCTTTTTTCTCAGCATTTTCACAGTGTGTTGCAGGTGATGATAGCAGAACAGGGACTGACGGGACTTCTGGGTTGTGCCCTTCAAAAGCATCAGCTTGATGTTTATGATTTGGATAAATCACATAGGTCCAAGTTTTCATTATTGAATGCTCAGTTTCAAGCAACAAAATCCATGTTTGTGTGGAGTGAGCCTGAGGAACTGCAGAAGAGCTACTCACAAAACCAGACTTGCAGTGCCATTTTCACAGGCTCACAGCACATGCTGAGTTGAAAGGGACCCGAAAAGATCATCGAGTCCTAGAGATAGTAGTTTCCCAAATTTAGTGCTGCTGTGGGCTAAGTGACACATATAAACCATTGCTGTGCCTGATAAGCCTTTACTTATTGGTAGTCCAGGACAGAATAAATATCCAGATTTCCTCTCCTTCCTTTTTAATATAACTTGAGGTTATGAAATACCATAATATTTTGCTTAAAGAAGCCATTAGAGTGGAACTAGTTTGTCTCTTCTACAAATTTGTAAGAGCTGGTTAAAAGGAAAGGTCATCTCTCCCTGGTGACTGGGCATCAATGCTGAGTTTTTAATCACTCTGCTTCTAATATCCAATCAAACCAGCAAACTCCTGCTGCCATTTGATTTCATATTTTATTGTTTTTTATGTGGCCAGGTTTCGGGNATGGCTGCCAGAGAAGAGCAGAGTGCGAACCTATGAACAACAATGCAGACGCCAAGGCCAGTACAGAAGGAGGGGGAGGAGGTGCTCCTGGCACCAGAGCTAAGGCTCCTCTGCAACCTACTGTGAAGACCATGGTGGAGCAGCTGTGCCCCTGCAGCCCATGGAGGAGCCTACACCAGAGCAGGTGGATGCTGGAAGGAGGTTGTGACCCCGTGGGAGGCCCATGTTGGAGAAGGTCCTGGCAGGACCTGTAGCCCATTGGAAGAGGAGCCCACGCTGGAGCAGGATTCTCCTGGTAGGACTTGTGGCTTGTGGGGGGTCCACACTGGGTCAGCTGTACCTGAAGGACTGTACCCTGTGGAGAAGCGACCCATATGGCAGCAGTGTCTGAAGAACTGCTGCCCATGGGATGGAATCACACCGGAGCAGTTCATGAAGAACTGTCTCCCATGGGAGGGACCCCATGGGATGCAGGGGAAGGACTCCTCTCCCTGAGCAGCAGCAGAAAACAACAGCTGACTGTAACTCCCATTCCATGTCTCCCTGCACCCCTGAGGACGAGGAGGGTGAACGTGGTGTAAGAGGGGGTTGGGGGGGAAAGGTGTCTTTTAAGCTTCTCATTCTTAAGCTCTGATGTTGTTAGCAATAAATTTAATTAACATCCCTGCACGGAGTCTGTTTTGCCTGTAACAGTGATCAGTGAGGAATCTTTTATGGTCCTTAACTCATGAAGCCTTTCACTACACCAGGTTTTTCATCCAACCTGGCCTTTAACGCTTTCAGGGATGGGGCATCTGCATCTTCTCTGGGTAATCTATTCCTGTCCCTCACTGCTCTGTCTGTATAGAATTTCATTTCATATCTAATCTAAACCTGCCCTCTTTCAGTTTAAAGCTACTCAGCCTTGTCCTGTCACTACGTANGGCAGGACATTGCTGCACGGGCAGAGAACATAACTCTGAAGTTGTGTCATGTAGATGCTCAGCGTGACTCAGGCGTGGAAGGGTGAGGCTTGGCTCGGTGGGCTCTTTGAGCTGTTTTTGAGCTGCTGCTGTGCTTCGGGACCTCAGAACCCAGCGTGAC
>VXBA01000910.1:1021086-1066329 GCA_013399895.1 Serilophus lunatus | reverse complement strand
CTGCTACCAGAGCAGGTGATCTTGCTGGTTTCTCCCACGTTGGCTGACAATGATGATGGCTGACTCAGTGATAATGCCTGGAAACCTGGAGAAGGAAAAAAAAGAGGGGAGAAGACAAAGGTAAGCCAGTGAACCAGGAGCACAGACTTGCACAGACACGGTTACCTGCAATGCCACAGTCAGAGGAGGATGTACCTGGACACAGTCACAGGCACATTCGGGGACAAAGCCACACCACAATTTATGTAGGTACTGGGAGAACAGTCTCCAGTCAAAATCACATCCAAAGTTCTAAGACACAAAATGGGGGAATTTCATACCCATGGTCATGTTGAAGGGACAAAACCTTTCCTGGGCTCCATATCCGTAACTCTGCTTTGCCACGAGAAGGACGAAAAAACTTGTTTTTTAACTGCTCTGTACCTCACTTAAAAATCTCTTTGTGTCACTATACCAGCACCACTGCTGTCATCCCAGCCACCACAGTAATAGACAGCCTCGTCCTCGGCTTGGACCCCAGTGATGGTCAATGTGCCCGTGGAGCCAGACAAGGATCCGGAGAATCGCGAAGGGATGTCTGAGGGTCTCCTGTCATTCCAATAGATCACAGTGACAGGGCTATTGCCAGGGATCTTCTGCTGGTACCAGCCAGCATAAGGATAGCTACTGCTAAGCCCCAAGCAGGTGATCTCCACATTGTCCCCCACGGTGGCTGACAACTTGGATGGCTGGCTCACCGCTGCCTGGACCAGGGAACCTGGAGAGGGAGAGAAGAGAGGAAAGAAGACAGGGGTCAGTCAGTGTCCCAGGAGCAGAGTCTTCCCCCGGCAGGGGCATGGGGCCCCTCTGTGCAAAGGCCCTGTCCTGGCACAGCGCGTCTGGCCATGGCAACTGAGCTGTGGGTGAGTATCACAAGGAAGAGAAGGACCCAGGCCATAGTGCAATCCCTTCAGCTCTGCATCCACAAAATGATGAATATATGCCATGGAACTTGACTTCCTCTTAAGCACTGCCAGCCCAGGCATAGCTTCTCCATAAGTATGTGGTGTTCAGTGTTCTCAGGAGTTCTCCTCCTACACAGTGCAGGCTGCACAGGCCCACCAAAAGTCAGCAAGATCACTGTGAGCTGCCTCCTCCTTCCCCAGCACAACTGATGAGTCCTGAGCTCAGCCATGAAACACTCAGCGCCATTTCCTGCTCAGTAGAACCATGGCCTGGCTGCCCCAGGAACTCCTGTGCACAGGGCAGGGGACAGCAGACCCTCTGCTGCCTACCCATAGAATGGCCCATGGCAGCCCCCAAAGGAGTCAACTCCTGCACCATGGGATGGGGACTGCCACAATCAGAGGAGAATGGATGCAACCACGGCCAAAGGGAAATCTGGAGAGCAGATCCCAGTCCAATGCATCCCAGCAGAGACAACCCTGGCAGTACCAGGAAGACATGGTCATTAGTAACAAGAGGCTGTGAGGTGGGAGACAAAGCCAACCCATGAGTTTTGCAGGGTCCAGGACAACGGTCCACAGAGACAAAGTTACCTCCAAAGTTCTAGGACACAAAAGAGGGCACATTCAGAGACACGGTCATGCAGAGGAGATAAAAATCTGCACCCTCCATCCACAGCTGTGTTTGGCCATGAAAAGGACAGAAATATACCATTTTTAACTCTTCTGCACCTCACCTGAAAATCTCTGTGTGCCACAAGGCCAGCACCGCTGCTATCCTGGCTACCACAGTAATAGACAGCCTCGTCCTTGGCTTGGACCCCAGTGATGGTCAATGTGCCTGTGGAGCCAGACTTGGCTCCGGAGAATCGCGAAGGGATGTCCGAGGGTCTCTGGTTATCGTTATAGATCACAGTGACAGGGCCACTGCCAGGGACCTTCTGCTGGTACCAGCCATAGCTGTTGCTACTCCCAGAGCAGGTGATCTTCACAGAGTCCCCCACAGTGGCTGACAACTTGGACGGCTGGCTTATGGATGCTGCCTGGACCAGGGAACCTGGAGAGGCAGAGGGATGAAGACGAGGATCAGTCAGTGCCTCAGGAAAACAGTCGACTTCTGGGCAGTGGGACAGGGTGCTACATAGTTAGAGGAGTATGGATGCAACCACAGGGAAATTTGGTGAGCAGTGCCCAGCCCAACACATCCCTCCACAGATGCAGCTCTGTCAGCAGTAGAAGAACACGGTCATCAGTAGCAAGAGGAAGTGGGAGTGGAGGACAAAGACACATCATGAATTTTGTAGGAACCAGGACAATGTTCCAGAGTCAGTAAGTCACCTCCAAGGCTCTCAGACATAAAAGGGGGGGGGTCATTCACAGCTATGGTCATACAGAGGAGATAAAAACCTGACACATCCCCACATCCACAACTCACCCATGAGAAGCACAGAAAACCTCAATTTTTATCTAGTTTCTACCTCACTCTACATCCCTCTGTGTCACAATACCAACATTGCTGCTGTCGTCACTACCACAGTAATAGACAGCCTCGTCCTCAGCTTGGACCCCAGTGATGGTCAGTGTGCCTGTGTAGTTGGACCAGGATCCAGAGAATCACCAAGGGATGCCCGAAAGTCTCATCGCAGTGACAGGGGCATTGCCAGGGACCTTCTGCTGGAACCAGCCATAGACACCATAGCTACCCCCAGAGCAGGTGATCTTGACTGTTTCTCCTACATTGGCTGACAACAGGATGGCTGACTCAGTGCTGCCTGCACTAGCAAACCTGGAGGGGGAGAGGAGAGAGAGGAGAAGAGGGGGATCAGTCAGAGCCCCAAGGACAAATCCTACTTTGGCAGCAGGAGTGGGCTGCTGTGCGCAAAGGCTCTGTCCAGGCACAGTGAATCTGGCCATGGCACTTAAGCTGTGGGGAGCACCAGAAGGACTAGAGGGACCCAGATCATGGTGCCTGCCCACTATCTCTACCTTCCACCAATTATGGTGCTCTGCTGTAGGCCCTGTCTAGATTTTAAGCCCCTATTTGCCTGGGCCATGCTTCCCCATGCAATTCAGACCCACATTCAAGACAGGGTCCTGCTGGCACCTCTCTCCCCACCTCCCACTCAGCTCCCTCACCAGAGGCTTCCTCTCACACCCCTTTTCACTTCACCTGCTGAGACAAATTGCCAGATCTATGATGAGTCACACCCGACATGGTGTTGCCCAAGTGTCTACATGGCAGGACAGTGTGTTTGTCCCACCAGGGATCCCTAAAGCCAAGGGACTCCGCTGCATTACCGGTCTCCAAAACCACTCCTGGAAGCTGCAGTCCTCAAACCTCATTCATCCCCCAAAAAGAGCATCCCCCAGCACTCACAGTCAACAACAATGATCCTCCAGGAGCCTCAGTGCTGACCAGCACTGCTGTCCAAGCCACCACAGTAATAGACACCCTCGTCCTCGGCTTGGACCCCAGTGATGGTCAATGTGCCCGAGGAGCCGGAGAATCGCGAAGGGATGTTCGAGGGTCTCTTGTTGTTATCATAAATCACAGTGACAGGGGCATTGCCAGGGACCTTCTGCTGGAACCAGCCATAGTAGCTGTTGCTACTCCCAGAGCAGGTGATCTTCACATTGTCTCCCACGGTGGCTGACAACTTGGACGGCTGGCTCAGTGCTGCCTGGACCAGGGAACCTGGAGGAGAAGAATATAGAGCAGGAAAGAAGTGGGTAGACAGCACCCATAGAACACAGCCAACTCCTGCACCATGGGATGGAGAATGCCACAATCAGAGGAGAATGGATGCAACCATGGCCAAAGGGAAATCTGGAGAGCAGATCCCAGTCCAATGCATCCCAGCACAGAGGCAGCTCTGGCAGTATCAGGAAGACACGGTCATTAGTAACAAGAGGCTGTGAGGTGGGAGACAAAGCCAAACCATGAGTTTTGCAGGGTCCAGGACAACGGTCCACAGAGACAAAGTTACCTCCAGAGTTCTAGGACACAAAAGAGGGCACATTCAGAGACATGGTCATTCAGAGGAGATAAAAATCTGCACCAACCCCCCATCCACAACTGTGGCTATGAAAAGGTCAGAAAAACTCCTCTGCACCTCACTTGAAAATCTCTGTGTGCCACAAGACCAGCACTGCTGCTGTCCTGGCCACCACAGTAATAGACAGCCTCGTCCTCGGCTTGGACCCCAGTGATGGTCAATGTGCCCGTGGAGTCAGACTTGGAGCCGGAGAATCGCGAAGGGATGTTCGAGGGTCTCTGGTTATTGTTATAGATCACAGTGACAGGGCCACTGCCAGGGACCTTCTGCTGGTACCAGCCATAGCTGCTGCTACTCCCAGAGCAGGTGATCTTCACATTGTCTCCCACGGTGGCTGACAACTTGGACGGCTGACTCAGTGCTGCCTGGACCAGGGAACCTGGAGAGGGAGAAGAGAGAAAAAGGCTGTTCAGCCAGTGCCACAGGACCACAGAACTGCTCAGAAAATGTTATAGGGAATACAACAGGAAGGGGAGAAAAGACATGGGCATGGCATATTTGGAGAACAGAGCCCTGCCCAACACATCCTAGCATAGAGGCAGCAGCAGAAAGACATGGTCATCAGAATCAAGAGAGAGAGGCATGAGGGACAAAGACATACCATGAGTTTAGTAGACAATCATAAACACAGTCATAAAGTTACCGCCAGGGCTCTTGGACACAAAAGGAAATTCATAGCCATAGTCATACAGAGCAGACAAAAGCCTTCACTAGTTCACATCCATAATCTTTCTTGGCCATGAGAAGAACAGAAAACTTCAATTTTTAACTCCTGTTTACCTCACACCCACATCATTTTGTGTCACTATACCAGCACCACTGCTGTCATCCCAGGCACCGCATTAATAGACAGCCTCATCCTCGGCTTGGACCCCAGTGATGGTCAAAGTGGCTGTGGACCCAGATTTGGATCTGTAGAATCGTGAAGGGATGTTTGAGGGTCTGTTGGTGTCATCATAGATCACAGTGACAGAGGCACTGCCACATGGCACCAGCCAGCAGAAGGATAGTAGCTGCTAAGGTCAGTGTAGGTGATTTCCACGGTATCTCCCATAATGCCTGACACCAAGGACAGTTGACTCAGCACTGGCTGGACAAGGGAACCTGGATAAGGAAAGAAGAGAGGAGCCCTGACTGTGCCCCACACATCCTGACACAGCTTCTCCAAATCTCTGTGGCCTTCAATGTTCACTGGAATCCTTGTCCCAGTTTTCCCTCTACAGGCAACTCTGGCCCATCAAAATACAGCAAGATCTCTCTGGGCTACCTCCTCCTTCCTCAACAGAACTGATGAGTCCTGAGCTCAGCCACAGAGCACCCAGTGCCTTTTCCTGCCCAGTAGGACCATGGCCTGGCTGCACCAGGAACTCCAGATCAGGGGACATCTGCTTCCTTCAGAGCATCCAGTTTTGCTTGGTGCTTCCTGATCCCCAGGTGGATGTGCTCCCTGTTCACTAATCAGCAGCAGTGACAAAGAAGCTGAGAAAGCCAAGTCATGCTTCAAACAAGGGTGCCATGCTGGGCCTCTCTTACTTGCCACAAGAGAACTGGCAAGGAGGGAACTGGGATTTTGAAAGGCCACTGGAACCATATCAAGACCAGGAGCTTCCAGACTACTCAAAAGTAAGGAAACACAAACCCTCAGGTCCTCCAAACTCAAAGCAAACTGAGGGTCTCCAGCAGCTTCATAGCAAACATGATTAAACCTGGGCTGGAATTTGTAACAATCAAGTGCACACAGCATCCTCCCAGTCTTGTCAGGCCTGGGGCAGCCCCTCTGCTGCCTGCCCACAGCACAGCCCTGGGAGGATGCTCTACACCACAGTGTCACACACTGGCACCTGCTGGTCCACAGCCCCTGTGAACTACAGACTATGCAGTGGGACCACACTGACACCGTGTGGGGACAAGAAGGGCCTCGGGGACAGCACTGCAGGAACCGAGAGCAGAGCCCAGCACAGGAATCGGCCCTTGCTGTCTCTCACCACTGCCACAGCTCTCACCAAGTGCTGAGATTCCTGGCCACAACCTTCAGGGCTTCTGCATGACACGCTGCCCAAGTCAGGCCGTGCTCACACAGTAGAGTCAGTCATCAGAGACAAGTGGGCATCAGCCCTGGACTGGCAGGGAGCCCACGGACCAGAGCAGGATGCCCAGAGAGATGAAGGCTGACAGGCCAGTGAGGGAGTTCCACAGTCACAAAACAATGATGTCCACGACACTGACAGGGCAATACCATGGGTAGATGTGTTCTCATCAACTCCCCAAGTTGAAAAGAGGGAAGAAAACCCTTGCAACAGAGACCAGGAAACTCGTGGCTACTCAACTGCAAATCAACACACAGAGGGAATTCCTGCAGCTGCACAGCCGGCTGGGGCACTGCAGCCTCACAGCACAGGCTTGTGCCTGAGCTCACATGCAACAGGTGCACGTTTTATCCCCTCACACCCAGGCCCTCCTGCTGCAGGTGCAACAAGAAAGGTCTAGAAAATAATTACGTTTCTTCACTCTTACTCATTCCTGCTTCTTATTCAGGGGCCTTACAGTTTTTGGCAATGCTGAGGGGCTCCCCGGGACTCACGGGGACAACCACAGAGTGTGAGAAGGCTGAGGAACCCGTGTTCCCTCGGAGTCCCCCCTGACAAGGAGGACATCCCCAGCCAGGGTCCGCAGGTAAGCACAGCTCTCCTTGGTGCACAGGTTTCCCCCACACAAGACGCGCTGAATCTTTCCTGGGACCAGCAGCTCCTTGAACTTCCCGGGCAGAGCACGGCACCGCTGCGGGGTGCGAAGGTCCCGCAGCACTAACACGCCAGGAACGAGAGAGCTTTAACCCAGCTTCACACAGCAGCACAGAAACAGAACAGCACAAAACCCTGCTGCGCTCGAAGGGCGCTCGCAAAGTCTGGCGAGCAGGGATTCCTTTTAGAGGCAGCTCTAAGGAAACATCCCTACGCTTGCCCGAGCCTCCCAGCACAGACAGCCCAGCCCAGCCGGGCAGCGACAGGCGCCCTCGCTAGGTGCACAGCAAGAGGGGAGGAACGCACTGCCCGGAGGAGGCCAACGGGGAGAGCCGCTGTGCCGCAGGAACTCGCCCACCCCCTGCCCACCCTGCCGCCCCGCTGCCCGGGCGGCCACTGAGCGAACCCGGAAATAACGCGCCAGGTTTTGTCCTCCCCTGAGCCAATGGCAGCGCCAGCAGCCCCCCNNNGGGGGGGGGGGGCCTAACCGCCGCGCATGCGCAGTTCGTGCGCCGCGGGGTCGGCGCTGGATGCCGTGGGATCGTTGCGGGTAAATCCCTCATCCTTCAGTGTGACAATGTCCCTGTGAGGGACATTTGAGGTCCCCGCGGGGCTACATGTGGCCCTTTACCCTCAGCAGTGTGATGGGCGGTGAAGGGAGTGGGACAGGGCAGTGTGAGCCGGGGGCTCTGGCTCCGTCCAGCCCAAGAGATGCCACCAAAGGCCACAGGGCCTCCTGTTCTCCCTCCCGACTGGCACCCCGGGGCCACCGCGCTGGGCTGACCCCACACATGACACGAGCCGTGTGGGTAAGGATTAACCTTTATTACCAGGTGAGCCAAACAGTGCAGAAGCCCAAGCCAGATCAAGGACACCGAGTGCTGGAAGAGCCCAGGAAAGCCACAGTCCTTGTGCTGAGACAGGAGGCCCTGGCAGGTCTCACGCCGTGTCCAGCTCTCTGATGCTCCATAGGGGACGTTTGTGGTCGCAGAGGAGGTTGCTGCACTGCCCAGCACGAGGCAGTGCTGCTGGGTCTGCTCAAGTGTGCAGGGCCTTTTTCCATCCCTCCCGGGGCTGTTGCTCTCCCTGTTGAGGGCTTTGCATCAGGGTCGCCAAGGGAAAGCGCAGGAAGCTTTTGTCCCTGTTTCTAAAACCCCTTGAAGGCAGGTGTCAGGGCGCAGTAATAGGTGCCGTTGTCCTCCTGGCAGGCAGATGTGATGGTGAGGATGCAGGTATTGCTGGCGAGGTCCTTGGTGGCAGAGAAGCGGTCAGGAACCTTGTCAGGCTTGTGCTTTTCTCGCTCGGAGTTGTAGTAGAGCAGGTACCTCAGGGAGTGCCCCGGGCGCTGCTGGTACCAGGAGATGCCGAACTCGGTGATGTTGTACTGGGGGCTCAGGGTGCAGAAGAGCCGGGCAGTCTGCCCGGGCAGCACGAACACGGAGGAGGGCTGGGTCAGCACGGGCTGAGCCCTGGAGGCTGCACACACAACAAGGGTGCAGTTACTGATGGGCTGAGCTGTGCCCCCCCACACACACCTCAGCTGCCTCGAGATGACCCCATTACCAACCACCATCCTGCTTATCACCCCACACAGCCGTGGAGCAAAATGCCCTTCTCAGACTAACATCCCCTTGGAGGGCCCAGTCCTGCCCACCACCCTGCAGTGCCCCCCCAGACAGCAGCTAACTCAGCCATGTCACCCTTACCTGTGCCCACCATCCCCACCAGGAGCAGGACCATGAATCCTAGAGCCATGGAAGGAAGCAGAGGAAGAGAGGCTGTTTCAGAGAGGGTCTGTGGTGCTACACAAAACCAGGTCACTGTGCTGATGGCGCTGGTGGGGCGTATGTAAATGACACAGGGGGCTCAGGGACTCAGCTCCCCAGGGCTTCTTGCTGTGCTGCAGCTGGGCTTCAAGGAGGGGGTGAGCTGAGCATTGTGACCCAGCACCTACCTTTGCCCCAGGCCAGGCCATTTCCTCCAGCTGCATCAATGCACCTACAGCCAAAGTCCACCACCCTCTGTCCTGGGCACTGGGGAGGCATCACTGACCAACTCCTCACTGACAGCAGAAGCAGGTTTCCCTGGAGTCTTAAGACTGTTGGCTTTGGGCCCTCTGCCATCAGGTGCACAGGAGGCCAGGAACCTCAGCCATACTACTCCAAGGATGCCCTGTGGAGGCAGCAGAGGGGGGCCAGCTGGCCCTGCAGCCACCAGGGAGAATGAAAGACAGGATGTACCAGAGTTCCCTGGCAACCACCTCATTGCAGAAGCAGTAGAAAGTTGCTGCTCCCCTCTCCGTGCAGCTCCATTGCTGTGACTGCTCTGGAGCACAGGCTGGGAGCTGATGGTGCCAAGGGCACTGCCTCTTGCAGGGCCACCTCAGGAACAGCAGCCACCGGCAAACAGAGTAGGGTGGCTGCCAAAGTCACCGGTCAGAAGGCATTTCCCAAGGGAGCCGTTGCAGTGAGAGGTGGCTGCAGCACAGCTGGTGCCTTGTGCGGAAGGACAGCAGACTGTTACAGCTAAAGGCCACCAGCTCACCAGGCGTGAAGCCCCTCCTGTCTGTGACACCCATCATAGAGCCCAGAGGCACTGTCACAGAGCCACCACAGCTGTCCTTTGCAGCAGCGTGGTCAGCAGGCACTTGGCAGTGTCCTGTAACTGGTGGGTGCCTCCTGCCCTCCACAGCCTGCTCAGCCCCTGCCCAGTGTCACCACATCACCACCCAGGGACAGCCCACCCCATCCCCTCTGCAGCACCCAGCCCTGCTCCCGAGGTGTCCCCGAGCCAGAGATGTTTGCAAGTGGTTCCTGACGTGACTGGCCTGTGCATGCTCTGGGTTAGAGGGGAAATGGAGATCTGAGACAGAGCCCTCCCTCATTAGAACACCCCAGCACCATGTCTCTGGCACAGGCAGATCCTGGAGAGGAAGCACTACCATCACCCAAGGATGAGATGCAGGAAGCTGGACTCCTGCTCTGCTGTGCCACCCTGCAGAGCCTTGGTGCACACAACAGCTCCTCTGACTTCTGCATTCTGGGGCACTCAGAGCAGCTGTAACAGAGCAGGGTCCCCATCAGCAGTGCCCTGCAGCAGAGAGGGGCCTCTTAGACCTGACAGAGCCATACAGTGCCTGGCACAGCTGGGCTGCAGGGGCTGCTGCAGGGCAGAAGGGGCTGTTGTTCCCTTGCCAGGGGGATGTAGTGCCACACACTTGTCCCTGCACATGCAGTAAAGATTGGCTGTGTCCCACCTGTGCTCATCTGGGCAAACCTGCTCTACCAGATTTATTACAGCCAGCATATAACAGGCAGCCACGGCTGTGTGAGACCAGCTCCAAAAGCCATCCAGGGCTGGAGCTTTGTTAGGATACCTTCTGGCTTTATGGACTCTTCCCCCACAGGTATCAGCAGCTTGTGTTTCATGCTCAGGCCCCTGAGCTCGTGGAGGTAGGAGCATGCTGCAGACACAGCTCCAGCTGTTACCCACCAGCACTCCCCAAATTCTGCAAGGTGGTGGCAGGATGAACATGAATTTCCCTGCACACGTGTCTACGTGAGGGGTGTCACACATACACCTTGTCCTAAGCTCCAAGCAGATAAAGTGCATGGATTTGACAGAGACTGTGAAATGAAACCCAGCAAGGCAGAAGGAAATCACCTCCTCATGCAATGATGGGCATTTCATAAAAATCAGTGAGCACTGGATATGCAGCACATCAGTTTTATTACCATTCACATCCTGCCCATCTGCTGAGCAGCCCAGGGACATGATTTCACTCCCATGTTTTCCACAGGAAAACAGGGTGATACTACAGGGCCCCCAAAGCACTGCTGCAGGAACATTACACAGCAACATTTGGGCACCAAATGGAAGATGCAGCTGGCACATGAGCCATGTGCATCCCTCTGACAGCCCAGGGGGCAGGAAGGTACTGGCTGTGCAGGAGCAGAATCCCCTGTTCACTCT
The DNA here is from genome assembly GCA_013399895.1 of Serilophus lunatus. Classification (NCBI taxonomy): domain Eukaryota; kingdom Metazoa; phylum Chordata; class Aves; order Passeriformes; family Eurylaimidae; genus Serilophus; species Serilophus lunatus. The sequence continues at coordinate 1,055,616 of VXBA01000910.1, read as the reverse complement.
GTTCTGCCAGCTTTATTCCCTCCTGCATGAAGAATGACAGGTGCTCAGTAAACATAAGGTACTCACATATGCAAAGTAAGTTATACCCCAACTGCCCACAGCTCCTCCCGGGCTGCAATACCCCACTGCCTTGAGCTCCAGAGTAGGACCAGCACAGGCAGAGTCCTAAGGAACATTTTTTCCAGTGGCATCCAGTCATCTTGCAGAGAAGGCCATGCTGCACTTGCATCAGTGCTAGTTTCAGCTAGGAGCAAGGTGGGCAGATGTGGTACCACCACACCTTGATGAGCTGCAGGACAGTAAGGCAGGAAACACCATAAGTCTGCAAGAAGTCTGAAATTCAGACCATCTGGAACAGCATGGAGCAGGCAGCCTTCCCACCAGGCTGTTGTTTAGCTCAGCCCCTGCTCTACCCCGCCTTCTCCCACTCCGCAGCTGCAGGAGGCTTGGGAATCTGCAGGGGCCATTCATTCCTCGTTGCTGGGAAATCTGGCTACTGAAACCACAACAGTGGAAGTGGGAAATGCAGCCTGCCCCCTATTCTCTCCAGCAGCTCCCACCACTGCCTCTGCAGGAAAGCACCCGGGGAAAGAGCCCCCCCAGCACAAGCCTGGGCTCCCATGGAAGAAGAGCAGCTCTGTGAGAGGAACACCGAGCACCATGTTTGTCACAGTGAGATATGGAGGTACGTGGGGAAAGCTCCAGCCTTGCCTCAGCTCTGGGGCCAGTCATCTGGGCTACCCTGACCAGCCCCAGGAGGGGCAGGGAGGGACATGGCACCTCAATGCACAGCAATGCCCAGTGGTTTGGGAACAGGCAGGAGAGCTTGGCCAGGGCACATGTGTGTCCTGCACCTCACCTGTATGAAGAAATGGAGATCTATAATCCCTAGAAATCATGGAGGAAAACCATTCCAGTAAAGCTCAGTTAATCCCAGGGACAGAGGACAGAGGCAAGGATGAGTTCTCAGCCTGGCAGCTCTGGGGAGGGTCCCTGCTTACCTGGACACAACCAGAAAAGTGACGGGGCAGAAGTGCCAGCTGTCAGCAGAGCTCCTCTGCTTCTGGCTGTGTTCCCTGGCTCAAATCCTGACCCTTGGCTTCAGAGGGTATCTGTGGCTGGTAGGAGGGACTAAGCAGCCCCTATCCTGACCTCACCTAGTTGGCAGAGAGCCTTTGCCTGATCCCAGACACTCGTGGCTGAAGCCATCAGACTCACATGGTCCTCAGCCTTTGCTCCTGGTGCTATTTGAATTGGATGCCCAGCTCTGACTGCTGACGTGTGTTAGCCCCAGGGATTTCTCAATTGTGACAAACTTGGTGAGAGTGCATGGCCAAAATATCCCCTGGTGACTCAGCCACAATCTCCAGCTTTTTCCCCTTCTGACTGGCAAGGGGACTGGCAAGGACCAGAGCTCACTGTTTTTTCCTACTCATGTTCAATGAAATTATGTTGAAGGACAAAGATACTTCATCAATGAGAACTGTTTTCTCCAAATCAAAAAGTTCATCCGCTCCCCTAACCTGGGGCACTCCCAGCACCAATCACCAGCAGGTGTGGGTGTAAAGCAGTTGCTCAAAGCCCTGGTGATGCCACCCAGGAATTCTGCCTTTGCTGACCACACAGTTGGGCACTTCTGGGTCACCTGACTCTTGCCATATCCATTGGGCCCCTGGATTTGGGGTGACCATACTTGTATCTCAAGTCTCATTCTCTGTCTGCAGCCAACTGTCAAGTGATGGTGAACCTGCAGTGCTGTGTCCTGATCCTCACAACTCACCTGAAGAGGAAGTGTCATTGCAGGCCTGAAGGTATGAGTTCTCCTGAGCAGGGGTCACTGAGGGGCCAGTACTCATCCATAGAGAGCAGCAGAGGGTAACAAACAGGTCACATGTGAGTCACAAAATATCCCAAAACACAGGAAGAGGGGCAGCAAAGCTCTCCCCCTCCAAACCTCAACATAGTCTCATCAAAGCATAAATGGCTAAGGAAAATACCTCTAAACCCCACAGGCTCATGCTGACCACACAGGGGCACACTGGGCTTCCTTCACCATGTGTCTCTTCCTCCAGATTGCATCGATCTTCTGGATGAAACAGGCACCCTGATGAACTTGAGCAAAGTGGAAAATCCTGCATCTGAATTCACCAGTAAATACCTGCGGCAAAGGGAGCACTACATCCTCATCAGAGTCATCCGTGAGTTCCTTGCTGGGACAGCACAGCTCAGTGTGTGCCAGGAAGGGTCTGTTCTGGGTGGGGGGTGGAGAGGGGTGGGTTTGGAGAGGGGCTCTATTCAGCACTCACTTGGACATACACAAGAGTTCTGAGGAGGCAGGAGCCAGCTCAGATAAAGAGCTAGTGCTGAACTTTTGTCTAAGGTGGCTGCTTTGGGGGAGGAAGAACCTTTCCTGGAGGGTCAGAACCATCTGCCTCAGTTACGAGCATTCAGTTTGCAGCCAGGAGAGAGACTAATCCATTTCTCCCATTCTGCTGGTAGGAGAAGAAAACTCTGAAGCCACCTGCTATGAATCCTTGCTAGAGGACTTGGAGAAACACTACTCTGGCCTAACAGGTAAGAGCCAGACACCCAGATCAGAGCCAGTGGTGCAGGCATGACTCCTCTCCCCACCTCAGCCCTTGTAGAGCAACCATGGGACTGTCCCCTGATCCCACCTCAGGGCTGGTTATGGCTGTGGGCAGGGAGGGACAAGCAGAAACCAGGGCTAGTTTGCAGAACCCTTCCCTAGTCAGTGTGACAGCAGGGACCTGGTGCTCTCCCACCCCACAGCAGGTCTGCCCAGCTTGCTCCTTTGGCAAAGAGGGGATATTTCCTTGGAAGAAACAGGGAGGGAAGAACAGGAGAAACTGGGAAACCCAGAAGTATCTCTCCCAGGCTGTAGTCTCACAGGGTGGCAGTGCCTTGCTCAATATGCAAGGGAAAAATGGCCAACACTGCAGAACAAACTCTGGAGGGGGTTGGTTACTCCACAGATCGGCTGCAGCAGCTCTCAGCAAAGACCCAGAGGGAAGAGCAGTGGAGGAAGGGACCCTTGCAGAGGAGGGCTCAGCCCCACAGCAGCACCCAACTAAGGAACAGAACCACCTCAAAGAGCAAGAGGAGCTCAGAGCTCAAGAACACACCTAAATGAAGAATAGACCCATTACTGGTCACACACAGAGCACAGCCACCATCAGGACTCAACCACCTGCCCAGCTTATTCCCAGCTCAGCAGGACTCCTCTGCTACTGAGACGCCCTGCTCCTCAGAGGTTCACACTACCACATCCAGAGCTGCACCCTGACAAACCAGGCAAACAGCACCACAACCAAGCACAAGCAGCATCCTCCTGCTTCAAGGGGGTCACTCATGCTCCCATATTATGGCCTGCACTCCCCAGTGACAAGAACCTGCACTTTGCCAAGATGGGTCAAAGACAGAACACACCTGGCTGCAGGTGCTCCTGACAGTTCTCCTTAGCAGCTTCTCCACCCAGACCAGCCCACCCTACCCCAACATCAAATACTTCTTAAAGGGAGTTAAACAACTTCAGAGTGGTTCTCCCCCGCTCACAGTGGGACAACTTAAGACACAGAGCACTTGGGCTTTGAATCTCTGGCATCTACTTTTTCCTTTGGCCGTCTCTCAGGAGAGCTCAAAGCAGCCCGATAAGGCCAGGCACAGCACAGGACATTATCTACCAGGAATTCAGATTGTGACATTTAGAACATTTCAACACCAGCCTCCAGTATTTACCATCTAGACCTGGATTTCCTCACAAATGCCAGTTGAGAGCTTGTCCTATATTCAACAGTCAGAAGTCAAAAGGTTAATAGACTCATTCTGCCATGAAAATGCATTAGTTAAGCAACTGAAAGTTGCTGTGTCACTAAAACTCCAGCTGAAACCTGAAAATTCTTTTAGACCAATGTGAAGAGGGTATCCTGCTGGGGGCCAGTCCGAGGGCTGCATTCAAGAGACTGTGCTGTCAAGGTGACTAAGAAGAAAGCAGTTCCCAACTTCATCTGGTGCCAGTGACCTTGAGGGCATTGCATAACCTGGCAAAGCTTTTAAGTAAGATCGGTTTACTCTACCCAAGTCCTGTAGCCAGATAGGTCACACTCTCTCAATTCTGAAGTCACACCAGCTCTGTAGGAAGAGGCTATCTATAGAAAAATAATTCTTTACTGAAAATACTGTAGGACATCTTGGATTAGCTCCCTCCAGCCTCTCCTCTGCCAGGAGGGCAGCCAGTGCAGCCTCAGCTGAGGTCTGGATTTCTTTCTGCCAAGTCATGCAGGCACTGACCTTGCTAGGCTGCACCTCCTGTTTGCAGGGAATACACAATTGTGCCTTGCCCTTTAAGTGGCTGATACTGTTAACATTTTCACAGCTTAATTTTAACTGGAGAATTAAATCACATGCACAAGTCACAGGTCCAAATAAATTCCTTTATTTCTCTGTAATAAATACAGCGCTGTCTGAATTCTGAAGACCCTCAGGTCCAACCATTCCCTTTTTTTTGCTAGTAGTTCAGAAGTGAATTACCACTAGAAAACTCCTGTCTGGTCAGTCTGATCCTTCCAGCTGACTCCCTGTCTGTCCTTCTGCTCCCTCCACACAGCAGGGCTCTCTCTGCACTACGATCCTCTTCCCTACGAGGGGGCAGATTCTTCACAGGAGAGAAGAAACACCTACAGAGAGAAAGCACAAATTCAGCGTTAGGTGCATGTTCCAGCAGCTGAAATGAAAAGCTCTTTTACCTAAGGTGATCAGATCAAGACTTAACTTCTAAAAACAGCTTACAACAAATGGAGAAGGAATTAGGCAATCAGCTAGGGAAAGCAGCAGGCTTCCCACAGCAGCAAGAGAGGACCTGCTAAAAGGGTTCCTACAGCCTTCCCAGGAGGCAGAACTGCTTCCTACTTAAAGCCCTGAAGGGCACAACAACCTCCGAAGTTTACTTCTGCAACCTTCAAACGCTCTCCGGCGCCCTCCCGGCAGCAGTTCCCTCCGGCAGGGCACACTCACCGTTGCTGTGCTTGCACTGCTTCAGAGCCTCGTTGAAGCCCTCGCACAAGGTCAGGTCCCGCTGGTTGGTAGCGCATTCCAGGAACTGCTTCATCTCATAGTGGCAGGGTCCGAAGGGCGACTGCTGGAGCACGGGCTGCTGCTGGGGCTCCTGCGGGCACGGGCCCGGTGAGGGAGCTCGGCCGGGGAGCACCGGAGCCTCCCCCAGCGGGCTCGGGACCCCGCCACCCTGTCACCCCGGGCGGGCTCTGTCCCTCTGTTCCCCCCCTCTCCCGTCCAGCCCCCCAAGGGCGGCCCAAGGGCACGGCCCGGCTCCTCTCGTACCTGCGCGGGCGCCGCCGCCGCCTTGGCCGGCTCGGAGGAGCCGCCGCTGAAGACTCCGGTGAGGGCGCTGCCCACGACGTGTCCCACGGCGGAGCCCACGGCCACGCCGGCCGCCGTGCTCGCCATCTGCGCCATCAGACCGGGCTGCGCCGGCTGCGCCGCGGGCGCCGGGGCCGGGCTGCGGAGAGAAGGGAATTAGGAAGGGCGGCAGAGGGCCGGTGCGGCCCGGAGCACCCCCCTCACGCCGTGCCGGGTCCGCGGTACCTGGCGGGCGCCGGTGCCGCCGGGGGCCGAGCCGCGCTCCGAGCCGCGCTCCTGCCGCCCCGCGCCATCACTGAGCCGTCTGAGGGACACCGCGCCACGCCGCGCTTATATACCCGGCCGCCGGCGCGTGACGCCGTGCGCAAGCGCACTCGGCCCGCCGAAGCCACGGCGCCGCCTCGCTGAGGGAAGGCGGAGTGCCTGTCGGGCGCATGCGCAAAAGGGGGAGCGGGGTGTGTTTGTCTCCTGGCGCCGCCAGGGGGCGCCCGAGGCCCGTCCCGGCCCTCAGGGAATGGGGGGAGCTGGGACCGCTGGATCGGGAATGCCGGGGGCGCTGAGACCCTGGAGCAGGGAGTCCCTGGAGCAGGGAATCCTTGGAGCGCTGAGTCCTTGGAGCAGGGAGTACCTGGAGCAGGGAATCCCAGGAGCAGGGAATCCCTGGAGCGCTGAGTCCCTGGAGCACTGAATCCTTAGAGTGCTGAATCCCTGGAGCAGGGAATCCCTGGAGTGCTGAATCCCTGGAGCAGGGAATCCCTGGAGTGCTGAATCCCTGGAGCAGGGAATCCCTGGAGTACTGAGTCCCTGGAGCAGGGAATCCCTGGAGCTCTGAATCCCTGGAGCAGGGAATCCCTGGAGCTCTGAATCCCTGGAGCAGGGAATCCCTGGAGTGCTGAATCCCTGGAGCAGGGAATCCCTGGAGCAGGGAATCCCTGGAGTACTGAGTCCCTGGAGCAGGGAATCCCTGGAGCAGGGAGTACCTGAAGCCCTGAATTCCTGGAACAGGTAATCCCAGGAGCATGGAATCCCAGGAGCACTGAATCCCTGGATCAAGGAATCCCTAGAACACTGAATCCCTGGATCAGTGAATCTCTAGATCACTGAATCCCTGGGTCACTGAATACTTGGATCAGGGAATCTCTGGGTCAGTGACTCCTGAAGCACTGAATCCCTGGATCAGTGAATCACTGAACGGCCTTTGAGACCATCCAGTCCCAGTGTTCACCCAGCACTGCCAAGCCCAGCAGCTGCCGTATCCACACGAGTTCTGACGACCCCTGGGAATGCTGAGTCCACCACTGCCCTGGGCAGCCTGTGCCAGAGATGGACATCCCTCTCAGCGGAGATGTTTTTCCTAATATCCAATTGAAACTTCCCCTGGCACAACTTGAGGCCATTACCTCTTGCCTCACTTAGGAGAAGAGATTGTCCCACACCTGGCTCCATCCTCCTTTCACAGAGCTGCCGAGCAGGAATGATTTTTACTGGTGCAATGGCTTCTGCCTCTGTGGCAGACACTGGCCATGGTTCTACCTGCTCCAAAATGAGGTTGCCTTTGCATTTCAGTCTGTCCCACTACGCTGTCCCAATGGGACAACAAACATGTTTTCAGGTGCCTGGTGCCTCGCCGTGCCCAAAATCAGCACCTGCACGTGAAGCAGTCCCCCATGTCTACAGTCACTGGCCCCAACGTGGATTAGCTTGGTTTGGGGCTCCTACCACTCGGTGAGGGCCATGATTGCTGCAGAGCCACCGAGCCTGTGCCAAGGGACAGAGCTCTGTGCAGTCCACACAGGGCAAGAACGTGAGCAGGCAGCAGGCAGGGCAGGAGGGAGGGAGGCGATGAGCTGAGCAGGGCAGCCCCCTTGTGAATGCACAAGTTGTGGCAAAGAAGAGCTTCAAGGAGGGCAATGTGGTGGATTTGAGAGTGCTCAGAGGGTGCTTCTCCCAGGTGTGCAGCAGAGCAGGAAAGACTGTGAAGGGGCCTGTTGGGAATGAGCATGGAGATGGGCTCTGTTGCATGGGAGACAGGTGGAGGAGAGGTGTATAATAATGGGCTGGGAGGGTAAAGATGAGCACTCCACAACTGGGGCAGAGAAAGGAGGGTGCCAGGGAGGAGCACAGAGAGGAATGATGTGGTCTAAGCCATTGGCCAGCACAACAATTTTTGCAGCAGCCCTCTGGATACAAACAAAGAGATCAAGGAACACTTTGCAAGGCGTGGACATTGTTGGGCAGTAGGAATCCATGAAAAGATGATGATGAGCCCTCAAATCACGAACAGACAGGCTGGATGACGCCAGTTTTACCTTCAAACCAATTTCCTGACAATCATCTCTTCCCTGGCACCCCTGCTGGCCTCCTGGGCCTCTGTGGGTCCATGTCGGCTCAGTCTCTCCCTGTAACAGTCCTTGTTGCCATCCATCTTTGAGTGTTCCTTATGCCCTGTGGAGTTAAAGGAACTTCCAAAATTGAAAAAGATCCAGAAGTTGTCCAGGAAAAAAAAAAATCGCAGCTATGTTATGTCTCCAGGGCTGTGTTCATTTATTCAACACGTTATGAAAACCAGCTCTTTGGGTTGGTTCATTGACTGGCAGGAATTAGAGAGCTAAGTCACTGCAGGGCTGGCAATTAGCTGCTGTGTAAGTGTTTTTGTAGAGTCAAATTTCCAGCACGAGGGGGAGAGAAAAGCATTTGTAAAGCAAGCCGCCCCTTCTGCGCAGGAGCTGGGCAGGCAGGGGGGAGCTGCAGCTCCTGAGGAAAGAAAGGGATTGTGTCTCAAAGAAACACCACTTTAGTCTCCTCGTCTGAGGGGTAACACCCCTAAATCCTTCCTCCCGCAGCGCCTGCCCCGGGAGCTGTGCAGTTCTGCTTTCAGCTGGAACAGCAGCATTTTACATCCGGCATTTGCCTGTCTTTTCCCACTAACAGGGAGGGGGCCAAGCAACTGTGAAACCAGAGGAATGTGACTGGAAAGCCCCTGCCTCAGTAGCACCTGCACTTTTTCCTTTTCCCAGCCATGCAGCCTGGAGGAGCAGGGTTCCCTTCCTTGCGCAGCGCCGTCCCGACGAGCCGTGAGCACTTGTGGGCAAACAGAGGTCTTAAAGACAGGAGAGAGAAAAGGCAGGAGCGAAGACAAAGGTGACCTTAGGGAGCTCCTCTCTTCGAGGAAACCCCCGAGGAGAGAACTCAGCTCGCTGCCATCAGAATGCGAGCACAGTCATCAGGGTGTGGGGCTGGGGCTGCGGCTGCCACACCACGGGCTCCTTTCCCTCCTTGGTTGTCCCCGGCCATAGGAAGAAGCTTGGCATGTACCGGGGCGGCGGGAGGGGGGGAGGAGAAGACGGACTTGCAGAGGGTGCAAGGAATGCCAGAACTCCAGCCATAAGAAATCAAGATTCATTAGTTCCACCGCATGCAGAACAACTTGCTGAAGGGGCCTGGGTTTCAAGCTGAGCGCGTCCCTCTAAGCTGTGTCTGGAGGACCCTTTGATTTGGTTAATTAAACGCAAAGTTTTTCTGTGCAGTGGGAGGCCGGGTATGTGCTGAGGAGCACAGCTACCCTGGGTTTACTAATGAGATAATTTATTGTGGCTGTCTGCGAGGCTGAGTGTACACAACTCCACCCGCACATACACCACCCACTCCAAGCTCTCTGCTCCCAGCTGGAGAGTCCTCAGCACCGGAGGTGGAAGTACTGTGTCATGTCTCCTTGTGAGAGCCCTCTGAGGAGCCATTCTCCCACTGGGGCACTTGTGCAGGAGGGCCCTGTTTGTATCCAAGTATCCCTGCAACATGTTTAATTTCTTCCCTGGGCAAACTCCTTAATGTGTCCATTTTTCAGCCTAAATTTGGTCTTTGATTCAATCAAGTAGCTTCATTTCTGTTTCTCTCTCTTCCTCTGCTCCAGAAGATCCCTCCTTGCATAATTCAAGTGTTAGGGCTTGCCTGTGCTTGAAGGTTGACTCTAGATTTAGGGACATATAAATCTAAGAGATAGTAAGTAATTCCTAAATACTTCTGGCAAAATTGTCTCAAACCCAGTAGTTTCTGAGTAACTTGGTGCACTGGCTGGCCAGTACATCCCCTCTTGTTAGCAGCACGAGCAGGTGAGACAAGGTTTGTTAAAAGGAGGTCTGTTTTTTTCCAACTGCTGTCTCCTCACTGCTCTAAAAGCAGATCATAACCTCCCCCTTCAGAATTTGCCTCACTTAAATCCTCACTCTGTCACCGCTGAAGTGTGGCTACAGAGAGACCTAGGAATTCCCCAAGCATTTGGATCTCAAGGGGTTGTTTCACAGGTAAGGAATGCAATACTGGCCTCCCTGTGTCTCCTACCTGTCCCTGCCCCTATGTTGGGTGACAGCGCTGGTCTGTCTTTACCAGGCTGCAGTTTCTCAGGGTGTTTGCTTAGGGAACAGTGACATGCTCCTGCAGAAGCCCTCTCCACACAGCCATGCCACGCTGTGGATCATCCCTGCCGTGAGCCACCACCAGCAGGTAGCCATCTGGGGATGCTGCTGGAGCCTCCTGCCTCCCGAGCTGCAGGTTTGTGCTTGGAGAACCCTAATTAGTGCATGCAGGGGCAGATCTGGGCAGTGCTCTGGGTGTACCTGAATTTAAGTTATTTAGGTTAACAGCAAATTGCACGGGATGATTGCTCGGGGATCTGGGCAAACTATTCAAAGCAGAAGAAAGCGTCTGATGAATTAGCCAATATTTTTGTTTGTGGACAATCCCCAAAAGAGAAAGAAACCAAGCCTCCAGTTCTTACCAATGTGTTTGTGACTCCAAATTGCTCCATGAATCATTTATGAGTGAGTGTATGCAGTGAGTGGGTTTCTCATGTCCTCCTTTTATTTTCACCTTTGAGCTCTGGCTAGTCCTAATGTTGTGATTTCAGTCCTCAAATTCCCACAGAGCTCTCTGGTCAGATGGAAACATGCAAGCACTGCTTTTTTTATCCTATGAAGTTTTTTTGCAAGCAGTTGCAACTGAGAAATAATAATTTTAAAAAATCAGGTAAGTTGCCACTGTGAAATGGAATTCACAGATTTTTCAGGAACAAGTGGCACACACTTCCCACAGTCCCGCCTCAGCATCATTCCCAAAGGGATAATGCAGCAGTGGCAACATCACAGCACTGTGGCACAGAGCCCTGTCTCACTCTGGATGAGCACACTTCCCACATAGGCTCTTGCTATCTGCATCCTTCCTCAGTCTCTTTTTAGCCAGAATACAATGCCTGAAACAAAGTGACTGTACTGAAAGAGTCAGAGATGAGAAATGAGAGGAAGAAAAACCCACAGTGTCTCACTAGAGGAGCTACAGATGGCCAGACGTGACTGCAAAGGAGGGGAGGCAGCACTCAGAGTGCAGTTTCAGCTTTCAAGTCTCGTGCTCCCAGGATCTACATGCCATTTCTTGGATGTGGTTTACCCCGAGGGCGATCTCAACAGCTGTGAAGTTTCAAGAGATGAACAATGTAGTTTTCAATAAATTTCACCAAGCAAAGGAAAGGCTTTTAACTCATTCATGCTAGCCCATTTTGGTCTGAAGGCTCTTCCAGACCTGAATCTGTTCACGTCATGAGTGTTTCCTGTTTGAACCCCAGGGCTCGACTGCTGGAGCACACCTGAGCTCCACTGCTCTGCTCTGGGTTTCTGGAGAGCTCTTCCCCACCAGAAGAGGCTCCTCTCAGCCATGTCCATGGGTTCTGGGAGGAGCAGGTACATCCCCACATTTACCTGTGTCACTTGAACCCATCCGGGTGGCCTGTGGGTGGAGGAAGGTACCAGAGGTGGAACGTGGATGCCCTCACCTTCTGGTGGGGAAAGGAGAGGTGATAGAAAGAGAACTTTTCCAAATCTTGTGGCAGCTGTGCCTCAGAAGTTCCATTTCCTTTGTATTCACACATCCAGAAGTGGGGCTTGCATGTTTGGGCACATATTCTGATCCCAGCTGAAGGCTGACACCATTAGTTGTAACTGAAGGAAGGACTTTTGAGTTCCCAAATTCCTCAGTCAGACATACTCAAGAAATTACCTCTTCCAAAACACCTCTGGTGTATCCTCATATCATGAGGACAACAATTACTGTGAATTTATCTGCTGAAATCAGGACAAGACAGCAAACCTGAGCCCAGAGACTTTGTTTGGGATTTTGTTTTGTTTTCTTCACCGCTGCAGAGCACCTCATAAGCAGTGCAGCTTAAAAGCCAGAGCAGGTTTGTTTGGTGTGTCTGAGGGATCTGAGCAATGAGCCCCTGCCCTTTGCTGCCTCTCCTCTGGCTGCGATCTGACAAGCACTTTCAGGGAGTCCAAAGCAGCGAGCTCACATCCCTTGCAGGAGATAACAGTGCTGAGCAGGCCCCAGGGGGATCTCACACCTTTACAGGTTCTCTGCTTTCCCAATGCTTTCCCTTTGGTGTCTGGGCCAATGAGCTTGGGGCTTAGCATTTCCTCTTTGCCCAAATGTCTGCCCAGAGGTCGTTCCCTTCCTCTCTTGCACAGCTGCTCCCTGGCTGCTCTGGTTCCCCCCTCTCTGCTGCAGACAGACAGCAAACATCACTAGAGAGCTGCCTCGATGGTTCCCCATGCACAGCTCCGGGGGGGCACAGCTCCCAGGCATCTGTAGTAAAATAACATGAGACTGACCATGGAAGTGAGGGTGAGGTCTGTGTGTAAGGCAGAGGCACCTGCGACCTTTAGGAGGCTGTTAGCACCGACCCATGAACAGCTACTGCTTTGAACTAGAATATTACAGTAACTCCCCCCATCTCCCCCTTACCGAGCAAAGACATGACCCTCTGACAAAGCAGGTAGAGAGATCTTGGTTGATGCTGCAGTCTTTACAGAACAGTTCCCAGACATCTGTGATTTGAGGTCCTTTGTTTCAGGTCTCCAGAATGTCTCATGAGTTTTAATCACCACATGGTTCTTCCTGTCCTATTGAGGCTGTCCAGACATCAGCTTCCGACACCTTTTCTCAGATGGAAATTGCATACCAGAGCTCATCTTTTCCTTCCTCTGTGCAAGAAGCCAGTGGTGTCTCCTTTTCACATGGAGAGTCAATAACCACTGCAAATGCACAGGCCAGCCTGGTTGTGCACTCTGGTTTGTAGTGATTTCTGCTGAAATGCTCTTTTATCCGCTGCCATCTCCACCCTACATGCTGAGCCATCCATGGGCTCCTCCATTGGAACACTGCAAACATTCTCTTCTGTAGGAACAGCCTGGACTTTGCAAAATCAGTGGTTGGAGCAAACACCTCAGCTCCCTGGAAAGGCTGGACTCTGTGTATGGCATATTGGATTCATTCCCAGCCTTGTGCAAGGTTTCATGATGCTCCCTTTACACTGTTCTTCAGAGCCTTCAATGTTCCCTGAATGCTTCCCTGGATCCGAGGCTTCCACAGTGAGTTTATGATAATGCAGTCTCAGAGTTCTTGCTGCCCAAGAGAAAGTGGGAAAACACTGGGAACTGAGCTCTGCTGCTGTCCAGCTGCCAGCTTATTGCAGTTAGTGCTATTTATTAGTGGCAATGCAGTGTGGGTCACAGATACATCCTTCCCCACAGCAGCCTAGGGTAGCATGAGATCCAAATAGCAGGGTGTGGATGGCATCACCACTGCACAAACCACTGTAAGAGCCACTTTGTGTCAAAACGGGAGCCAAGAGAGCATTAACACCAATAAATCCTACACTTCCATGATCTCTCTTTTTGGTTATCTTCTCTGGACTGAAGTTGCTTGCTTTCCTGTCTTTCTTCCCTCCTGGCACACATCCTTACTGCCTTCACATGGCTTCATTCATTCAGAACCCCATGTCTGCCTGATTCTGCTCACCTGGCACCAGCCAGCCCAGCTGACTCCGTGCCATCCTACTGAGGTGTGGGGAGCACTCTCCCCTTCTCACTGCTGGCCCTGGCTTGCCAAGCTGCCCTGCACATCCTGGGACGGACACCTTCCACCGACCACAGGCAGATGTGCGCCGTGGGATGATGCCTGAGCAACGTGGAGGAGCAGGAGGATCCCAGCAGCAGCGAGGCTGTGCCAAGAGGGGCTGGGGGAGTGGTACCTGTTCCCGAGAGGTGAGTTCAGCAGCGTTTGCTGAGGAGAGGGGAGAGAGAGAGGGAGGGAGGGAGGTGAGGGGCTTGGCTGCTCTGAGCAGAAACGTGCGTGAAGAAAAGCCTCGACCCACACCCTGAATTCCACAGCTCGACTTCGGGGACAAGGGGAGGGAGAGAGGACAGGACGGGACATTTCCAGCAGACCTGCGACTTGTTCATAAAAGCCTCATCTCACCAGCCCTGCCTGCCTCCTCCCCCATCGCCTGCACCGCTCACGCCGGGTTTTATTAACGCTGTTCCCCTCAGGCTAGAGGGAATCACATCCCAGGAGACATTCCAGTCTCAGATCGGCTTTGGAGGGGATCAGAGGGAGCCAAGGGTGGGGGGCGTTTCATCGGGACATTTCATTTGCGGAGAGCTGGCAGGTTGGGAGCGCTGCAAGACGGCACTAGCAGCCTCCTTATCAGACACCGAGCAGCCGCAGGCTGGAGTCGAATCTTTTCTCGGCACTGTGTGCCCCAGCCATTTCTGCTTTGTCCAGGCTGCTGGCTGAAAGCTCTTCATTTGAAATCCGCCGAGCGCTGAATGCACGGCAGGGCACAGGGAGCCTGGGCAGCGAGTCTGGCCCTATCGCCCAGGTGAACAAACTGTTGGTGACATCCAGCCGGGTCCAGGCTGCTGCAGGGGCTCAGCCCGGGGTCACATCCCTTCCCCGACACCAGCAGGGCCTCAGCCTCCTGCTCCTCGCAGCCGTCGCACCCCGCACCAGCCGGGGCTGACACCTCTCGCCAGGAATGGGAGCTGGCTCCCCGGCGTCTGGCTCCCCAGGTGAATTGTGGTGCGCCCTGAGCCTACGCCAGGAAAATGCCAGCAGATGAATCTGCATCTCAGGCCAAGAGACACGAAGATGAATGTGTTTTCCTTGCCTGGCTTATCTCGCAGGCAGTGCTTCTCACCGGAGCCCGGCACTGTTTGTGTGCACTCGGCTCCTGGCACGGGGGCAGGAGATGATTAGACAACAAACACTGTGGCGTAGCTCTCCTGAGCTGCAGCCTGTCCCTGCCCTGCCGAGGCCAGGGCCCAGCAGGGAGCTGCCTCTCGGGGGCCAAAACCCAGGGCTGAATCCCGTGGCTGGCTGCAGCTGCACGGGGGTTGCAGTGGGAGAAGGGGAAGGAAGAGCTGCAGGACCCCACAATTGCTCGGGCACCGGCTGAAGCTGCCTTAGGGATCCCCCAGGCACCCTCGCCTGGACTGGGCGCTTGTCCTGCCACTACTGCCCTTGTTGCTAATCTGGAGAAGGCAGCAGCGCCTGCCCAGCCCTGCAGGCAGTTGTGTCCCCAGGCAAGGGGCTCTGCTCCACACGTGCCACTTGTTTCCTAAGGCAGTACATCAGACAGATTCCAAACTCGTCAGACTCTGCACGCAGAATTAAGGTCAAGGAAGGAGATTTTTAAAAGCAAAAGAAAATAAATGTGAAATTAGTAGTAACAAAACTTTCTGGAAATTTATTGTGAGACTATTGTATTGGCCTAGTTACACCAGTAACTTTGGTGTTTTCAAAGTACACTGTTCATAACCAGGACAGCCTGCACAATTCCAGCCATTTTAATTTAAAAGATTAAAAAACCTACAGAGCTTTGAAGAAAAGCGTTTTGCTGACCAACAGACAGTTTTATATATTACTTCAGACAGTTTTATATATTACTTTACTTTATCTTTCCATTTGTCAGTCCAGGCTCCAAGGCCAAGTTTCCCCTCACTCCACATCGTCTTCTTGCACCATGGCCATGCTTTGGGCTGCCAGCAGAGGAGAAGAGGGTAACTCAAGAAATACTCCTGATCAGGGTTTTTTACCAGGGCAGTTCACTGCACATGACCCCCAGTCTTGTTTGCAACTACCACCACCTATACAAACACCTAGTTTGGCTGTCCAGGAGAAAAACAAGATGCCAGGGCCAAAGAAATGAGGAATTCCAAAAGCAAGAGGGTGAGAACAGAGATTTGCCTGGTGGGGATGTGTCCCCATTTGTCACCCACTGAGCAGTGATGCTGGAAACATCAATTCATGAGGCCATCTCCTACAGAGAGAGGAGGAAAGACATCAGAGAAGAGAAATCAAAGGAGTTCCTCTGTGCTGGGGACTTGGCTCCTGGACCTTCTTCCAGCTGCTCAGGGGAATGCTCAGGAGGTGTAAAGCTCCATGCTGACTTTGCAGGGAAACTAAACCCAGTCCCCAGCCACTCAGAATACAGCTGTGAAAGTCACACCAGGGAGGAGGCAGAAAACAAAGGACTTTGGATAGACAGGCTTAATCCATTTAAATTCAGTTTCTCTCCCACTTCCCTCCCTTCTCCCCTTTGCTCTCATCAGACACCTCTTCCCCCACCTCCTCTCAGTCCAAAGTGCCTTACAGCAGTTTCCTACCCAAATGGCCCATGGACAGAAAGAGTTATTCCACCTCTTCGCTGCTTACAACAGAGCAGAACCAGACCTACTGTTTTCTTCTCCTTGCACAGAGTCTTTCTACCTGACACCTGCTGGGCTTCTGAGAGAGGTTATCCCCAGCTGGTGGTTCCCATTGGGACTCATAGTACGATGCCACTTCACCTTCCCAGGTGTTCACAAGGTCCTCCTTGCTGGAAAGCCTTAGGGGAGTGGGAGAACCGCTAATGCTTGTGGTCAGAAGGACTCAGAAAACCCATGACAGCTCTGAAAAAAAGCCCTGAGCAGATGCCAAGCAAGAAGAGGTATGCATGGGGATGCTGTATCAGCAACATCGGTGACCACTGGGGCCTCTCAGCCTTGGAGGCTTTCATTGAGACCCTGCAGCCATCACAAGAAGCCCAAATTTGTCTCCAGCCTGGCAGGAGCTGCAGGAAAGCAAGCAGACAGTGCCTGCACTGAGACATGTCAGACTGTCGGTGCTCTGGGGCTGGGGTGGGAGCCCTGTGCTCATCTGCCAGAAGCTCTATACATCCAGCAAGCTGGGAACACAGGCAGGGATAGGACCAGCATGGACAGGACACACAGTGGCTGAGAGAGCTCCTGGCACAGGAGCACTAGCAAAAGGGACTTCTGAAGGCTGTGCACAGGGCACTGCTTGCATGTCTGGGAAATATTTGCAACCCCAAACACACCATGCACTTTCTTTTGTGTTAAGTGCCTTGGCAGGAGCCAGCAGTTCTCACACACAGTCACATCTCTGCAAGGACTGAGTTTCCCAGAACACCACCCCTTAAAAGTCTCCCTTTATTCAGAAGAGCCAAACTGCCTGTCACTGCTTTACAGGCTACTCCCAGACCTCCTCGCTTCCCCAGGGCAGCAGCAGACTCCACTGCTATGGGCTGGGAAGCACTGATCTCCCAGAGACACCAGCATTAAAAGAAAAGACACTAAAGAAAAGAGAGACAAAGGCAGGAAAGCTTTTCTTGCTGGGACCCAGCTGTCTGGCTCAGAGCAAGGCAAGAAATTAGGGTCTGCTCTGCATTCCTGGGGCGCAGGCAGAATAACAGCAGAGGGGTAAATTGAAGACCATAAAGTGTTTTTCCCTCCTCTATCCCCTCTTACAAATAAGGCCTTGGGATACCTTGAACATGGTGCTCCAGTGCAGGGACATCTTGCTAACAGCCCACGAGTCACTGCAGCACCTTCCAAACACAGCCAAGACCAGGCTCTTTCTTCTCACATCTGCTTACCGTACCCAGTATTTACATCCTCTGTATGGTTCCCATAAAACAAAACATGAACAACTGATCACAGACAAATAAAGCAGTAATAGAGTCTGGGATGTCAGGAAGCCTTACCCACTCCCTGCACACCAGCCCAGGCAGCTGGAGATCAAAGTTTTCTTATTTGCAATACATTTCTTGAAACAATTTGCAGCTAAACTCAGTCTACTGAGGGGATGCTGACACAGTCCAGGGCTTCTCCCATAGAAACAGGAACCAAGAAACCAGATCTTTGCATTTCTGCCTCCATCTCCAGGTGGCTGAGCAGATGGAGTAGGCTTTGGCATCTCCAAAATGGGGAGCTGCTCCCTTCTTTTCACTCCCTCAGCATCTCACACAGGGAAAGTCTTCTTGCAAGGATGAGTGAAGAGCTTGAGCAGAGACATGAGCTATTCCTCGTGGGGACTAGAGTGGTCTCGACAGGCATTGAGGATCTAAAGATTGGTTTTAGTCCTCGGAATGCGTTTAAGCGCATCCCAACCCACAGAGGACCCGGTTGCACGGAGGCCACGGGGGCCAGTGCCGGGCGGGCGTGGGAGGGGGGTCCCGCCCGTCCCGTGTGCTCCGCCCCGCCACCCCCCGGGGGCGGAGCGGGGCGGGACCCCCCTCCCGCGATGCCGCCGGGCCGTGTCCCCCCGGCCCGAACAGCCGCGGCTCGGGGAGAACAAAAGGCAGGAGCGGGAGGAGGCGCGAGGAGGAGGGCAGGCGGCCGCGGTGGGGGGATAAAAGGCTCAGCGAGGCCCCCCCCCCCCCCCCCCCCCTCCTCCTCTGCCCCATGTCCGAGCCCGCTCCGCCGCCCGGCATGGCCCGTCCCCCGCTGCCCGCCGCTGCCGCCTTGCTGGCCGCCGCTCTGCTGCACTGCGCGCCCGCCGCGCCCGCCCGCCGACACAAGCCGGTGAGTCGGGACCACCCGATGCCTCCCTCCGTGTCCTCCGCAGCTCTCCGGTGCGGTCCCGAGGGCAACATCTCCCCGGCAGACCCTCCGCTGAACGGGACGAGCCGTCTTTCCCCCGCCGCTCCATCCAACCCCGCGCCGCCCTCGGGATGCCGGCACGGGCAGCGCTGCCGGGAGTCACCGGCCGCGGGTCGGCTGCCCCTGCCCCGGCAGTGTCCGCGCTCCGCGGGCTCCTCTTGGCATGTTACGGGAATTTTCATAGGCGGATTTGGGAGAGGACACGGGGTCCTCCCTGTTTACAGGTAGCATAGCACTCGCTGCTGCTCAAATACCCCCCGCACGCTGTGCTGGCAGTTCCGAGAAGTGTTACGGGGAGACTAAAGGGATGAATCAAAGGCACAGGCAAGACAGGAGCAGCAGGTCTCTCTTTTCTTCCTGCACACGCCTGCCCGATCCCAGCACCTGGGATGGAGCTGGTAGCAGCAGGGACTGCGGCTGCCAGAGAAGAACAGTCGTGTGCGAGGGATTTGGGGGACGAGAGAAGACAGAGAGCTCCTTGTGCCGGGAATGTGTGCGTGCGTAATTGGGTTATTATAGACATGCGCTTCACTGGTGTGCCATAAAATAATAACAGAGCAAATGCCCGGTAGCAGCCCAAGGGGATTAGTTCAGGTTCGGTCGATGGTTTTATTATCAGCTCTGTCATCTGAGTACTTTCTAACTTGGCTGCTAAATATGCTGTGGGCTGGGACTTGGCACAAAGCAGCCTTGGCCCCCAAAGTGCTTGTGTTATTCCAAACGAAGTGTCACTGAGCTTGGCTCCGCTCTGCCTCTGAGGAAAGTGAGGCCAAGTGCTCGGTGGTGGCACTCTGCACTCCAGTAATGGCACTGCTGCGCGGATTTCAGCCCCGTTGGAGGCGGGGGGCTGGGAGGGCAGAGCTCCACCTGCGTTAAGCTGGAGACCGCTGGTTCCTGCGGGACGTGGGCTGGGCTGGCAGGTGCCTCACACTTTTAACGTGTGTAAACTGTGAAGCTGCAGCTCCTGGAGGGACCTGCAAAGCCTCTGGTCCTGGTCTTGCTGCCAGCAAGGACCTGTGTGAGACCTCCAGGGAAGGGAGAGCCAGCCTGGTTTTCACACTGTCTGAATTTGGGCGCAGTCCAGCTGCAGTGTCACTGTTCTTTTACCAGTGCTCGCAGCTGCTGGCTGACTGCACAAGTTATTGGGGCTCATCTTCTTTGGCCAGTACTCTTTGAAGTGAGGAATGTACCAAATTGCTGAAGAGCACACTGTTAATGCATGAGTCCAGGTCTGCTCAGGCTCTTGGTCCATCTAATCCACTGCCACACTCCAGAAGAGGGTCTCCCCAGCTGGCAGGCTGCTGCCCAGAGTTGGTTTCTTTCTCATCCTAGGCTAATGCTCTGCATCATGAGTGTTTATTCTTTCCTCTTGGCTGGAGTAACTCCTGATGATGCTACTACAGGTATGTTTTGTTCAGGAGTACCTTATGCTTGTGTGTTTGACCAGTTATGTGGGGCTCAGGCTTTTGCATCAATGTATTTCACTCGGACTTTGCAGAGATGGTGGCTGCATTGGTTTGGGGTTGGAAATGGATAGATAAATTCCTCATCCTTTCAAAGAGTAGTTCTGTCAACCCAAAGAGCTGCCCTTTTGGGTTCCTTATCTGGTGTAAAGGCTTCTGAAGGCTATTCTACTGCCTGTGAGGTAGAGCTAGTTTTACCTGGGGGTTACTCTCACTTATGTAAGTTGACAGCAGTGCATCCCATTCCTCTCCTGGCTGCTAAAAGCATGGCAGTGCAGGACAGCTGAGGTGGGATTGCTGGGCTGACAGGGACATGTGCATGTGCTTCTGGTCTCAGTCCTCCTCTCCCCTCTCTTGCTAGACAGTTCTGCCATGCCATCATGTGTTCCCTTCTCAGGCTACTTTGAGTCTCTCTGCACAAAGGGATGTTTCCCTAATGTCTGACGGCAGCTAATTTCCTGTCTGGGCACCTTTTGCTGTCGGGTGATGAATGAGAAAGGAGCCAAGGGGCTGAGCTGGTAAAAGAGATTCACACTCCAACAAGACAGACAGCGGTGACTTCCTCAGCTGCGCTGGTAGAGAGGTGGGCAAGGACAGCCCTCGGTGCAGCAGTGTGCTGCACGATGGCTATTTGTGCTCCAATAACAAGTCACAACACCAGTAACTGAGAGGAGAGGAAATCAAGGGCCAAAATTAATTTTAAAGCCACGCTACAGAGCAAGTTGCGGGACTTTGTGTGATTTGAGGCAAAGGCTGCAGATCTCCTTCACTTTTATATTAATGCCTAAAGAAAGAAAGAAAACCGAGAGCAGAATAAAGGCTGTGTCTGGTGT
Organism: Serilophus lunatus; assembly: GCA_013399895.1. Classification (NCBI taxonomy): domain Eukaryota; kingdom Metazoa; phylum Chordata; class Aves; order Passeriformes; family Eurylaimidae; genus Serilophus; species Serilophus lunatus. The sequence goes on along the minus strand of VXBA01000910.1, from coordinate 1,035,156 downwards.
CCACTGTAGAACTTGAGAACAAAAGATCTGCAGTCCTCAGGGCTGTGCACGCGCAGACACTGAATTCCTGCATTGCTTTCGGGTCCCCGGGGAAATCAGTCAGTCCATTTGCTGGGAAGCTCTCTCTCCGTGGAGAAGTGCTGGGCTCCCTCCAAGCTGCCAGTGTAAATCCGTGCCCCGCAGCTCTCACCCCGAACACAACAGGTTCCCCTCGGGAAGCACAGCAGTGCCTTCCCCACGGCCTCCCTCCGGGCTCAGGCAGCTCCCGCAGGAAGGCTTTGATTTGCACTCTTTGGTTTTGGCTTATTTAAATGCTGCAGTCACTGTCGGCGTAACGTTAGGCATGTCTATCTCCTGCTCTGGGAGAGACTCAAGACACATGTAAGCAGTTATCCTGCAGCGGGTTTGTTGTGTTTGTGCTTCCACAAGCAACACACGCACACCCCGGAGTGTGGCAAGACTTGGGGGATGCAGCTGCCAAAGCAGATCAGGGAGGAACAAAAGGGCAGGGTGGAGTTAGAAGCACTTTCGGAAGGATCCCCCTCTCCAGGTTATGTTGCACTTTAGTTGCTTCCCCCACATTTAATCCTGCCCTGACATCATAACCTGTGGGGCTCTGCAGAAGATGCACCGGGTAGGACTTGTTTGAAAAGAATCTTCTGTGGAAAACTGGCCTGCAGAAAGGCTGGTCCTACTCTTTTCTACTAAACAGCTCTTTCCTACTAATCCCAAATATGCAGACAGGTAGATGAAGAGTTCCTGGACATTCTTGCACTGGGGATGGCTCAGCCTGTAACATGACTGGAAGCACTGCTGAGTCTGCACATAGCTGTCCAACAAAATGAAAAGCAGAGCACTTCAGGGGTTCACTGAGGGCCACAGACTTGTTTTTAGAGGTGTACTGAGATCCTGGTACAGATGATTCCCAACAAGGGCAGATGGGTGACCAGACTGTCTTTTAGTAGGACTTGGGCAGGAGAGAGACATCATCATCTCACAAAACTAACTCCATGAAAATTAGCAGAGGGGGAAACCCAGACTGCACATCTGAGCATCCTACATTCCCTGAGGGTAGAACACGCCTCCATAGCTCTGGAGAGGGCTGAGCTGAGCTGGGTGGCCAAACCTACTGGGAGATATTCTGGCTTTTGTGCTTGAACTAGGCACTGATAGCTCACCTTAGCTTGGATGTAACTGCACAATGAGCAAAACATCTCAACCCCCTTCCTCCTCTGCTGGGAGTGCTGCTTCCTTGAGTTGTTTCTTCATTTCAAGGGGATTTCTAGGTCATCAGATTAAGGGCTCTTGAAACCTTTTGCTATCCCAGCATCCTGGGGCTTGTTTGCTATGCAAGTACTCCTGCTCCTGGCAAACTGTTGCTTGGGTGACACCAGCAGTTTGGTTGTGGTGGTGTTGATGGAATAGACTCACAAACTGTCACATAATTAAAATGTCTGATAATAAAAATAGTCCTGCAGTGTTTATTCATTTGCTTTCTCTTGTTACAGCAAAGCCTGGTTCTTCTCATTCTGTCTATGGGCATAAACATTTGCAGTCCATAATGTTTCATGGTCCACGTTGCTTAGGAAAAATAAACATTTTCCTTTTTTTGTTGCCAACAACAACTGCCATCAAGTAATCCGGAAACAAACTGTCAGGCCCCAGGAGGTAGTGCTGGATGGTGCCACAGAGCATGGGAAGTGAGTGGAGAGGAACATCCAACTGTGTATGCCTGGCCAGGCACTGCAGCAGCTCCTGTTTGGCCTCAGCCTTTGCATTGTCCCTGGCTCTGTCTGCAATGGGACCAGCTGCAGCCCAGCAGAAGGAGCCAGTCCTGTGTAAGCAAAGGATTCATAGTTAGAGGGGTTGAGAGACTTTTTTTTCTCTGGGTGAGACAGGAAAAACGTATCTGGTGGCTTTGCCTAGGTATTGTTCCCACTAACAGTGCCTTGATCATCTGTTTCTGCCATGAAATTTCAGCTGCAGCATTAGCACCTTCCAAGGCCAGTGTGCTTCTGAGACACAAACTGACTACTGTGGAGCTGTCTCCAGTTTTACCATTAACCATCAGCTGTAGCTGCATGTGCAAATCCAACCTCTGAAAATCCGTGGTGGTCTGAGAAGCAGGTTGGATAAAAAGCCAGTCATGGTGCTGTTGTCCTGTGTTGATCTCAGGGAGGAGCTTTGCTGTTAAGGGGGTGCACAGCTACCCTGCTGTGGAAAGAAATGGGATGAGAGAACTGCCTTACATGAGAACTGCAGGAGAAAATATCTCTGCTGTCCTTCCTCATGCCTGGGAATAAAGGCAGGATTGCTCCAATGTGGAAGCTTATAGGTGGAAGGAGGATATTGCTACTAGCCAGAGAGGCAACAAACACAAGGGTCTTGACAAACACTGAGTAACAGGAGAAAGCAAGGAGAAATGGAAAGGGAGCAGCAGAAAGGACAGGGATGTGGGAAGAAAGTCCATGAGCTCATTCCCCAGTAGAAGAGGAAACAGCCCCAGTGACAGGGGAAATATCCAAGACTGATGGGATTTGTGTTGTAACTTGCCCAGTCACTCCTGTCTGAGAGGGAGAAGGGTCTCCTTTCATGTCCATGCTGCAGAAGCAGACAGGAGCCCAGGTAATTAGGTACACAACAGAGGACACAAGTTTAAGTTCAGGACAGGCAGAGAAGGATGAACTCAGGCAGAGGAGAGCAGTGAGTTTGTCAGCAGCAGGCACCACCCTAGCTCTTACACTTATTTAAATATGGTGTTGCTGATATTCCACTATAGCTCTGCTGCTCCGGCTGCTGCTCCTCCTGGAAGGTCTGGAGGGTGAGTGCTGCCCAACAAAATGAGGTTAAAGATGCTTCTGGCTCCTTGGGATGGCTGGGACACTTCCTGGGAAGTTTGGCTGGTTTTCATCTGGCCCCAGTAGACCCAGAAGTGATGGCTGTTGTATTGCAGCACTTGAAGGCTGATAAAGATGTGAGGAACTGAGTGGGCAGCCTGTACCTCCACTGTGGTTTCTGCTGTCCCATGGGGTCTGTCCATTCCCTCCTGTTCCCTCAGCCTCTCAGTCACAAGGCTGCAGGAAGAGGCACTTTCTTTGTTAGGAGTTGTGGCCAGCCTGCAGCACAGCCCTCTGTGTGTATAGCTTTGCTTCTCTGCTGTCCTTACTGCCTCTGACCCTTGGTTTAAGACCTGGCAGCCCCTCCATGCTCGTGCTGTGATGGCATTTTGCTGCTCACTCTCTATTGCAAAGCCCTTCCTTGACTACAAACTGGCTGTTCCCATGTACAGTGGCCACCTCAGCTGTGTATTATACTGGGAAGGGCAGCTCAAGTGGCTGCTCACACTCTGCAAGAGGCTCAGATACATTTTGCACTCAGCTAGGCTGAACCCTGCCCTGGCTTGCAGGAGTTTTCCTTTGCTTTTGAGCTCAGTAATCCCTTCCCCTCTGCTGGTGGGATTGGAGGAGTGGGGATGCCCTGATAGGTACCCAGCAGCCAGTGCCCTCCTCACCTTCTCCTCACAGCTCTGTTCTAGTTTCAGCAGCAGCACAGCCCTAAGTGAAGCCATAAGGATACAGTCAGGGCTCTGTACCATAGCTCTGAGAACAAAGCAAGATCTCTCCAGGAGAGGGAGGGCTCAGTGCTGGGTGGGAAGGATACAGCCTTAAGTGAGCGGACGCATTATCTAAGCCCTGGGTAGTGCCTGCACCAAGGTGTGTCCAGCCAAGGAGACCAAGATCTCCAGCCTGAGTGTCTCCTGAGCATTGTTTGGCAAGTGGTTTCTGCCTGTCACATTTCCCCTTGCTTGCTGTGCCTGCAGTGGCATTTTCCAGCCCTTTCCTGCCATGGTCCTAATGTCGGTGCAGTGACGACAGGGAGAGACTTAATGTTTGTCCAGGGGCACAGCACAGGGCAGAAGGGCAGGTCTTACCCACTGCCTCCACCCAGAGCCATTTGCAGGACCACCCCTCCCAGGGCCGAGTTTCCACACAGGGCAGGCAGGCAGGAGCAGGGAGGGCCCTGGCTAAGGCAAGGTGGGGTTTGGAAAGCTGGGATTCATGCCAGAAGCCTTGAGCTAACCAAAGAGGGGAGAGAAAAACTGCCTCTGAACATGGGATTCCTTGGGGCGAGAAGGAAACACGCAGTTTCTCCTCTCTGCTTCTGCTCAGAGAATGACAATCTCCAGTTTATGCCAGTGCCTCCAGCCTGTAAGGTGACTGGTCTTCCCAGGAGGGGGATGTGCTTAGCATAATCAAGACAAAAAAACAGAGTAAGCCCATCCGGGTCAGCCTCATCCCACTCACCTACCTGGGCAGCTCCTGAGTGTTACCCAGTTCCACAGCTCCTAGTTCCACAGCAAGAGCTCTCCCTGGGGTCTATCTCATCCCTCCCCATGCACCTGGGAGCAGCTGTCCTGCACATTCTGGTCCTGGGAAACCAGATGCATTCATCTCCCCATGTCCTCGGGTGGCAAGACTTGCCTCTGATGGCAGCTCTCCAGAGTGGGCTTTGGTGACACTGCTGCCATTATGTGTTTCGGTGTCATTGGGGCTGGGAGCAAGATGTTGGCCAGAACATGAACTTTATCAGCTCTTCTTGCCAGCTGTCCTTCACAGGCATTAGCTGCCAGCCCAGGCAGGATGCCAGGTGGCTCTTAGAGAGCTCCTCTTAGAGACACAGGTACCTCCAACCTGGCAGGGCTCCAGTGCTCAGCAAGAGCTGCCTGCTGCAGACTCCCCTGGAACAGGCCAGCCTGTCCCTCCTCCCACTAAAGCACTGGATGAATTCTCAGTGCCGTGGCTGGGACTTGGGTTTTGCTGTTCAGGATGTAAAATTACTTTCTCTCGTTGCATATGCTGATGGTGCAGTACTGTGGTATGTGCAAGTGCACTGGGAGTGTATCAATAGTTCCTAAGGCAAAGGCTGGCAGGTGCCAAACCACCAAGGGTGTCTGTCTGTCTGGACAGGACAAGCCAGCAGGCTAGAGTGGTTGCAGACACCTAAAGTGCACCTTGTGTGACCTCCCTGGCTCTTTTGTCCATCTGTGCATCTCTCAGAGGCACAGGGACACTGCAGAGCTGGGAGCTCAGTAGCGGAATTAATGCCAAGCTCTTCACACTTCATTCCAGCCCGCATGAATGGGCTCATTGTAGGGAGCAGAGTGGTGGCAGCACGCGGATTACACGGCATCGTGGCAGCTCTGGCATCATGCCATCCTGACCTTTGTGTCCCCAGCTGGGCAGTCGGGAAAGATGTCCTGGAAGAAGGCAGATCCTTGGAGGGGAAGGAAGGGCAGCCCTACAGCCCAGGCTCTCCCTGTGAAGCCCTGTGGAACAGAGCCTGTCTGTCTGAGTAGAGAGGTACCATTGCTGCATCTTAGCTCCTTCCATTGCTCAAACACCTTTAAATTTGTCTGCATGAAATCAGGCAAAAAATATCTGTGTTTGGTCCCCTGCCCTGTGCAGCACAGTGACAAGGACCAAGCACCTCTCTCCCCACATTCCTCACAGCAGACTGGAGATTACACCTGGCTCATGTTTCATGGGGCAACATAGCCCTGATGTAAGGTGGGAAACCAATGGAAGTCAGCTAATTAGCATTAATTAATGTTGTCCAGTGCTTTTCCCTCCCTCAGGCAGTGAGAGATGGGGGCTGTAGAGACAGTCAGTGCTGCTCTCTGCCCCATGGGCTTGGTTGTCATGTCCCAGATCTGTGTGTCCTGCAGCTTGTCATGTCCCCTGGCCATGGTGAGAGCCTGCCCACAGTGTCAGGACAGCCAGGGGACACCACGGAAGTGACAACAGGGAGCACAACTAATGTGCTGAGAACTAAATGCTTCCTCCCATTAATATCACCTCTACCCCGGGCCAGGAGGGAATAAAAGATGTGGGGCAAAGGGAGAGAATTTACTCCCTAGTGGTTCGTTTGATACTTGAAGGGTCTGGTTCTCATCCACAGCTTGCAAAGTATTTCCTGCCGGCCAGCTGCCAAGGAAATGTGGACCGAAAATAGCCCAGTGCTTAAGGGGTGCCATGGCATGACACAGTGCCTCCTAGGTGTGACCTGGCCCCAGAGCAGCAGAGCCCAGGGAACACAGGATGTCTGTGGGGAGCAGTTTGTGCCCTACCAGCAGGTGAAGAGCCCAGGCAGAGGTGGAACTCACTGCTGCAGGACTGCTGTGGGCAGAAATCCATCACTCAGCATCAGGAAGCGTCTTCCCAGATACTGAAGTCGTGGCTTTGCTTTTGCCTTTTAGGACGTGTCTCGTAAGCATCACACCTGGAAGGAGCAGACTCCTTGGCTGTCTTCCCTAGTGAACGCTGTGGGGACTGGTGTGCCTGCCAAGGGCTTCCCTGTGGGCGCAGCCGAGCCGGTGGCACGCTGGAACCCCCCCAGGTGTGGTGTGCCAGACGTCCCGGTGCTGACGGACGGGCAGAGCGGGCGGAACCGCCAGAAGCGGTTTGTCCTCTCCGGTGGACGCTGGGACAAGACCAATCTCACCTACAAGTAAGAGAGGCCCGAAATGGGAGTCAGGCTGGTTTGCTTCTCCTTGCCCAAACCTCTCAGTCTAATGTTCCCTGGAGCGCCAGGGATGTTGTGATGTGACCGTAAAAGCAGGAGTGTCAACAGGGCCTGAACCACCAGCAGAGCTGTTCCCAGCACCTCCACATCCCCTCACATGCTCATAAACACGGCTGCCCACCCACCCTGCCCAAGCACATGGTGCACAGCCATTGCATCAGCCCTCGGTCAGCCCCACACCAACGCCCCAGTGCACATACCTTCACTTCCCTACACCAAATCCCTGACACGTGCAGAGCTGAGCCTCCACCACCAGCCCTCTCCCGCTGTGCCTTTGGCCCCACAGCCACCCCGTGGTGGGCTCCCCTCATAGTTTATTTTAAAAAGATTTTTTTATTCAGCTGTTATTGATGTTCCCATAAACATGACTTCAGTGTAAAGTTTTGCCCAAATCACCCCACACATTCTCAATTGTGAACCTACTCAACAGGCTGGCAGGAGGGTTGTGCTGCCTCCCCAGCTGCCCCCAGGAGTATGAGTGGAGAAGTGAGCACACTCATATGGACCTTGACAGCATGTAAATCATCTTTTGTTTAACTCAGTGCAGGAGACAGTTCCTCACAGCATTAGGAGGCTGTAGATAACAGAAAGACTTCTTCCTTTTTTTTTTTTGGTCAATAGTGTTCATGTAAGAAACACAGCAGAGACTAACATATAGCAACACTGAACAGGAAAGAAACTTCCCTTTGTGGCAGACCTTTAAGTCTGCTCATGTTTTAGTAGGGCAAAAGAGGCAGCAGCTTCTCTGAGTGAGTCCAGGTTTCCAGGTGCAAAAAATGCAGAGATTGAGGAGAACAGATCACAACACACCGCTCCCAGGAATCTCTATGGTGGTGTCCTCATGGGGGGCAGACCTGGGGAATGCTGCTGCACTTGAGAACAACACAGCTCTGCAAAGTTTTCCAGGGAACCCAGCCAGAGGGTTTCAACACTGATGGGATTTTTCTCCTGCAGGTGTTGCTTGGTAGAGGGTGCAGCAGCAGTGCTTGTATGGATTGGGGAGGTTCTGGTGCTGAGAGTGGCAGCCCCAGTGATGTCAATCCTAGAGTCGGTGTCTGCATGATAGCAGTGTCCACGGGTCAGCAGCTCCTCATCCCGTGTTTGTTGCCTTCCAGAATTGTCAGGTTCCCATGGCAACTTGTAAAAGCTAAAGTGAGAAGGACCATTGAGGAAGCTTTGAAAGTCTGGAGTGATGTGACCCCGCTGACCTTCACCGAGGTGCAGGAAGGACGGGCTGACATTGTCATCGATTTCACAAGGTGAGCATGGTGGGCAGCAGCACTCTCCTCCCAGACAGAGGAACAATGCCCTTGCCACAGCAGAAAGCTGCCAGCACACAACTTAGGCACTTAAATGGAGGCTCATAGTTCTGCTTTTGGAGACTGGTATCTTTTCGGTTTTGTTGTTTTGGTTTTTTATCAGTTGTGGGCTGCTTGGTGTAAGTGCAGCTATTCCTCCCTGGCTGTGTACAGCACCATTACTGATCATTCATTAATTTTCCTGGTACATTTACATTTCTCTGCCCACAGGCTGTTTTGACTTTCCATCTTCAGGTCCTCCATTCTGTCCCTTGACTGAAAAACAGTAACTGTTTGCCCAAAGACAAATATAGTTTCTTGGTTAAGTGAATCTTGGCTCATGTCCTGAAAAATCCCTTTTGGCAAACTAAGCACTGGGGCAAAGACTTCCCTGTGCTCATGTTTGCACAGAACAAACGAAGGGAGTGGAGACTGTCCAAGCATTAATGAGATTTGCATGCTGTGTATTTGGCTGTGCCTCCCTTGGTTCTCTGAAGTGGCTGCATCTCTTGTGGGTTTCCTTCACTAGTGGCTTGGCTTGAGTGAGGACCGAGAGTTTGGCTGAGATTGCTGCTAGCTGCCCCTCTGCATCTCCCCACCACTCAGCAATGTCAACTCAGTCTTGGCTTGCACAGTCAACTCCTTAATTCTTTGGGCTCTGTGGTCAGTTTTGGGCTGGAAGCTTAATGAGAGGAGGGGAGAAACATCCCTGAGAAAACATAAAAATTCCCGAGGTCTTGGTGTAACAGACCTCTGTTTCCTCAGTGCCTTGATGCAGAACTGGGTTTGTGGCAACTGGAAGGGCTCTGAGCAGTTGATCTGGACCAGTAGGATGAACTTGGGATGGGAGTGAGATTTGCTGTCTCCTCACAGTGCCTCCCACCTTTGGCCATGTGATGCTTTTCACTGGAGGTACATGGCCCTTTGTCTGAGATGTGATGTGCCTTCCCTCCAGGTACTGGCATGGAGACAACTTGCCTTTTGATGGGCCTGGAGGGATCCTGGCACACGCGTTCTTCCCCAAGACACACCGGGAGGGAGATGTCCATTTTGACTATGACGAGACCTGGACGATTGGGAACAACCTGGGTATGGTACTGTTTCAAGGGGAGCTGTGGATTCTCCAGTATGCTTATTGATGCATTTGGGAATTATTCCTTTTAGGTGTGAACAGGGACCCTGTAACACTGAGGGGAAACAACATTTTTGTGGAGCGCATTGTCATCTCCCACCACTTACAAGCCTCCTTCAGGTCTTTTCATCTTTCAGATCTTTTCAGCCACACATATTTCAGCAGAGTCTGTATCCAGTTCCAAAACCCTGGCTTCCCAGTGGGCTCCTCTTGTCCAGATAGAGCAAGAGAGACAGCTCCTCTGCCCAGCCACATGCCCTGCCACTCAAGAATTGCACCCAGCATTGGCAGGAGTCATTAGAAATAAAACAGGGGAAAGATAAAGGAAAATTGAGGCTCAAGCACTGTGTGACACTGTGTGACTGTCTTCCAAAGGACAGCCTCAGCCCCAGTCCCTGCATGCGTTGTTCACCATCTGCTCTCAAACAAGTCCATAAAGGGAAACCACCCAGGCTCCAGCTCTGTCCCTGTGGCCTGGGAATGCTCTGACCATAAACAACACTACATCCAGCCAAGGCTCTTTTTTAAATTTTTACTAATAATAGATCTAAGCTGGTAGCTCTTTGCTCGGGCACTCAGGGTCTGGTGTCACAGTATCTCATGAGATACTGCAGTACAGCCTGAGACCATCTGGATCAGCGCCCAAAACATCAGTTTCTGGAAGACTCCCCAAAATTAACCCAAGCCAGCTCCTCTTCCTCCTTCCCAGTCCTTCTGCAGGGACAAAGAAACAATAACAGAGCCCAAGTTAACCCCCTGCCTCTCCAGGGTTTCCCCAACATTTTGCCCTCATCAATGGGCTCCCCCAAAGCCCAGGTCATTGGCAGAGCTATGCCAGCTTGACTGTGTGAGACACGAGACTGCTACATCTCTGGCCCTGCTCATGCTGACCCAAAATGAGAATCACAGAGCACTGGAACTCCTTGCAGAAGCGTTTCTGCTCCTGGGGTGGGCACTGTCACTTTTTACCCTCTATTAGGATTGCCTGAGCTGTTGAAGAATTTCCTACCTTCTCCCATAAAACAGTGTTGGAGGCAAAACAGGAACTAAAATAGGACACCAGTTCCCATCAGAATTCAGCCCTACTCAATGGCATTCCCCCTCCCCCACATCATTCCATAAATAAATGTTGTAAAAGCTCTTTGGAGCTAATTGCCATTTAATATGCTGAGAAGAGCTTTGCGATATAAACATGGATGAGTCCTTGATTTAGCTTTCAGTGAGACGGGGAAATCATTGGCCTGATTTTACAGGCAGGAGAGCAGAAGGGCTAAGGTGTGTCCTGGGGTCACCCCAGGGCTGTGCAGGAAGCAGGACCCCACATGGAGCACCATCCATGAGGGATACAGGGATGATCCCCAGCACAGCTCCTTCAACCCCGCTGTTGTGCTCCTCCCCTGGAGAATCTGACAGCACAGCTGATCTGCCAACACTGGAAAGCATCAAGTGAGGAGCCTGCCAAGCTAAACAGAAGTGTCTGAAAGTTTGTAATAAGTCACTGACATAGAAATCCCACTTTCTCAGCTGACCTAGATGTGTTGATTTAATCAGGTCAGTGCTGTGCAAATTCATTGCTTACACGTAAAACTGACCAGTGGAGGAAGACAGGGGTTCACCTTCCCCTCCACCCTTCCCAGGCATTCTTCCCAGCTGTATTCTCCCTGTCCCATCCGGTCCTGGTGCTGAGAAGTGACCTGCTCCCCTGCAGCCAGCAGGGAAATCCTGCTTGGAACAGCAAGGCTGGCTGACTCACATCCCTGCTGTTCTCATCACTTGGGCTGCAGCTTGGAGGAGTTCTGGCTGAAGGCAAGTGAATGAATATGCTGGGACTTGTCAACAAACAGCCTCCACTCATAGTGAAATTTATCAGTTTCAAAAACAATCCATTGGAATCTAAACAAAACCTGCCAAATGATATATTTTTGCACACTGTAATCCACTTTCCCCCCTCTCATTTTCTATATGGTCCAAGGTCATGTATTCCTAAAACATGATCTCCCATAAATCTACATGAGTCTGGTGAAGAAGTTTCAGGCTTTGAGATTGGATCATTTTTTATGGATTTATTTCTAAATGTCACCTTTTTGACACAGTCCCCACACAAGTAATAAATGAGCTCCCTCTGCTGTGTGACAACAGCCATTAGCAAGTGTTAATCTTTGAGGGTTCCCTGGCTGGCACTGGTATCTTCCACAGTGGATGTGATCTAAATGGAATGTGAGAAGCTGCAGCTGTAACCAGCAACTCCTGCAAGGCTGGGTGGACAAACACCAAACTTAACACCTCACCACCTACGTCTGTGGCCCTTCACTGTGCTTATTTCTCCTTTCCAAAAGCGCATGGAAGCCCTGTTTCTTCCCGGTAGCTGATGAGATTGCAGGAGCCTCTAGCAGCAAAGTTACAAATTACCAACATGCCCAGGCTAATACCCGAGTGTATGAATCCCTCACGGTGCTCCTGAACCAGCGAATACCTTAACCATGGCCTTTGACTCCTTAGAAAAACCACACACAGGCAAAATCTGTGAACTACCTGGGAGCACCATAGAAGAGACAGATTTTTCTTTCCTCTTTTTGGACTCCTACAACGCACCTCAGTGCACTGTCAGTGGCTGGAACTTGTAGGTGGTAGGCCCAGGAGGCACAAGCACATGAGCAGATAAAAGGATCTCCCATCTTCTCTCTCTGCAGGCACTGACCTCCTGCAAGTGGCTGCTCACGAGTTTGGCCATGTCCTGGGCCTGCAGCACACGGCTGTCTCCAAGTCACTGATGTCTCCTTTTTACATCTTCCGCTACCCGCTGAGCCTGAGTGAGGATGACAAGCAGGGTATCCAATACCTCTATGGGAAACCCTCAGTAGATCCCGAGCCAACCCCTACTCAGCCAGCAGAACTGCCCCAGCCAGACCTCGAAACAAATGAGATCACCAATGTAGAGGTGAGTGAACAGCTTGTCCATGTCCTCCCTTGACACCACAGCTGGGACCGCCCTCACCAGTAGCCCAGCAGCAGCCTGGTTTGGTGTCTGTCTGAGTCCAAGCCCAGACCACACAGCTGGCACTGGCATATGCAGGGAGGGAACCTCTGGGCAGCACATACCCAACCAAAACTGGACAAAAGCTGTGCACTTGCCTGGACACAAGGACTTGCCCTCCACTGAACCCAGCCTGGGAGAGGGGGGGCTTACAGGGGTCCAAGGCCCTGACAGGCTGTGCTTTGGCAGGATGTGCAGCCCAATGCCTGTGACACAGCTTTTGATGCTGCATCCACCATCCGAGGGGAGCTGTTCTTCTTCAAGTCCCGCTACGTGTGGCGGCTCCGAGCTGGAAAGCTGCAGGACGGTTACCCAGCTCTGGCCTCCCGTCACTGGCAGGGGATCCCCAGCTCTGTTGATGCCACCTTTGAAGACCCTCTGGGCAATATCTGGTTTTTCCAAGGTAAGAGCTGGACTGGGATCGGATGGTTCAGAAATCCAACTCAATTACTTAGGAGTAGGCAGGACCCAAATACCCCAAGTTCCTGGAAGAATAAATCCTTTGGACTTCCTCAGCAATCCAGTGATTCTTGTTATTTGTCTCCTTCTTTACTTAAAGTTTTTAGTAGCTATCGAGGAGGGAAGAGAGAACAAGGGGTCACTTATATTCTAGACACAGCCACAACATTCCATTCTCCTTCCCCGGAACACAAACACTTGTTATGAGCATCTGACCTGGCGATGAATGCTGCTGGCAGAGGAGAAAGAAGGAAACACTTGCTCCATCTCCCCAGCTGTCATGGGAAGCACTGTGCCAGAAGAGGGCTCCAGAAGCTTCCCTGGTAGTGAAACTCCTGTGTTTGTGTCCCCAGGGCCCTGCTCAGGGGACAGATAGCATCTTCTCTGCTCCTCAGAGACCTGGATGTGAAGCTTCTGTAGTAGTCCATGACTGAATGAGTCTATAGGGAGCCGGTGTGCAGAGCCAGGCACCACAGGATTTTAAAAAAACCCCTCCTCCTGGCCATTTCTGGAGTTCAAGGCCACCAACAAATCCCATTTCAGCTCCACTGTTCTCTTGAATGCTCGTTCCAAGTGTAACTTTAATAGCAGGGATACAGAATGATGGTGGGAACTCAGCTGCCCTGGGTATGCACACCCTGTGTATGCTCCATGAGACTGAGTACCAAAATCACACCACATGGCTCTGCAGGCAGAGCTCCTGCATAAACACATTACTGAGCCCCTGACCTGCACACAAGGACTTAAAGTGCTAAAATTGGCAGTCTCCTGCCATGGGGTAAAATGAGATAAGGCGAAAGTATTACATGCCGTAGGCTAATTACAGAGATTCCCATTTTAATCTAATCTGGGACTATGCTTCCAGTCTCTATGTCAGCTTGGCAACTTCTTCCTGGTTTCTGCAGCTCAGTCCTTTCCAGCCACATGCCCCTTTGTGCCTGTGCATGCCCTCATGTTTTTCAGGTGCTGAGGTTGCAGTGTAGATGCTGGTTCCTCCGGCCAAATCTTTTGTAACTTCCACAAATAGAGAAAAGACAGCTGCTAAAATGGATCTCCTTGTCTCCCATGAGCACCCTCCAGGCTGGACTGAGGTGTGAAGTCAACTCCTCACAATGACAGCATTTTGGGCACGTGAGAGTGAAAGCGTCCATGATATCAGTGGGGTTTTTGCCTCTTAAGCACAGCTTCCCCTAGGAGCTCTGCCAAGGCACCAGCCCCAGTTGCACAGTTCACTGCCAAATTAGACACTACAGAGTTTCTGACAACTTGTCTTCCTTTTCTGTCTCCCTGCCAGATTCTCAATATTGGATTTACGATGGTGAGAGACGTGTATCTGGTCCCACTCCAATCACGGAGCTGGGCCTCCCTGCATCCCCTGTGCAGGCAGCTCTAGTGTGGGGGGCTGAGAAGAACAAGATCTACATCTTCAGTGGAGGCAACTACTGGCGCTTCCACCCTCACACCCGCCAGGTGGACAACATCTACCCCCGGGCCATGGCTGACTGGCGCGGTGTCCCGCACGAGATCGACGCGGCTTTTCAGGATGAGTTTGGTCAGTGCAGCAG
>VXBA01000910.1:1000582-1018524 GCA_013399895.1 Serilophus lunatus | reverse complement strand
CGCGGGGTGGGCTCGGGGCGGGGAAGGGACGGGAGGGAGCCCTGGCTTGAGGGGGGACCGGCCTTTAGCCCCCGGTGGGCGCTGCCCGAGAGCCTCGGCCGTGCTGGGGGCACAAGGGAAGACCAGTGCTCCCACTAAGGGCGGCCCACGCCGGATCGGACCCTCGTCTGAGCCCCGCTCGAATTTCTGTACACAGTTGTTCGGGGTTGTGGATTATTTCACGTGCTGCGGGGTAATGAATCCCACTCCTGGGCCTTTGGGCTTAGTAACAGCACCAGAATCCGCCAGCGCGGCTCGTTCCGCCTCGTGCAGGCGGGTCTGGCCAACAAACGCCGGCGTGCAGCGTTTTATCCAAAAGTGCCTGAGCTGACACTGTTCACCCGGGCTCAGGATGTCCAGCCTCCCTGAAGATGAGCCTCTTTGAAGCATGAAGCGCTGGCCTTTCAACACCGGGGAAACGGCCACAGTTGGAAACAGGAAAAAATGTTATAGCCCCTGCCTTGGTGCAAAAGAGGAAATACTGGCTCAATTAAATTGCCATCTGTATAGGTTGAGCAGGGACTAAAGATCCTTCATGTGAAATGTAAAATTTGAAAGAAGAACTATAACTGCAGTCAGCTGAGCTGTGAGATTACCTTACCAGGCACATCGAGGGGAAAAGGATTGCCGTTTTTATCTACCATTTTTGTCTGTTGATGAGCACTGTAGAGTGAAAGATACAATTAAAAATAAGATCAAAAGAATCTTGTCAAACAAGGAATAGAAACCTTATTGTGTGGGAGTCTGCCAGTACCACCAGTCTAAAACTTTGATTTTAGAGTCTAGAAATAGTCCTGTTGTCCAGCAAGGCTTGCTGTAGCCTTCAGCACAGGTGAGGATCTTATGCCAGGAGGAGCAGAACTGCTTTACAGATGGTAAGTAAACTGGAAAGAGGGCTATTGGCAGCAATCACACTTTACATGTTCAAAGGGTTTAAAACAAAATACGTGTCTCTGGGCATTTGCTGTATTCAAGCAATGGCTTAGAGGGTCAAAGTAAAAATTACAGTGTGTCAGAGAGCAGGGTATCTGGCTTGGTTCAATTCCAGCTGAGCATTGTGCATTGATGTGGGCATTGAAGTAGGTTATTCAAAATTACATGAAAATGTATGGAGTGTTTTCCTATTAAATGGATTATTGTCAATGGATGGGGGTGGGGTTTTTTTTTGTATCAAACTACTGAAATAAGCGCTCATAAAAACTTTTTCTGTGTTGCCAGAAAAATTGTGGCGCTGTTTAATACCAAACCCAGTGCAGTCAGTCTGTCACAAAAAACCCCAACCAAGAACCCTCTTAGGAGGTGCCTCTTATTGTTACAAAGAGCTGAAACAAATCTCCTGAATGGAACACCGGGCCACGTCTCTGCTTTTGTTGTAGGTGGGGAACTACTTGCGCATGTTTCGGGGTTCCCTGTACAAGAGGTACCCCTCGCTCTGGAGGCGACTGGCCACAGTGGAAGAAAGGAAGAAGATAGTGGCCTCTTCACATGGTGAGATGATGAGCACACATTGCCAGTAATGTTTATTCAAAACTTTGCCCTGAAAAGGTGTCCAGATTGAGAAGCTTGTGCAGCTTCAGGGCTGTGTGAATCTGTAGGGTTGCTCCAGTGGTGGAACACCCTGCAGTGGTGGCATTGGTGGCTCCTGGTTCAGCCTGGCAACAAATGCCACCTGATCAGAAATGTTCTGGAATGGAAACACCTATCATGGCATTCCTGGGTTTGGCTGCATTCATCACAAAGCAAAAGCTACATCTCCAATGATGCTATAGAATAATAAGAATATAATATAATAGTAATGTAATTATATTTCAGAGGAGTTTCATAGACCAAGAAGGGCATCACTCTCTCTTTTGTCAAATAGGCAGGAGTGCTGCAAGGATGCCCTGTTGAAAATGTGCATCTTTGCTTAACTTTGCTTCCCACAGGGACTGGATGTTTATCCCTGCCAGAATTTGTGGTGTGTTGCAATTGATGTGACTGCTACAGGGAGAATATTTGTATAATTTTTATTAGAGGACTAATAACAAGCAGTTAAATTTCTCAGCAATATGACTTGTGTATGCTCTGTAGACTAAAGCATAACAAAAATAATGGTTTACTCTGGACTTATGTCTCCTTCCTCCAAGTATCCCACTGACCTCTTTGTTTCTTTTTTTTCTCCCAACAGAAAATCAGCGGTCACACAGTCCCCGAAGATGTGAGTCTTATCTGTGTGTTATTCTTAGCTGTGCTAGGGGAAGAATGTCCACTGTGACTTTTGGTGCTATTACAATAATATTAATGTCTAATCCTCTTCCTCTGATCTCTCCCTGTGGTCACCCTAATTGTCCATCCTCATTCCATGCCTAACTCTCCTGCTAAGGTTCTGAGAAAGAACTCTCCAATGCAGATGGTCTCTGTCATTCAGCAGGAGCTGTCCTGAGGTTTCTCCCCCTTCCCTGAGTCTTAACAGCTTTTCTATCAATAATTTCCTCTCTATTTCCAACCTTTAAGTCCACTGAGGATTTATTTTTTTTCTGGGCTTTGTAAATGTCTGCTATCAGGCAGATGAAGCCCAAAGGACACTTGTATCCCTTGGTAGCCTGTATTAATTCCTTCTACAGTGTCAGAGAGGACTTGTCACTGTGTAGCCTATTAATGTTACAGTGCTATGTAGCTCTTTTCCACATTAATTACTGGCATCTTTCCTGGTAATAGATCATGGCTATACAACATTAGCCACTAGTGTGACTCTGTTAAAGGCCTCTGAAGTGGAAGAGATCTTGGATGGAAATGATGAGAAGTACAAGGCAGTGTCCATCAGCACAGAACCTCCTACCTACCTCAGGTAACCCATGTCACTGAGGGCTGAGCTCAGAATGGAGCTGCTTGGATGATGTCAGCTTGGGCAGGAACCACAAGCCCAAGCCATTGTGCAGGGGTTGTTGCCAGTCTGCATGAACACTTTGCAGTGTTGGGCAAATGGAGATCTCCAAAGCATAAGGATTGGGTTACTGCCCACACAGAGCAGGAAGAAAAACATCAGTGTTTGATGATACAATTTTTTGTTGCAATTACTGCATTCCATCTGTAACAGATGTTTTGCAGAACACATTCCCTGAACATACTGTGTTCTGGAGACCTCACATTTCTCAGTGATCCTTTTATAGAGTAGAGACAGAAAATCCAAATATGAACCTAGTATTTATAATGGTGCACCTGGGTCTACATTTGGTGGATAATTGTGAGCTGGAGAATGGGCTTCCCAGGGGCTGGTGTGGAACGTGAGTTCTTAGTGGAATGTTAATGGTTCCAGAATAAAACAACAAGAACTCATAATAGGACTTAAAGTTGAAAATTGTGCCATTCCTTAAGTAGTAGCAGTGATGCTCAGGGTCTGCAGTTTAACATCCACTCTCATTGTTCAGAGAACAGAAGGCAAAGAGGAACAACCAGTGGGTGCCAACCCTGCCCAACAGCTCTCATCACCTGGATGCAGTGCCGTGCTCAACAACGATTAACAGGAATCGCATGGGCAGGGATAAGAAGAGAACATTCCCTCTGTGGTAAGACAGCTTCCTGCTGCCAAAAAGTGGAAACAGTTACCAAAATGACACACTGACAGGGTAGTGCTGATGAGTTACTGTAGCACAGTTATTCATCTCCAACTCACAAAAGACCTACATGTTGCTACTTTGGAGGTTCTTAGCTAAATTGTATGTCTTGAAGCTCTTCCTTACACCATCCAGCTGTGCCTTAGAGAGGAGGCTTTCCTTTGAAAATGCTGCCGGGGCTCATCGGGTTTTTTTGCATTATAAAAGTTGAGGAAACCAAGATAAATGTAATCCTGGAAAGCTTCCTTGTTTTTATTTCCAGGAATATGTTATGACAGATGTAATAAAAAGTGATAAACTAGTATTGGTTGCTGTAGCCCGGTAAGCTTGTGTTGAGGAGTCTGTCTATGGACTGATCAGGGAGTTGGAGTGTGGGGATTGCTTCCAACAAACGTTGCCTTCCTTCTGTGGGTGCCAGATGTGTCATGTGCTAGTTGCATATAGTCTTTTGTTGCTCTTTCTTTTAGCTTTGATGACCATGACCCAGCAGTGATCCATGAGAATGCATCCCAGCCAGAGGTTCTGGTTCCAATCAGGCTTGATATGGAGATTGATGGGCAGAAACTCAGAGATGCATTTACGTGGAACATGAATGGTATGTAGCAAGGAGAGTTTCCCGAGGCTGGAGAGATATAGTTGTATCCATCACCAAACATGGAGAGAACAAGCATGAGTGTACATGTCCTTGCTCCATATACACCAATTTTTAAGGCTTTTCCACTTTGCACAGTGTCCAGTGCTCATATCTCTTAGCAGATGCTCTGCTGTTTCCATGGGTTGCAGTCACTTCTGGACACATGTAACACGGTTTAATTGGCATATCCTCACGAGCCAGTTTATGAGCTCAGTGGTCTGAGACTACCCTGTTAGATGAGGTTAATGGCTGTGGCTTTTTCATGTATGAGGATTGTTAGACCATAGCCATGCTATTTCCATGGAGCAGGTAAAGAAGGCTGTAAGTCCCTGTATCAGTGTGCATGTCCTTACAAACCTGATACAGCCTTTTAAAAGCAAAAAAGTGATGGATTTGGAATTCCCTTTGTCACACAGTGGGACTAATTTTGTGTATTGTGTAAGTGTCAGACATTGATTTCTAAGAAAGTTAACAATGTTCATTCTCGTTCTGTACCAGAAAAGCTAATGACCCCAGAAATGTTCTCTGAGATTCTTTGTGATGACCTGGATTTGAATCCTCTGACCTTTGTCCCTGCTATTGCATCTGCCATCCGACAACAGATCGAGTCATACCCAACTGACAGTATCCTAGAAGATCAGTCAGACCAACGAGTTATTATTAAGGTAATACAGGAAGGCAGTAGAATGAGAGCTTAACCATTTGGGTTTCTCTGGCTATGGGGGAGTGAGAGTGCAAAGCAGATCTTAATTCCAGTTCTGCAATCAACCAAGGTAGCATATTATTAAAACATTCATGTGCCAGCCCCTGAGATGATGAAGTAGTTCAGTTAAAACACTGTTGTCTTTTGGAAGAACTGAACCGTGGTGAGCGTAGCCAAGTTGTCTTCGTGCTACTGGAATTAAAAGTTCAGTTAAGGAACTGTGCAGATGAATGAACTGGAAGTTACTGGTTTGCTTCTCTTCTCCAGCCTCTGCCTCTTCAGTTCAATTACTTTGACAAACCATAGTGAGAGTGGAAAAAAAATAACCTTTTTCTACCCTTCTCTCCAGCTGAACATCCATGTAGGGAACATTTCCCTTGTAGACCAGTTTGAGTGGGACATGTCAGAGAAGGAGAATTCACCAGAGAAGTTTGCCTTGAAGCTGTGCTCAGAGCTTGGCCTGGGTGGGGAGTTTGTCACTACTATTGCCTACAGCATCCGGGGACAGCTGAGCTGGCATCAGAAAACATACGCCTTCAGGTACTGAACTGTCACCTTCCTTGTACAGCTCTGGGGGGGTGTTTGTACTTCATGGGCATTTGCATCAGTGGATCTTGAAAGTGCTGACCTGATGCAGAAAGTTTCATTTGAAATTGGTCCTTATGGCTTGCACATTTTCTTTCTTAAAATTTTCTGTGCTTGTGCCCAAGTATCTTGTCCTGTTGGGTCTAATATATTTCAAGGCCAGATATTGATGCAATGTCAGCTTCTGCTGCAGATGAAAGGCTGCTGTAGTGAACCGGGACTGAATACCTTGTCTCTTCTAATAGAAGTTCATGGTGAGCCCTGGATACTTTGTTGGCTTTGCCTGACTTGGGCCAACCATTGTCTCAAGCCTTGGTGTTTTGAAGTCAGACTGATGGAAACTGTAGCTCTACCCTGGCCAATGTTAGAGTTGCCCTAATCATAAGTCTTTCTCACAGCTGGAATGCAGCAGCATCAGGTTTGATTAGTCAGCTTTGTAACTTGTCTCCTACTGATAATGGTTTCCAGTTGTGCTGTGCAGCATTCTGTGGTGAGTTCCTGTACTGATGTTATCCACAGCAGGGTGCTGAGTCTGCAGGCTGTAACCATCCCTTGATGTGCACACTGAGGTTTTGTGACCTGGGGTCGTGGTGACAGTCAAGGAAGTTTAAGAGTTCAGCAGATGCTGTATTTGCAGAGGTGAGGGAATGGTACTGTTGACACCAGTTTGGTAGAGGTCACTTCAAAGAACTGGGATGCCCTGTCCTACCTCAGGGAGAGGGTAATGAGTAATTGGAATAAGGGTAAACAAGGAAGAGCTGGAGGCTGTGGGGCAGCTGGCTGCTGCCATGAGCTCTGCTCCTTCCTTGTCCTCCATCTGAAGGTTTCCTGTCTGCTCAGCCTTCTGAGGAGAACAGGCACTGATCTGCTCTGGACCAGTCTCACTAGTCTCACTCTGCTTCCTCTGCATCTAATTTTTATCCTGACAATATTCCACAGCAACTCTCTGATTCTGTAGTGATCCCCAGTGATTCATAGTAGAAAATGGAAAGGGAGTGTTTAACACATGTGAATTAAACTTTTCTACTGAAACTGGTAGATTTGTGTCCATTGTGACGATGTCCCTTCTCATGGAGGTGGCTTCTACCTTTCCATCCACAACAACTGACTGAGACTTGCAGTTCCAGCTTGGGATCACATCCAACAACAACAGAGCAGTGGGTGTTCATTTCTAAGAAATGATGGGAACTTGCAGGGTGGTAGATGAGAACCTGATACCTGTTGTACTGCCAGCACTGTCTGCATTGTGGCCTGCAGCAGCAGAGAGCAAAGTGTCTGTCCCTCCTTCCTGTGCTGCTCTGTGTACTGCAGATGTCCAAGTTAAGAAATTAATCTGTGTACATGTTACTGTTGTGAGGGGAGATAATTTCTCAGTCTCTGGAGCAAGTAAAATTTTAGTCTGTGCTACTCAGGCTCTTTGATGTATCATGTTAATGCCAGCTTTTCATTTTTCTCTCAAAAAACATGTATCTGGCTGTGGTTACTAAAGAGTGCATCCTTAAAGGGTTAGTTCAAACAGACAGATTTCAGTTCTTTAGACTGTGGCAGTCTTGCAAGAGGGAGAATAAAAACTTAAAAAAGGAACCCCAACAGAACAAAGTACATAGACATGAGCTGTTCAGAGAGAAAAAACACCTAATTGAAACCTTGTTTTTTGTCATAGTACAAACATGTCCTCCTCTTCCCTTTTTTCTTCCAGCAAAGTAGTACTTTTGAAACCTTGCAGTGATTAATGGTATTTGGGTTCTGTGGTTGGTTAGTTCCTGAATTCCCAAACCACAGAGTGGTAGTTGCTCCAACATCATTCCATTGATGTAAGGAAAGGGTCTGCTTTAGATGTATAAAAAGAACCTTAATATCTCAGGGGACTGGGGGTTTGAGAAATCATGTGCTTCTTAATCATCTGAGGAAGAGGTGAAACTGTCTTTTAGTTGATGAAAGCCAGGGTAGCTCTTCCAGATGGCCTGCTGTGTGCAAAACCAGGAGAGCCCAGTGGAAGGGCAGGACTGGAGGCAGACAGGTAACTGCTGCCTATGGGATTTTCAGGAGTGTGTTATGATGTTCCCCCCTTGGTACTGAGTGTTTCTGATGTTTTGCCTTCAAGACCTGAATGATGGTAGAGGTTCTCTCACACACCAAAGCCACAGGCCCGAGGAGTCACCTTTCTGAAAGATGTTTCTCTACCCTGTTGGTGTGCCCCTGACACTGCTGTCAGAGGCCAGGAACTTGAACAGAGAGAATGTCTTGCTCTCCTGGGATTCCTGCCTCTCAGCCATTCTGGCAGCAGCACTGTCCTCTTCATTGGGAAGTAACGGGAGAAGGAGCTGTCTTACGGTGGAGGTTGGGAGATGAGGGAGGATTTCTTAATTTATCTCTGATTCTTTGCTAAAGAAATGTGGTATCTGAGTTGCCTTGCAATTAGGTTATGCACATCAGGCCAGCTTTCCACCCCCCATTTAATTCTAGTCGGTGCTCAGTGGTAGACAGAGTAAATGAGAGACTTCCATGATAGAGACCATGCTATCAAGTAAAAAAAAACAAACCAAAAAAACCCCCAAAAAACAACAGTTAATACTTAGCATTTTGCATGGAATGTGTAGCAATCTGGGGCTAAGATGAAATTCCTGAGTTTGAGTGTTGTTTAGTGGATGTCAGCAGTACTGAAAGTAGATTTGACTAAAGCTTCCTCTCCGGATCAGATACCAAAAGCTCAGGATGAATTTTTCATAGTAGCATTACTCTGAAGAGTTGTTAACTTTAGATTATTAGCTTTGATGCAGATGTTGTGTGTTCCCATGACGATTAGCATTTGAGTTCCTTCCTGGGGGAATGAGAGGGCTGCCCATGAGTGCTGAAATCCTGTAGGGAAGCATGTCCCTGGGGAGGGGGCCGGATGTGTGTGCACACCTGTCCCAGGGCTCCTCTCACACATTTCTGCAGCTCAGGCCTCGAGCTGCTTTCGAGAATTCAAAGCAAACATTTACATTCCAAGGCTCCTCTATATTTATGCTGGGCTTCCAGCTCCACTGTCAATATTTGGGAAGCTGCTCCTGGTCAGTTCCTGTTGACTTTTACTGAAAAGCAGCTAGTGAAGCAGTAAATATTTTTGTGCGTGTGATAATACAGCTGGTCAGGGCACAGAGATCTCTGAGGAGCAGATCTTTTGATCCAGGACACAGCTTGGTGTTTCGTTGCTTGTGCAGGGAGTAGCCAAAGCCTCTGGTTGCAACAGCAGATCCTACAAGACTCCTCTTTCCAACTGGGAGAACAGTGCTTGTTGTAACCATGAGCCTGTGGTGAACTTCAGGGAACCAGGCTGTACTAAGTGGAGCTAAGAATCTTAAAACACTGTTAATGACACTTTGTTGTCCTTGTGCTTGTGCCTGGGCTGGGAACCCAGAGGAGTGCTCTGATGGCTGTTGCTTTGCTGCCCTCTGCCCTGCAGTGAGAACCCTTTGCCGACTGTGGAGATCGCTATTCGCAACACGGGGGACGCTGACCAGTGGTGCCCTCTCCTGGAAACCCTCACAGATGCTGAGATGGAGAAGAAGATCAGAGACCAGGACAGAAACACAAGGTGCTGCCACTGCTTCAGACAGTTCTCTTTGCCCGTCCCTGAGACAGAATTTAAAAGCTTAGGTGTTTGTCTTTCTCTCCTGAGAGCCAATTGGCAGGATGGCAGACTTGCACACCACAACAGAAATTCATATCCCTTTAGCTTCAGGGTTTTGAAACTCCTATCACCTTGCTCCACAAACATCCAAATCTCTAACAATCTACTGCTTGAAGCAGTTTCCTTTCTTTTTTTTCCTTTGGGTCCCTGCTAACCCAGGGAGGTTTGCTTCTATAGGAAGGCATTAATCAAAAATATGGGAGTTTCATGTGCTGTCAGGCTACCTAAAATCCTGCCACAAGGCTTGCTTTTAGGTAGGGTAAAGTGCTGTTTGATGTAGGAATGGGCAAGCTCCCAGTTCCAGCCTGACCCATCCCAACCTGAGTGCCAGCACAGGAGCAATGTGTGGTTCCAGGAGGAACTGTGCTCACCAGAGATCTGCTTGGTGAAATTGCTCCCTGCAGATATAAATGAATGGCTAGTACTTGTCTAAAAGATACATTATGGAAACAGTAAATACACTGGCTCAGCTCATTCCCAAGACTTTTTTTTTTATTGCTGATTAACAGCAGTATATCACTTTCCTTATCAGCAATGACTGACAGAATAGTTTACAGCAGCAATTGGCTCAATCCAAGTTAATGAGCAGAAGTGCTCTAAAAGCTGTTACTGAACATAGTATCCAGAGGGGCACTCTTGAGTGAATGAGCAGTTCTCTCTAGGCAATAAACCTATCTACAGAGTTCACAAAGCAGTGCCAACCTCCCCAAAAGTGTTGGTTTTGGCAAGACCTGCCATGGCTGTAACACAGCACTTACTGTACCTCTCTCTCTTTCCCACAGGCGCATGAGACGTTTGGCCAACACTGCTCCAGCCTGGTAACCTTTCTGTTGTGACACTGGTGCTCTTCCTACAGACTTTGTCCCTATTCCTCTCCCCAGATGGATCTAGGATTGGCAAGGGTCTTTTTGTCCCTGAAGGGGACACACATTCCACTTGCCAAGAGTTCCCAGTACTGCTGACTTCTGCCCCCACCCCCTCCACCCAAATGCCATGTACCAAGAAGGCTGCATTAGCAGTGTGATCAATCTGAGACCTGTGGCAGGTTTTAGAGCCCTTATTTACCTGTGTGTGGACAGTGTAAAGATTCTTTTGTATAGGTGCAACATGCACTATTAGGACAACTTTTTAAATAAAAGGAATGCATACTACTTAGGTTGAGTTCAGTAAGTTTGAACAGTGAATCTCACCCTCTTTTGTGCTATTCTGAAAACTGAGCAGTCCCAGGGCCTAATATTAATGATTTTGGGTATAAAGCTGAACATTCACATGCATTAATTTTCCTGGGTGCTTTATTGAACAGGTAAAACAGCCCACAACCTTTTGCTGCAGGGGAAAGTGAGAATGAGACTTAAAAACTAGAAGCAGCAAACAACTGTCTCAAGGATTGGTCTGATGCCACACTTGGCACAATCTGTTATGAACTCAGTGAGGTGTTCAGCTGCTTTACTTGACAAGATAGAACAGTTTTAACTGAAATCACAGACTTAAGTCATTTCTGTCAGATGTCCACCTGGTGTGTGGTGAACCCTGTTTTCTGTAAAGATTGCATCTGGAAAAAAACAAAGCCTCTGAACTAGTACAGTGGGTAAAACCTGCAGTCACTAAGTCAGCAGCTTCTCTGCAGCCAGGGGCTTTGCTGTGGTCACTGTCAGCATGTCACTGCCAGCTGCAGCACACAGAGCACAGTGGGTATCCTGAACACCCTTAGGACTGTCAGGATTTTGCAACCCTAGAAACAACCAGTCTTTCCTCAGGGAGTTTAAAAACAAATCCATTGAAGTGAGATTAAAAAAAAAATCCAAGCTTGCTTAAAAACTAATTGGAGTCTGTCTTGCTTTTGAGGTATAGCAGCCCTTTGATGGAGTTCCTGCCATTCACTGCCAGAACTGATGAGTGTTGCATGCAGGGCAGATTTTGCTGGCAGCCTGACAGTTGTGTTCAGGCCTTTATGATAAAGCCATAGGTTTTATGATCCTTGCTGATCCACCCACACTGCTAGCACAGTCAAAAAACACTTTCCGGCCTTAATTTATCATGTTTAGACTTGAGTAATAACAGAGCCAATTCTGATTTCTGGGTGGGAGGCAACTTTTTCCAGATGTTATTCTGCAGAAACCAAAACCTTGCAATTTAGCAATAGTATTAGTCAGTCTTATCCTAGACTCCTGTGCCAGACTGGTACTCTAGCCATTACTCCTTATTAGAGAGGTTGAAAGGTTATTTGAACAAGTAAGGCAAAACCTGGGACTTCTGGTGCATCTTAGCCTCCCTTATAGAACATGGTTTGTCTCATGGACATAAAAATCTTCCTGAGAACACTTCAGCCTCCTTTTGTTACATGACCAGTGACTTCTGCCAGCAGCCTCTTTAGGGAATTTAACTAAAACAAGTGTGAAACTGCTGTAGCCTTAAACGAGCATCTGTCAGGCAGTTTGTTTAATTGCTGTGAATCTTGCAGTTACTAATCCTAAAGCTCACAAGTTATGGGCACAAAAAGACTGAAGCACTTCCCTTCTGCTTCTCAAGCCCCATAGAGGCTGTAGGAATTGTCCCTCCAAGCAGTCAGAGACAAGGCTGGACAGTCCAGGGGACCAATTCCCAGAAAGATGGGAACATCAGCCAGCTTTCTTCATATATTATTAGGAGTATTGGGGAACAGCCAGGAGCAGCTTTCTTACTCTACAATCACAATTCCTTGGGTTAATCTAGCTAAAAGCATAGCCCAGCTCTTGCATTTCTACAGACTTCAAAGACAAACTCTTTCCAGGGACTGAAGCACCACTTCTGTATCATCAGGTCATGAGCAAAGCACACAGCAAGTACCTGTGGGGTCTGACACTGCTTAGCCCTTAGCACCACTGTGTCTTCTGGAACAAATGACCATCTGTACAGGTCTTTCATCCTCTTCCTAGAGGGAAATACAAATACAGTAGAAGAGCTTGTTCAAATGACATCTGCTTTTTGACAAGAAATAGTATTTTCATGGGAAGGCCACAAAGGAGGAAGGGAGTGTGGTTCAATAGTCCTTTGACACAGGGTTCCTACATAATTCTTAAATTGGATGCTGAGGACTCACGTTTCTCTTCAGAGTTTAGTAGTGGTTTGGAGGCTTGTCTGAGCAGACAGCAATGTTACCAAGTGAGCTGTCCTAAGATATGACATCTGCAGATTTACTCCAAAGGCTTTGAGGTCTGGTACAAACACAGTGTGCACTGAATTAGCAACAATGATCAAGTTAGTACATTTAGTACAGCTGTCAGGGTAGGGACTAGTTTGTTTAGTTTTCCCCTGAAACTCAGAAGTTTAAGTTTCAGAACTTAAAAATTCAACAAGAGTGGAATTACACTGCAGGTGCAGTCTTTATTACCAGTGTCAAGTGCTGCTTCCAGTCACTGCCTGGATCAAATGTCCAGCTCAGCCCCCTGTCCTTTCCCAGGCACTCTTTTCTCCTATTAGACAACTCCCCCAACCCTCATCATACTCTGCAGCCCAGCTGACAGAAGAGGGGAAGGACATCTTCCAGCTTGCCAGAACCCTGCATTGATTGCCCACCAGAAAAAAGCCCAAGCAACCTGGCATTTTGGAGCAAATTCCTGATGAATTGCTGCCTCTGCCAGAAATGGACACAGCTGAAAAATAGACTTTAATGTGAAGACTCTTTGGAAGCAACCACCAAAAGAGGAGTGAGGTATGTAAAGGAAAGGAAGAGGCTGAGCTGCATTCTACCATGGTACAGTACTACTTCATTGAAAGCCCACAAAGAGCCCCACAACAGTGAGGGCCAGGTGCATTAGTCTTTGTACAGAGGACAAGAATGACCTGGCACACAGCAAGTCATTAACAGAAAGAGAAGGAATAACTGGTTTAACACCCCATTTGATACTTATTCCCCACTGAGTAACCGAGGAGCCATCACAATTTCAGTCTCTGTCCCTAGAACAGCTCCGTTAAGTGTTCATCAGTTTTCATGTGCAAAGCTCTGAGGATCCACTTGGTACAAGGGGAAGATGGGTTACCCATACAAACAGTGACACATGACACATCAGAATGGCAACTGGTGTTATTCCAGTAGGATCTCTGGGCCACAGCGTGAAGTCCAGCCGGGAGAGGAGTCTGGCCACGTGAAGGAGTCCCCTGTGTTACTGTGGATGCTGCTGCTCATTCTGGTCTTGGCCTCTAGGCTGGTGTTCTGGACGATCCTCAGGCAAGGGGTTATAGTTGGGGTCCTCTTCAGGTGTGTCAAATACCATCTTCCTGGCAAGGGACATGCCCATCCCGCCAAGCAGGCAGGTTAGGAAAGTGAGCTGAGGACAACAAACCCCCCCAGCCCTCCTAGGAACACCCTGGCCCTCCATGGGGCATGGCCATGAGCCACAGCCACTGGTTTATTGTGCCACCACCAAACCATTCTTTAGCTCAGCTCAAGTCACAATGACAGTACCAGCTTCCTTGATCTCTAGGTAGATTTGATCCCCAGTGCACAAAGGAGAACATGAATATGAATTGCTTTCTTAAACTACAAAAATACTTCAGAAAAAAACCTACCTGAAACTAGCATTTCCACAAGCAGTAAGAACAGTCCTACCAGCAAAGCTGAAGGTATCAGTAACTGCTGTATGGGCCCTATGTACACACCTATATAATGTGTAAATAATGCAGCAGAGGCAAGAACTATAGAGCTGAGGTGCTGTCAGCATGCAATTGCATCCTATGGTCACCCCACGTGATCAGAGACCACAGTTTGCTATGGAAGTGACCCAGGTTTGGAAGCAATAAGGCAAATCCCAGAAAGAACCAGCTTTACTTACAGAAAGCCAGGTGTTAACAGCAACTTCTTTCCTCCAGGCTGGTTGGGAAAAACATCTTCCAAGAAATAATAGATGTGACCCACTGCAATCCCTGGGGAGAGATGTCACCAAGGTCAGGCACATCTGTGAGTCCTTTGCCAGCTGAGCCAGAGCTGCTGGGATCTTAAGGAGGGTAAAGCTCCAAGAATCCCTCAGCTGGGTACCCACACCAAGCTCCCACCAGAGCCACGGGTGCTGCACTTTGCTGTGACCAGCACATGAGCAGGCAGGGAGCTCAGCAGCGGCAGCACAGACACCCAGGAGACCAGACACAGCACAAGTCACAAGCAAGAGCCCAGGCTCCAGCCCAGCCACCCAGGAATGCCAGTGAGCTCACTTTAGCAAACTCACCATCTTCAGTAAGGTGAAACCCAGAGAAGGTGCCAGTGCCCCATAACACCTATGAGAACAGAGCACCGTGGCTGCAGAGTGCCCTTGTTCCCAGCACACCAGCTTTAACTCACCCAACAAGTCGATGATGATGGAGTTGCCCAGGAGAAGAGAGAATCCCATCAGGACCCAAGGCAAGAAGGGGGCTTGGAAGTTAAGAAGCCCAAAGAAGTTCATGCGGATATAAGGGTTCCTGCGACTCCAAACATACACCAGCATGATGGTGAAAGCCTGGCCCAGGAAAAACAGGCTGGCAAAGAGTCCAAATAGCTAGGAACTATCGAGTCAAGGAGAAACCTATCCACCCTGTACACCACCTCCAGGCAGCACAGGGCACCCTGTGATTAGGAAACCCAAACAAGAGGCAGCTGATGACAGCATGCAAGACATTGCCCATGTCACCAAACCTTTCCTGGCTGAGATGTACCAACCACTACCCTCCCCACACACATTTCCCTCCCTGCTACCCCAGATCAAGACACACTGGAGTGGCAAGTACAGATTGCTCACTCCTTAAACTGATGTGCACAACCATCAGAGACCAGGGACCTTTACAAAGTGAACGTCAAAATGACCTTCAAAGAACAGCCTTCACAGTCTTACAGCCCTGCAGACGGTGGCACATATTAAAAATTAGCTCACACCCAGTATCTGCCTCCTACAGAAGAATTTCAGCAGTGAGATGGCTCTTGCAATTTACAGTCCTCTTCTCCAGAACACAAGGAGACAGAGAGAGACAAAAAATTCCCTTGTCCTTGTAGCTGGACTCCAAATCCACCTATAGCCAAGCACGTGGCTGCTGTAGGCATCTGGACACAAACACCCAACAGCCATGAGAGCTCACACAGCTTCAAGGAGAGCTCTGTGAGAAGGACAGTGCTCTGAGCCATCTGCATAAGACAGCAGAAGACATTCAGCAAAGGTTTATGCTTGGGAGGGTGAGATTTCTCCCCATCAGACTACTGTGTCCTGAAAAGAACTTCTTATGATGCATGATGATGTCTCCAGCCACTGACAGGCTGCAAGGACAGAGCGCTGGGCTTGTGCTGACAACAGTATGTGGACACCCCACTCCTTGTCCTCGTGGCTCCATGTTCTTGCCTTTGGCTGCACTTGCCGAGTTGCCTCCTGCAATTGTAGCTGTGCTCCAGCCTGCTCCACTCACCAGAGTTCACACAGTGGCCCTGTCACAGCTGGATGGCTTCTCAGAGCATAACATGCAGCTTTCTTTCAGGCTGACATTGCAGAGCACACTGCCACACATCCTCCTCGGGGATGGGGTGGCCCAGCCCCTTCCCAGGTGCATCAGCACTTCTGCAGACACCAACACAATCACAGGCAGGTTTTCCTGTATTTTGCTTCTGCTCTAAGCACGTTGGGTGAGGGACAGGCCAAGACAAGGGTTGGAAAGACGAGGAACACAAGCTGTGCCATACAACCACAAGCTGCCCCCTCCACCACATGCTCAGCTCTCCCACACCACAGGGCATGACCCTGGCAGGCCTGGGGTACAACAAGACCACCTGCCTCATGGCACCAAGAAGGTTCCCAAACCAGCTGCACTGCTCAGTAGGCAGGTACCTGCTGCAGACCACACAACACAACCAGAACGTAGAGAGGTACAAGACAAGCCCTGTCCACAGCATCTTAAATACCACAGAGAGTCTCAACCAACTCAAAAGGATACTGTCATGAGAAACCCTCCAAAGAGGAACATGAAGACAAAGTCAGCCGTCCTGCCACGGAAGGAGCCTTCTTCTAACATGCGGCAGTACCTGTATCTGAGAGCAGGAGAGAAGGGAGGGGATGCAGTATAGGAAATTAACAGCTGGTCACCCTGTGTCCCCACAGCGTGACTTTCTGGGGAATAAGCCACTGCAAGCTATTTCATCCTAGGAAGCTGTCAGCCAGGTGTCCAAGCCCCAAAGCAGAACACTGCAAGCTTCACCCTCATGCCACTGACCCCAGGGAAAGAAAGAAAGTAAGAAGGATCTGTTGTGCTCCAGCCAGAGCTCGCCCCAGGAATGGGCACTGCTCTCCAGCATGAGCCACAGCAGCAGCACTGCCAGCTTCCTCAGCTTTTTGGCAAGGGCTGCCCTGCAGCAAGCAGAGATGGAGGGGCAAAGAGGGGGGTACAGTTGTCAGGGGAATGGCTTCAATCCAGACCAAAAGAGCCAAGGGAAGAGCCCAGAGCCCTAGATTGCTGCCAAAGCAAGTCAGCCTGGGGAGGAAGATGGATGGGGGAAAGGTGCCTAAGCCAAAATAGGAGCAGAGAGTTTCACTGAGACCAAAGGATACAGAAATATCATGTTGAAAAAGAAACTGAATCCCAGGGGGCCAAAAAAGAGGAAGTTGGTGATCAGCCTCCATATCTGAAAGAGAAGAGAGAGGAGAGACAAAAGGAGGTGGACAGAGAGGTCTCCCCCCATCACACATAGAGCAGCCCATCACCCTGTCCACAGGGGATGCCCAGTCATGCACCTGTCCCCTCACAACTACTCCAGGACACCAGACAGCTTCACCCCACCCTCGTGTGGGATCTCCATTGCCTACATCACAGTTTGTCACCTTTCCAGGTGTGGGAAAGAAGATTTCTCTACTTTTCTGGAAAAGATGAACAACTACAACTCAGCACCCAGAGCCGAAGTAAATCACTGTTCATGCTTCTCTGCAATAAAGCCTTCCCCACCCAGCCCAAAAGCAGCTCCTACACATCGCAGAGAAGGGGGAGATGGGTTTTGAGTACAGGAAAAAAGGAAGTGTCAAGATGGTGTGCGGCAGGGAAAGGCTGGAAGGAGTTTTCTCTCCATCCAGGGACACTGTGTTGGTGACACACTAATCAGGGAAGGCTGGAGCCCCTTGGGATGACACAGCACACCCTGGGGAGCGGGACACCCGGCCTGTCACACCCACCCCTCTCCGGGAAGGGGCACGACAGCCCCGAATCCCGGGCGAGGCCTCACCTGGAACTTCCTGAAGATGAGGTCGGGATTGAAGTACAGCTGGAAGGGGGTGATGAACTCCAGCTGCTGTAGGAGACAGGCAGAGCAGCTGCCATCACCCGCCGCCCTCCGCCAGCCCCCGGACCCCCTCCCCGCTCCGCTCCGCTCCGCTCCGCTCCGCTCNGGAGCGGGATGAGGCCCGGGAGCGGGATGGGAGCGGGACGGGCCCCGCGGGCGGAGCGGCCCCAACGCGCGGGGCCGGCGGGGGAAGGGCCGGGCTGAGGAGGGGGGAGGACGGGGCAGCCTCGCTCTGGGCGCCACCGCCCATTGGCTGCGCCGCGAGAGCCCGCCGGCCAATGGGAGCGCGCCTCATGGCCCCGGCCCGCGCCCGCCGCCAACCCGGGGCGGCCCCGCCGCGGCCCGTGACGGAAAGGGCGGGAGCGCGCCCGGGGCCGCTGCTGAGGGAGGGAGGAGCCCCCTGTCCGCTCCTGAGGGAGGGAGGAGCCCCCTGTCCGCTGCTGAGGGAGGGAGGA